>CAMQGK010000416.1:2835000-3097500 GCA_947000775.1 Pterois miles | reverse complement strand
GCCAGCCGTCACTGCTTCCTGGCCAGATACAGTGTTTGGCCCGCTGACGCTCACTGGAGAAATCTCCGTCCCTCAGTCTGCTTCCCCAGAGCATCGGATGGCGCTTCCCGCTTTGACCCCAGGGTGGAGGGCCTCTTTTCTGTCGCAAGTCTGTGTGCATGCGTATGTGTGTGTGTGTGTGTGTGTGTGTGTGTGTGTGTGTGTGTGTGTGGCTATAGCTCTCTGGGGTTGGGGGGGGGGGGGGGGCTTTTTGAATACTATTTTTGCTTGGAATGCAAATCCCTAATATATGCTGTAGACCCATCAATACATGATCCGAGGAATTTATAGCATCATATGGTTTGAGTAGTGTTCCAGTCATTATATTTCAATGCTGTTCCCCATCTTCAGTGTCATTGCCATGCACACATAGCAATAATGCTCTCGTTTTGGCCAGTTATTTTGAATTTAGGAGTGTCTATGTCATCAATCATCCTAACTTAGGATTTTTCCTAAATGCAGTTAGGAAACATGTTTCTGTAATACCAAAAATATCATCGTAATCTAAGTAAGACATGAATTCAGAATTCAGGCCCCTGGTAGCAACAATGAGTAAAGTTGAGTGGAGCACAGGCATACCATGCAGTGGGAACATGGCTTCAGGGGACCATCCACTGAAAGCTGCAGGCATTCACACCCACAGTCACACAGTCACTCAGGATGTATACCATACCTAGTCACTAGTGTTTGTGTCATTCTGTGGTAGTGTTACATGAGGAATATGCTTGTGTACTACACCAAGACTGCTGGGTAGTTGTGTTGTAATTACCTCTACATATTTGTTTTGTTGGCACCACTAGAATGAATAGAAAGGTCACCCATTGTAATGATTCTCCACTTGTTAGCATTTATTTCTATGTGCCTTAGATGTAAATGACTTGCAGGCTATGGGCTCCTTTGGGACTGAGTCGTTGCCATGTCTGTATGTGTACTGCTACAGCTGAATGTGTGTGGACAAAATATTTTTAGTCTCACAGATGGTTTTGTCATTGTCACAGATAAATAGCAAAACTTACACATTAGTGTACAGACATTTCCAGCAGTTACAGTGGAGATTAGTGACAGACATATGTGTGTGAAAGAGAGGAGGAGGAGGAGGAGAACAGGAACTCTTCCTGCAGTGTTGTTCAGCTGCCTGTCAGACACTCAGAGCCCATGGTTACCATTACACACATACAGATATGTGTGTACGTGTGTGTGTGTGTGTGTGTGTGTGTGTGTGTGTGTGTGTGTGTGTGTGTAATTGTGCTAAAAAGAGTGAGAGCGGGTGAGAGGGGGCAATGAAATGTTAATGAGGGCAGTGGGATGTGAACAAACAGCTTCCAGCCTGATGAATCCATTCAGACAAAGACAGAGACAGAGACTCAGAGAGAGGGCTGCTTCAGGGGTCAAACACTCCAATCAGAATATAAATGGACATGCATGACCCAGCAGATTAGTGATGTCTGTGTGTGTGTGTGTGTGTGTGTGTGTGTGTGTGTGTGCTCCCTGGCAGTAATTTTAGCACGCCTTACATGTGTGTTCATTCCTTGGTTCCATCACACAGGAGGACAAACCTTCCAGTTTGGAGTGAACAGAGCAAGATGTGAACAGTGAGCACAACACAAGATCAGCAGCAGCTACATAATCTCGAGCTTCATCCAGCTGTCTTCAGGAGGAACTGTCCTCCTGTGTCTCCATCAAAGAGAAAACAAGTCAGTCTCAATAATGACCACAGAAGAGAAGAACATTCCGTCAGTGTCCATCATACTCTGTGTCCATGTGGTCAATGCTCATAACTGTCTTCTGCCAAATTACCCGCTGATGTGTTAAACATGAGGATGGCAGTATCATTCCTGGAAGACAATGATAGTGAAGGACTTGTTTATAAGTGACAGAAGTAGTTCTGTAAAGACTAGTGAGAAGGAGACAAGCACTTGTGATAAAGTCTAGTGGCCCACTCCTCTCTGGGCTCTGCCATTAACTGGACAACAGACAAGCAATTTGGCTAAGAAAGAAGAAGAAATGGTCACCATATGCTGCATGGTTAACATTAGGAAAAGAAAATGACAAGTGATTTTACACAGATTAGAAACACAACATGAATGTAAGTGTAGCAGACATGGTCGGAAAGGCAAAGAGTTCAACTGAAGACTAATTCACACATTTGAATCAAATGACTGGTTTCATTTGGTAAAACTGTGTTTCATTCCAGATTGCAACAACAAGGCATTGTGCGCTCCACCACTGGCTGGGCTGGCAGGGTTTGCTCTTTGGTTTTGAAGACATGTTGCTATTCATCCAAGACGCTTTATCATTTCTACTCCTAAAAAAATGAATTTAATATAGATAAGTATTGTAAGTAACTTTAGAGCTGGGCTCCCTGTCCTTTACATGCTGTTAGGGTTTAGCTGCTGTTTAGAATTCAGCTGGAGCTCCTCTTTCTCTGCACTGAAAGATAACAGACTATTATTCTTTACAAGTTTTGATATGTCTGTGCTCACTAGTCAGGCCTTTCATAAACACACACACACATGCGCACTCGCACACATGCGCACGCACACACGCGCACGCACACACACACACGCACACACACACACACACACACACACACACACACACACACACACACACACACACACACACACACACACACACACACACACACACACACACAGTCTCTCACTGAAACACATGATATGTTTGCACCTTTTCAAATACTGCCTGTGTGAAATGCTCCTATCTGAAAATGCAGTGAGACAGAAATGTCAAGATCTGAGACAAAGTGTCTGTCTCCATGGCCTGTCATACCGGCCCTTATCTCTGCTCCCCAAAGACACTAAAAATCCCCAAAACACTGACAGAATGGAAGAATATATGGAAGAATACAGTATACTGTACATAGAAAATGTTCTCTTCTCCTGGTCAGAGGTCAGGGACCAATAAAGAGCACAATCTGAAAGGTAGTGCCATTTCATTGTCCTCTTAAGGACACTTTAGCAGAGTGGATTCAAGAGTCTCTTTGTAGATGTGCTAATATCATGAAGGGTAGGTCGAGCTTTAATTAATTACCAAAATTGGAAAAATCCTTCAGATCTCTGCAAACACATCACTAAACTACAGATGTGTTGCATCTTTTTCTAGGAACAGTGAAATGACAACATGTGTCTGAACTCCTACAGTGGCCTATCTCATGGCTAATAAGTAGGATAGTGCATACTAGAAAAGATGACAAATTATTGAAATTGTGAGCTGTTCCTATGTTGAACCACAATGCTGTCACTGATCTGCAGCTCACAATCATTGAACTGTTTGGTAATAACACCTTCCTTGTCTTTCACATGTTCATCCCTCTGTTTAATACCAACCTAGCCTCCGAACCCAGTAGATGTTTGCCACTTTGTCCCTGTGGTTCAGGTGTGATTGTGAGTCTGTACCCATTTCTCATGCTTATCTGCCCTGTCTCTGATTTTGAACTTAGCTGGCTTTGGGATGACCAGGATTGGACCAGTGTATTTGGCTTTGACTTATTTAATTCCGGTCCTGCTTCTGTCTTGTGTGTTGCTCTTGTGTTTTTACTATAAACAAAACATGTACAACATACTCCTGTTAGGACTTTCATGTTGAATTAATACTGATTCATCAACAAATATTGAGATGGTTAATTGATATCAAATCCACAATCAATTTCACATATTTCAATATTATGAGAAAACTCAGGATACAAGAAATAAGTCTTGAATCTTGACACCTGACTGACTGCGGCTCTCTGAAGTGTAGATGGCGTGAATGAAGATCAATACAAAGACACCAGAATGTCTTCTTATCTGTCTGTGTGGGATTTCCATGAAGATCTGCATCCATTCCTCTCCTTCCTACATCCTGTCAGTCTGCATATGACATGCCAGGTGTCAGCCACATAGCCACACACATCACATGTGGCTAATTTGCATTCTTTTAGATCATTTACCAGCTGGAGACCCAAATTGTCGCGAAAAAGCTAAATGGAGAAGCTAAATGGCTCAGCAAACCCAATAGCTAATATGTTTAGTATTAGCAGCAGGGAATGCTAATGCTAATGGGGGAAGAATTTGCCATTTTAAATGTCTGATTAAACCTGTATTCTAACTTAACTTTGTGAATCCAGTTATTTATTTCTTTTTTCAAACTTAATTTCCAAATAGTTTTAAATTCCATTATTTATTTATGAAGTCTTTAATACATTTTTAAATGATATACTTATTGACTGTTTTATGGAGTTTTTGCTTTTTCCTTTAATTTGAACTATTTATTGATAGATTAATATTTCATTTCAAAATTCTTTTTATAATTCTTTTTATTGCAGGTTGAAATGTCAAGTCAAATAATTACTTACATTGTAATTTGTAATTTTGATTTGGGTACAGCCCTACTGTTCACATCACCAAGTATAACGGATTAAATGATACTTTTACAATTTAAGGCAATAAATTACACAGGGAAGTGTCACAATTCAGAAGTAATTTTAAATTACACGTTCATTTTTGTGACAAGCCCAGTCACAGCGAACCAATTACTGTGCTTCTACACAAATCTCAAGGATTGTCTGGCTGGCCCTGTTTCTGTAGTAGTGAATGAAAAAAAAAGCTTAATTCTGTGTGTGTGTGTGTGTGTGTGTGTGTGTGTGTGTGTGTGTGTGTGTGTGTGTGTGTGTGTGTGTGTGTGTGGCACGCGTGTGTTGTCCAGAGGCAACCAATAGCTACAGTAAGTCAAGCACATAGTACAGGATGTACAGAATCCAACAATGGGTAATTATGGTTATCAGAACCCAGCCATGCCAAAATCACATCTCTAGTGCCTGGAGCACGGTAAGACACACATGCACACACACATGCATGCACACACGCACGCATACACAAAGTCCCTGTAGTAATTCATCACACCTAGTGATGTAGTGTAGTAGTGTCTGCAGCATGATGAGGAGGACGAGGACACACAACACTGAGGAGAGGTGCAGTGATGCAAGGCAGCTGAAAGCCGAGACACTACCAGCAAGCCTTTTGACATCAAGCACCTCCCTGTTCCACATTCACACAGCTCCACACACACACACACACACACACACACACACACACACACACACACACACACACACACACACACATATAGAAAATATATATAATAATAAATATATATAAAAATATATATATATATATATACATATAATTAGAAAATAGCAGGTCTTGGGAGTGCAACCAACAACCTCCTGGTCACAGGCCTCTCTGATCTGTGGGCAGCTGCTGTCCCACACCATCACGTCCAAAGAGAAAAGAAAGGACATCACAGCCTTCAGGCTGCACAGCCACAGAGGCATGTTGCAAGGCTGCACACAGTTATGACTCAATCTAAGGCCTCCCAAAACAGCCAAATTCACCAGGAATATAAAAGCATTTCAGCAGAAAACCTATACAGGCATGTCAAGCTAATAATACTGTGAATATTTCTTCTCATTATACCCTGCTCAAAAGTATTAAGGGAACACTTAATGATCCCAGAATAACACAGAGTCAGGCTAATAATGACAAAGACACCGGCAGTACACAAAACTAGAGAAGAATCAATCAGAGGGATAAGGAGAGAGCAACAGTCTGTGGCCACCACATGTAAAACCATTCCCTTTTTGGGGTTTGTCTTGCTGTTGCCTCTACATTACACCTGTTTTCACTTACATTTGCACCAAAGTAGTGAAAGTGCTTCACAATCTATTGTGCTTCCTGACAGATTGCTATCCCTGAGGTTTAACTGACTTGGTGTTATTCTGGGATCATTAAGTGTTCCCCCAATTTTTTTTTTTTTTGGAGAAGTGTATTTAAAACTTATGAGGACAGAGAACAGGAGGAAGAACTGATACTGACACAGACAATACTAAGGGCAGACACAGTTGTCATTTTCATACCCAGTCCTGTCAAAGTTAATAGGATAATAATGTGTTCACACAAATTCTTTGCAACACCACAAATTTCTTTAACACATTAATGCAGTCAAACTTCTGGAGGTTGTAGTGGGCTCAGTTTTAAAACTAGAGTAAATATACTGGTGTCATATGAAATTAGAAAACTTACGGGATCCATTGGTCATGTTACTACTGCTCATCAGGAAGGAGGTTAAAAAATGCTCCTGACTTTCGCTAAATTCTGGCAAGGAAAAATTGTCATGGCCACTTCCAAAGGGGTCCCTTGACCCCTGACCTCCACATATGTGAATGAAAATGGGTTCTATGGGTACCCACGAGTCTCTCTTTTACAGACATGCCCACTTTATGATCATCACATGCAGTTTGGGGCAAGTTACAGTCAAGTCAGCACACTGACACACTGACAGCTGTTGTTCCCTGTTGGGCTGCAGTTTGCCATGTTATGATTGAAGCATATTTTTTATGCTAAATGCAGAACCTGTGAGGGTTTCTGAATAATATGTGTCATTGTTTTATGTTGTACATTGATTTCCAATAATAAATATATACATACATACATATACATATTTGCATAATGCAAACATATTTGTCCAGTCCCATGTTGATAAGAGTATTACATACTTGACAAATCTCCCTTAAGGTATTTTCAACAGATTGCAAATGTATGATTAATTTGCAATTAGTCAATTAAATATGGACAATCGTGATTAATTCTAATTACATATTTTAATAGACTGAAAGCCCTATTAAGAACCTGGGCATATGGGCATGTTGGTCCTAAATGAGATGTGGTCAGGTGCTTTGTTGGTGCATTGTTATCTTGAGGCAGCAGAAAGTGATTGCACTATTGACCAACAGAAAACTGATCTAAAGTCTGGTGCAGTATTTTGCTGCTGTTTAAAGGGCGCATTATTCAGATAGTAAGATGCGCCTACACAGGCAGGTTGACCAGAGAGATCACTTGCATGACCTCTGTGAACAGGGAGATCACGGTGGTCACATACCTCTGTGGCATCTCCTCTCATCGTCCCTGTGTGCCTGTGTGTGAGTGTAGACGTAAACTAATTTTAAGTTTGCGGACCCTCTCCTCCTAAATGGCACCATTCTGATGGATCCACACATTATGTACTGCCTCTCCATCAGTGCCCAGCTGAAAGCCCATGCTTAATGCATCTCTGGAGGATTCCGCTCGGCCAGTTCAAGGCCCCCATGGGTTGACTCAAAAGTAATCAATTTATCAGTATATGGTCATCATATTTTGCCTAGTGCTTATTAACATATAATGAATTGTGATTTTTGTGCTATTTTATAATTTTAACCATGAGAGGCAGTTACATTTCTTGAGTCGA
Organism: Pterois miles; assembly: GCA_947000775.1. NCBI lineage: Eukaryota > Metazoa > Chordata > Actinopteri > Perciformes > Scorpaenidae > Pterois > Pterois miles. The sequence goes on along the minus strand of CAMQGK010000416.1, from coordinate 3,090,180 downwards.
TCTGTATTAGCCCACGCGAGTAGATGGGACAAAGGAAAAGAGAAATACCATTGATCCTGATCCTTTTTTCAAAACAAGTACTCTGACAAAAGAAAAAAGCAGGACTGTAATAAACTGTCAAATCATTTCATTCGGCCAACAAATAATGATTGGATAGGATATACTGCCTGTCTGTCCACCTGTTTATTTACCTGCATGTATGCACACACTCATTGTGTGTCACTGGAGTCTTCCACAATCTATCCTGACAGCTATGAGTACTAACTATAACCATAGTGTTTGTTATGTTCACATTAATGATGTTGGAGGGAGGCCTGAAGGGATGGACTGTCTACCTGTCTACCTACTTAATGATAATGTTGAGGGAGTGTCTTTGGAGGGAGGTCTGAAGGACTGTCAGTGTTGATGACCTGGTATAATTCTCTCTAGATTTAAGGACTTTTGGAGCTTTCAGTGAAAAAGAGTTGGCAATAGTGGGCTTTTTTTTTTTTTTTTTTGGCGAGATCATTTGAATTTCTCCACTGTGGGACAAATAAAGGAATATCTTATCTTATCTTATCTTATTTTTAAAAATCTATTGTACACTTCCTACTTTCTCAAGATTGCCCACCCTGCCTTTAATGCTCTGAATATGGAATAGAGCACCTTTAAACATTCACAGTGTACATATATAGACTGTATATACACTAACTGTAAAATTTTTTTTTTTTTTTAAATAATTCCAATCTTGTCCGAATAAGTACACAAGTGAAAACAAATACCAAGGAGATATACTGTATGACAGGGGTGGGCAATATTTTTCCAGGGGGGCCACATGAGAAACCCAGATTGTTGCCAGGGGCCAAACAAATACTGTCAGACATAACCTCTATTTTATCACTATAGAAACGTACTGGGCACTTATCTTTCAGCATTTATTTTACTGAAAATCACTCCAAACAGCATATTATTAAGAAACTTACATTATATGCAGAAGTCTTTGAACCGTACAAGACTGACTGTTTTGGGTAGTAATGTTTCCTTTAACAAAACTTTAACTCAACATTAACACATTTCCTTCTTTTGTTGCATGCAGCTTTGTAAGAAGTCCTTGGTTGACTGGTTTTATTAAACTCCATTATCTCTAAGCATATCTGTTTAAGTTTTTCAACTCTTTCACCCACATATGCTGCAAAACAGGAAAGCTGAGCAGCTAGAAAAGAGTCAATATCATATAAACGAAGAAGCAGGGTAGCTAAAACTATAAAATTGAAATACAGTCAAAAAGAGAACAAAGTCAAATCATTGCAGAACAATAACCAGAGCAAAGTCAAATAATACAAAAGGGAAAATACAGGCTGTCAAAGAGAAAGGAGTTGGGGGTGAGTTTTGAGAGATGAGAAAGGCTGAGTAGAAAGAGAGCAGCAGTAAAAAGATGAAAAAAAGGAGCCTAAGTTGTACCGAAAAACAGAGAAAAAAGGCAAAACACTGAAGGGCCACTGAACAATAACTGCCATCAGACTTCAAGCAAAACCCTTTTTACTTCCATTACTGCAAGCGCCATAATGGATGTGAGCCTGTGTGTGTGTGTGTGTGTGTGTGTGTGTGCGTGCCATCCATCTTACTTGCATTAATGCCTGTTTGTCATCATTTGGTATCTGTTTGTCAGCATGAAGAGACATAAGAGTGTAGTGAGCATAGTGAGAGTATTTGCCCCCGTTGCACACATCCACATCCATAAGCAACTCATGTTGAACCTATTCAAACCATAACTATTCAAGGTCAGTGCCTACCCTTAATTATTTACGATCAATGCCTCCCTTAACTATTCAAAATCAATGCCTAAGCTCAACCATCCCATATCAATGCCTAACCTTAACTATTCAAGATCAATGCCTCACCTTAACTATTCCAGATCAATGCCTGCATCAAAGTGTAACTGTTCCATATCAAGGCCTAAACTTAACTATTCCAGATCACTGCCTAACCTTAACCACTCAAGGTCATTGCCTACCTTTCACTATTCAAGATCAATGCCTAACCTTAACTTATTAAGTTCAATGCCTAACCTTAAAGATTCCACGTCAATGCCTAACCTTAACTATTCAAGATCAATGCCTAAGCTTGACTATTCCACAGCAATACCTAAACTTAACTAATCAACACCAGTGCCTACTTAACTATTCCAGATCAATGCCTAGCCTTAACTATTCCAGGACAGTACCTAACCTTAACTATTCCAGATCAATGCCTAACATCAACTATTCCAGATCAATGCCTAACCTTAACTAATCAAGGTCAATGCCTGACTTTAACTATTCAAGCTCAATGCCTAGCCTTAACTATTCCAGGTCAATGCCTAACCTTAACTATTTGAGGTCAGTGCCTAACCTTAACTTTTCAAGATCAATGCCTAACCTTAAATATTCTAGGTCAATGCCTAACAACTATTTAAGGTCAATGCCCTCTCACACCCCTCACACACACCTCGGAAGGATTTATAGACTATCACACACTGCCTTCAATCACTTGGTTGCAAGCATTACAGTCAATGAAATGTCAACACCAGGACAGCAAATTGCTCTCTCTCACACACACTCATGCACACACACTTCCAGCTAACTCAACACTCAAACTGAAATGAGCTGATTAGGCAATCCAGACTTCGAAGGTTTGTTCTGAGCATGCCATTGTTTGTTCCGTGCGCGCATGCAAGCATGCACGCATGCACGTATGCACGCACACACACCAATTAACTCTTCTGCCATCATCATGCTTCAACAATCAATGCAATTGTTTGTTTTTTTTAGAATTTCTCAAATCAAAGACAAAGGGAGCAACCGAGTTTATATCTCAGTTCACAGCTGCATTATTTTTGATACCAAATCCCATCAAGTGCTCCCCTAATGAGCTATCGATCCCCAAAACACCACCATGCTCCGATTTAAACACAGAATTTTCCCATTTCCTGCCGACAAGGTCTCTCACTTTGAACAACAACATCTATCAAAGGCAGGACGGATCCGGCTACTGCAGGGACCAGCTGACTGGTGAAAACCTTCAGCAACAGACCAGAAAGTGATTGAGAGATTGGTGCTGACAAACAGCTCTGTTCAGAAGAAAAAGAGGTAAAACCAAAAGCAGTTTGGCCCACACTGTATCACCAAGCCGACCCACGATGTCACACAGTCCATCTGTTAAAGTCAGCAGCGGCTCTGCCTCTGTACCACGGCTCTGCACTGAAATACAACCTGTTTCTGAAGGCAGAAATATAAAGACCTTTCTTTGTATTTTCTCTGTTTTTGTGCTTCTCAGTGAGTGGGTGATGAGAGTCTCTGCTGCCAAAGAGAGACTTACTCCACTGAGAAGCGGCGGTTCTTCCAGACCATTCTATTTCAGTGGCCTATCAGCATAATTTCAACACACCAGTGAGCCGCCAAACTTATTACAGGAATACATTTCTCTAAAATAATAGGGAAGACTAAGGGCTTTTTTTTAATCACAAGAAAAGCAAAAATGTAGCTGAGGTTTGGTGAGACTTTGTACTCTCTGATTTCTCATGCATGAATGTGACATGGTCAGACTAGTTCTAAAACAGACTGATGGGTCAGGACTAGATTCCCACTGTGACAAATGGTAGGCTGATCCACTGCAGGGTTAATTACTAATGATGATCGTGTTGAGCACAATTTTACCACTCCAAGCTCTCCATGGCTATGGCATCACATGACAGGTCATGGAATCATTAAACTGAATTACAGTGAACCCTCGTTTATCGCGGGAGTTGCGTTCCAAAAATAACCCGCGATAGGTGAAATCCATGAAGTAGTCAGCTTTATTTTTAACTATTATTTTACAATGCAATACTGTACTATAGAATGAAACCAAAAATCAAAACCTGTTTTCAGGCCCAAAATTTGTTTAAGAAATAAAAATATTAACGTTTTCTTACAAATAACTATGATAGTTTAAAGAACGGTATTGTAAAACAATAATTTGAATACAGGACAGTATAGTAATGAATACAAGGTTGGAAACATTGTCACTCGCGTATTTCACAGTCCCTCCAGCTGTGCCTCTCCGTCCTCACTCCGCTGCGCTGTAGCGTCTGTTTCAACTGCAGGCTGCGCAGGAGTCTTTCTCCGAGAGAACAACATCGTTATGGGTAGTTGTTGGCACTCTTTCTTTTTCAATCAGGATTCAGAGCACAATAAATGCACTGTAAAAAAATCTGCGAAGCAGCGAAGCCGCGAAAGGTGAACCGCGTTATAGCGAGGGTTCACTGTACTCCATGGCCGTCTGCCCATTTTGTAATAGAATAATGCTATATTGTAAGCGTATGACATTTTTAGTTGAGGGTTGTTATACACACAAGTTTAATAGAGTGGTGCGCACCGGTGCTCCTGTCAGGTCTGTCTGTGTGATTGTGTCAAATATACCTGTAGACTACTCCTCCTCAAGAAACATCACAACCATAAGATAACTGCAATTCAAAATGAAGAGAAATACCAATTGTTTTTCATAAAAAAAAAATGCTGCGGTGCCCATTACACCAGACCGGCATCACCGGTGGAGGTAACCGTGCCATCACCTGTCTCCCCATAAGATGCCTAAACCTGAACACGGAGCTGGATTAATTTCAGAAGTAGGCAGAGCAAAAAGTGACGCGGTATATTTAATACCATGATACAACTTTTCCACTAATCTAACCGCCTCTTTGCTCCAATGATTGATGAACATTTGATCTGCTCTGTAGCGCTTCTCTCTCTGTCACTCTACCACTCACTCACTACATACACATCACGTTACATTACACTACTTTAATGGCAACATAATATGTAAAGGTGTGGATATCTGATGGTACAGACTACTGACACATTCAGGGGATCCACCCTATTTTTAATCACCCTATCAGTTACTCAAGAATATAATTGGCAGATAATTCAAATCTTTACCTATGCTTACTTAAGAAAGAGAAATATAAACCTAAAAAACGTTTTCAAATGGGACATGTTGTTTACAAGTACTACAAATGAATAAAATTCTGTCAAATGGCCAATGCTTATGCTGACTTATTTATTTATTTATTTTTTAATCTTTTTTTGTTTGTTTTTTCTTTTTTTTCGGGGGGGAGGGGGGGTATGTTTGGCTGATTTTCTTGTTTTCCTCCATCTTATAATATATAACAGCTTAATAATAACTTAATAACGACATTTCTCAACTTCAGTAAAAAAAAAAGTATTGAACAACACCTATGGTCTGTCTCTCCAATTATTTTGTGTCTGCACTATATTTTAATTAAAAATAATTTATGAACTAAATATCCAATACATGAAACTTTTGAACTAAAAAAATAAAATTTTAGCAGAATTTATCACAGATGCAGAGGAGTTACTTAGGTTTTTTTGATTAAAGGTTTGATTCCCTGACTTGATGAGCTAGCCAGCTAGATAAGATAAGATAAGATGAACCTTTATTAATCTCCGGAGGGAAATTCGGGTGTCATAGCAGCAGCAACAACAGTACAAATGAAACAACAGTACAGATGAATACATAAGTAAAAAGTAAAAGAGAAGGTGCAATGAAGGAAAAGAAGGTGCAATGAAGAAAATTGACAATAAAATAAATAAGTAACAGTAATCAGTAAAGTGCAGCAGGTGGGTGAGTATTGTATATACATAGCATATATATGTAATTATATAATTATATGTAATTATATACATTTGGTCCAGGAATAAATACGGAGCAGATGATCAGAGTCACATGGGGGTCAGACCTTGGTTATGTAGCCTGATGGCCACCAAAAGAAAGGACTGACCCAGACGGTTTGTAGTGTGCCGAGGGGGATCAGATGTTGCTTAAGGTATCCACAGTTCTGCTGTGCTTATGTCACAGATACACACACAGTGGACGAGGTAGTAAGTGAGTGCGTGGCAGCTGCTTTACCTGTTGTTTTTCATTTTGGCGTCCATGTTAATGGGTTAGAACTTTCACACCACCACATGCCCGCCCTCGTGAAACACGTGTGATATCCATGTCTCGCACAAATCTCAGCTGCATTTCTTTTAAAGAGTCAAGGTCTTGCCTAATTTTGACGCGAGGCATGCCTTTCACGGCAGCAACAGACAGTGAAAGTGATCGTTTGTATATTGGCATCATATCAGCAACATTACTACAGTTTCAAAGTCTAGACATCTGTAGAAAATGTCATGGACATGAAAAAAGTCACAATGTATTTTTAAAATAACACTTCCTGCTTTCATTTCAAAATAAAACTCCTCAAGCGTTTTTCTGTGGGCCCAACTCCTTTATTTGTCAACACAAGGCTTTTATCCTGAAATATGTGCAGGGCAGTGTTGTATTACATGCAGTAACTTGCAGGGCTCCATGAATGAATATGGTACGGGATTTTAATTGTTACTATTACTTACAAATGAACACACGTTTCTTGACCTTTCTCTGTCTAAAATTATGAGGGCCAACCTTCATGTCATGTGGCCAGTCTGGCCCAGGGCTCAGGCTGTGTGAGTAAAATGCAGTGTAGATTTTAGTGCAGTGATTTATTTAAGACAGAGAAAATTTTATATTTACATCCAGCTAGCGGCGGTTTCATGCATACACGATTCATTTGCAGTCTGGATGCAGAGGAACATCTCCTGCTGTTACTGCAGCTAGGAGGGACTGCTGCACGACTAGGCCCTGGGCCAGTAAGAACGATACATGCTTTCACGTCAGTCACCAAAAGTCTCCAATAACACCAGAAAAAGTCACTAGATTTGTTGCATGTCACTTTTTTGGAAAACAGTCACTAGAAAGGTCTGAAAACTTACTAAATATAGCGACAAAGTCACTAAGCTGGCAATACTGCTGAGGTCTGCTGGTAGAATGGCAGTTTGACACAAGGGGAGCGGAATCCCACGTTCTACAGCAACAACAACACTGGGCTGCCCGCAGATGCGCCTGCTTGAAAATCGTCTTTATAAGCTCAGACATTGGCCCCTGCCAATCATAGAAAAAAATTGTCAATTAATCCTGAATGTCAATTGATGCCGATTAATCAGCCAGCCGATTAATTGGTCAACCTCTAGTCCAAGTGGTGTCAATTTGATCTGTCATTGTGTGCAAAGGAGTGCCTGGACCTCTGTTCAGAAGTCCACTTTAAGACCAGATTGAGCACACTGACTGTATGGGTCAACATCATTAGTGCCCCTATCAATTCACCAAATGTAGAATAAACAGAACTGCAGTCATATGCATTGTAAGGCTTCCCAACCAATAACAAAAACAAACTACTAACAAACAACTAACCAAAAACTGAAACAGTCATGTGTGCTGCTAGAGACAGAAAACATAGTCAAAAACCACATATATGTCTAAATATCTGGGCACTTGACACTATGACCCCAACTCTCGTCACACTGTGTCCACATGGTGCTTCCTGCTCATGTTCCTGCTTGTTGATCACTTGGAGCTGGATTCTGAGCCCAATTAGACACACCTCCGGGCCAGTTACATGATCCCCAAACTGCCCTCTAGTTGTATGCATAACTGAACAGGAGCTGTGTCCTCTGCTCACATAATACACAGACAGGTGGAGCTCTGCTGTGGGATCTGGACCTGCCCCTAAGGGAATAACACAGGTGGGTGGAGGAGCAGGTTACCTTGCAGTCTCCAAACACATGCCTGCTTAAATAATGATTCTCCAATTATATTAGCAGAAGCACAATTATTTACCAGTAATGACGTGTCAGCAGCCACTGTGGCTTGGGGGAAAGGAATGCTTAATTGATGTTTTCTGCATACACTGGCAAGAGCTTCATCTCTCTTTCTGTGCATGTGGATGTTGAAGGGTACTCCTGGCACCGTGTCAGCTAATCTGACATAGTAAATGAATAGCGGAGGACATGAATTAACATGACAAAGAGCTTACTGTGAATTATTCTGCTGGCTGATTAGACAGCTGCCATAGAAAAGGCGCTCCTTTAGAAGGCCAATGCTGTAATTAATTTGAACCTGGTGGATTCAGAGCTTCATTTCCAGGTTTGGCTCGTGGTCAGGTGAGCCACAGTGTAGGACAGCAGGGGGTAACTATTTTCGCTACAGCTTTTGCTCAGAAAGACAAAAAGCAAGGACTTGCAGCAAATATGTTTTAAAGTGCAATTCTGTAAAATAGCCAGGGGAAAATTCACATGCAGTATGTGTAAAATGAAAGCATAAAAGCATGGGATGATGGGACACAAAGGTATTGGGAATAAACAGGGACAACACAAAAATGCTTAACAGGAACTGTACAGGTAATTAACATTTTATTCCTCACAGGACAACATACACTATATCAAATGTCTCAACGAGTTTAAGTTTTAAAATTCCCATTATTCACAAAGCCAAGAGGAAGCATGTATATACGTGAGGTAATCACACTGCTTTACTCTTTTTAAGCTGTTGTTTTACTGCTTAATTTGTCATTGAGCATAATGTTCTTGTCGCTAATCTGTTTCTGAGACAGTGTAATACTCCCACATGGACGACTTTTTCTTTTGCTTTTATTTGTAGATAAACCATACATGCAAATGGCACCGTCATGTCAGAGTTTTGTTTGGTCAACTGCTTCTTCTCTGTACAAGCAGCTGCTTCCTGTTGTAAGAGACCAACCGTAAATAACCAACACAACTTTTAGCTAGTGCAGAATTGACGCAACACAACAGATAAACATCGGACACTCTCATCAGAGAAGGGCATTTTATTTTCAGATTGAGACTAGACTAACATAAGGAACAAAACACTTTTTCATTGTCACATCTTATGGCTGGACTTCTTATCTAAAAGAAAATTGCCACTGTGTTATTTAAAAAGTATTAATAAATGAAAACAAATCATCAACAAAAAGTGCAGAATCAGGTCAGCCAGCACTACCTTTTTTAAACAACAGTAACATATACTAGGCCTGCATCATATGAGGAAATATCTGCCATGTACAATAACACTGCTCAATATTGCAATTATGATATGACTTGTGATAAATAAACAAAGATTGAAGTGTGCATACTAGCTATACTTATGTCAGTCTGGTTGTTTTGTAAATTCATGACCGGATTAGAATTGGACTTTTCTCATGTCCGTGACATTTTCTACAGATATCTAGACATGAAAGTGTAGTAATTTTGCTGACATGTTGTCAATATACAGTCAGAAGATGACCTTCACTGTCTGTGATATATTCTACAGCTGTCTAGACTTCTAAACAATAGTAATATTGCTGATATGATGTCAATACACAGTCAAACAATTACTTTGACTGTGTTGTGTGCACTAAAACTTTATTTTTTCATCCAAAAGTTTATTGGACAAATAAACTGTCAAATAAAATTTTTGATTACCTGTTTCATGTATTGGATATTTAGTTTATACATTATTTTAATTTAAAATGTATAACTGCACTGCAGTGCAGATGCAAAATGAAGATTTGAGAGACAGACCACAGCATCTAAATGCTTAGTGAAGTTGAGAAAGTTTGTGTACCATTTGTTATTATTAAGTTGTTATATTTTATCAGATGGAGTAGACTCAGGAACAGTTTCTTTCCCCAGGCCATAAGACTGCTAAACAGTTAAACTGTAAAGCAGTCTCTCACATTCAGAAGTGCAATAAACAGTATACCACAATCTATGCAAAAGGTGCAATAAAATAAATAAATAAATAAATACTGTCAAATACCGTGCACCTGTACAATACTCTGTTTACCACTTGCACTAAGCAGTCACTTTATTGTTGTACATTAACTGTAAATACACTTTTTTCCTATTATTTTATTATTGTAAATTTATTTTATCTGAGTCATTTTTGTTGTTGTTGTTATTATTATTATTATTATTGTTATTATTATTTTCTCTTCCTCTACCCTTTTTTTTTCTTGTGTGTGTTAAATGGAACTTCCCAGCAATAAGAATTTCACACGTTTGTACTTGTGAAACCGGAGTGACAATAAACATCTTGAATCTTGAAAAAAAAAAAAAAAAAAATCAGCCAAACATATCGGCACCCCCCAAAAAATTGGCAATCGGCAAATCTAATATTGTGTCGCTCATACTATAGAATGATTTATTGCTTGTGTGTACTGAAAAATACAGAGGATAAGGAACTAAAAAATAACTGCATATTAAATCGCAATTGCAATATTGATGAAAAAAAATTGCAATTAGATTATTTTCCAAAATTGTTCAGCCCTGGTGGAGAGGCAGCTAATGCTGAGACCAGGTTGTCTCACACACGACAGCAGAAGGACTGTACATTGATGAGGACGACAAAGACAGACAATACTCCTGGGCATCTGGGCCGACACAAGCATCATTCAACAGCATTCCTGGAGTCGCTGACAACAATAGCAGCGCCGTTCACACACTCTCACACGCACACACACGCACGCGCACACACGCGCACACGCACACACACACACACACACACACACACACACACACACACACACACACACACACACACACACACACACACACACACAGCCATTTGCACAAACAGTGGGAATGAAGCACCAGCATGAACCCAACCCCCCAGCCTGGATGAAGAGGGAGAACCAAAGAAATTCCCCAACTCTCTCCCTCCGTCTCTCTCATACACATGAAGAGGGGGGAAGGGGGGCGGGTGCTGGCATTTGGCACAAACAGACACTCACATAGCCTTGGGAGCCCAGAGATGAAGGAAAAGCGAGGGAGGGGGTTGGATTTGGAGGAGGGGATACAGCGATGCCATTTTCAAGCAAGCAGCCTGTGGAGCAAGGCACTCAGGGACAGGGAGAACAAAACGAACGGATGGTGGGAGGGAGGGCCTCCATCCCCCCCAACCCCCTTCTTCTCTTCCATGTGAAGGTCAGCGTGCTTGGCAGGGAAGGTCAGCCACTGCAAGCAACTCCTCTGCACATGTTATCTGCAGTGTTACATACAGAATCCAGACAGGCTATATGCAACTGCAGGAGGGTGAAACCACAATTACATTCTGTAACAGCTATCAGACAAATTGACAGCACACAGTACATCAAAGTAGCAAATGTCTAATTGATCGAAGCTAACCTCTTCAGCCCCGCCACATCTAACAATGGGTTCTCATGCTGTGCAGCCAAGCATTAGTCAATGGTCACTGGTCAGAGGAAATGAATCCAAATGTTTCCAAAGATATCAGATATGTCAGGTGGAATTTTGAAAAAATGAGAGTAAAATCATGTACACATACATGTATATGTTTGACATTTTTGATGAAATGCAACAGACAGTATAAACATCATGTCCACAATTTGAATATTTTGCAAAGACTGGAAGCGTGAAACGTAGTCTAGCTTCATTAAAAGTAAAAAAACTACATTTAAGTCCATTAATGAATCACAAGTTTTACTTATGTGTTGATTTACCTGTAGATTGTTGGATAGAGATGCTAATTTGCATGCATGTAATGTCTGCAGAGATAGATGAACAGAAAACCTGGTACCATGTCACAAGGCTTGTTTGGTATACAGGTACTAAATTGGTACTAGGGTACTGATGAATTTAAAACAGTACTTTACTACATTTGGATGAGACTAATACTTGCATTATATAGCGCTGGCAGCATTGTAATTTGAGCCGAGGGGAGCGAGCAGCAGTTAGAAGCAAACGGAGCAGGAGGAAAGTATGATGACAGAGGGCCAAGCATCCAGACCTGCGCAAGGAGTTCAGAGAACAACAGGTAATAACTGATATACCCATGAAAAAAAAGCCACATTCAGAGCTAAAAGCCAGCAACGCCAGCTCCCCTCACTCTCCACAAAAGTATCTTTGGGAAAAAAATGAAAGCTGCATTGCAGTTATGACTTTCTCTAGTTTTACTAGCCTATTTATAGACGTGTGTTTGAGTAAAACGTTTATGTTTCATTCTATAAACTACTGATAACAATTTCTCCCAAAAATTACAACTGGCCAAAATAACAAAAAAGATGCAGTGTTTTCAGATGTTCAGATGTTAGTGTTTTGAATCGCATTTTATTCTTTGTTTACTTTTATTTATTTTATTTTATTTACTGATGTGTGATGTGTTCTCCTTTTTGTCACGTCAGTCAATTCTTAAGTTTGTATACTTGTGTGTTTTTGTTCGTTTGCGTATGTATTTCCTGTTTTATTTTGTAGTCTGACTCTCCCTGTTGTTTCAGAGCACGTCACTTCCTGCCCTCCTGTGCTTCCGCGTTTTGAATGAATGAGATTCCCGACTCCCTCTCCTGCGTCTGATCATCGTTCCCCAGCCCTGATTGTGTTCACCTGTCCATAATTAGTCACTCCCCTCTTTAGTATTTAAGCTGTGTTTCCCCATCCTTCTGTGCCAGTTCGTCTTTGTACTTAGAGTGAAAGCGTCCTCGCGTCCTTTGTGTTTACCTCCTAGTGTTTGATTACTCTGCCTGTTTTTTCGATTACGCCTCAGCCTAACGTCTTGGATTCGTCTGCCTGATTTTTGACTGACCTCCCGTGTACCGAACCTGCTTTATTTAAGTAAAGACTTTTTTGACTAAACCTGCCTGTCTCCGTGGTTGTGCTTTTGGGTCCACACTTTGTGCTTCACAGTACGAACTGGCCAAATATGGACCCAGCCAACCCGGACCAGGTTCGGTCCTCTCTCCACGCTCATGGAGTGAGGATTCGCCACCACGAGGAACAACTGTCCGCCGTCAGCACTAGCGTTAAACTTCTTACGGACAATCAGGAGAAGTTTAGTAATACTGTCGGCGAACAGGTAATTCAACTCGGAGCCCAGATGCAAGCTCTAATGAGCCGTATTGACACTTTAGCCGGAGAACGGTTGCCGCCGCCTCCTCCCACTCCAGCGCCACCGCTCCCACCCGCTTTTCCCACTTCTCCTCACCTCGCTAAACCTGAGCGTTTTTCCGGCGAGTCAGCTAACTGCCGTCCATTTTTGATTCAATGCAGCTTACATTTTGAACTCCAGGCAGCTCAGTTCCCCACTAGAGATCTAAGATTGCTTTCATGATTACGCATCTATCAGGCAGAGCCGAGGCGTGGGCTACAGCGGAGTGGGCGCGCAATTCGCCGGTGTGTGCTTCTTTGAAACTTTTCACAGAGACTCTGCAAAAGATATTCGACCACACCACACCAGGACGGGAGGCGGCAAGAGCACTGGTCAGCCTGCGGCAGGGGAAGAGGAGAGTGACAGATTACGCCATAGAGTTCCGCACGCTGGCCGCCGATAGCGGGTGGAACGACGCATCTCTCCTTGACACCTTCATTCATGGGTTATCCGACGCAGTTAAGGACCAGTTGGCGCCCCTGGACCTTCCACCTGATCCCGATTCGGTCATCGCTCTGGCGATCCGAATCGACAACCGCCTATGGGAAAGGGAGAAGGAGAGACGCAGGGGTGCGGCTCCCCAACCTCCAGAACCGACGGGGCCACCTGCTCGACTCCGCCCAGCCTGGCGTCCTTCTCCTCCTGCTGAGGTGAGTGGTATCTCGTCTCCCCCTAGTGCCCCAGAGGAGCCGATGCAGGTGGCCCGAGCCCGGCTGACTCCGGAGGAGCGACACCGACGTCTCCGAGAGGGGAGGTGCATCTATTGTGGCCAGCTGGGCCACTTTCTGTCCACGTGCCCGGTAAAAGATCGGGCTCACCAGTAAGCGAGAGGGCACTGGTGAGCCACACATCTTCCTCCAAATATTCCTCTCGCCCTCTACTCAGGTTCAGCTGGTTTCCCAGACTCACTCTCTGCATTATCCGGTCCTGGTGGATTCCGGGGCCGATGAGAACTTTATGGACTGGAGACTGGTTAACACGCTGGGCCTACGGAAGACTCCCCTGCCCGAGGTGTTGGAGGCCAATGCTCTGACGGGCGTCCTCTGGGTCGGGTGACTCACCCACCCAACCCGTGAAACTGATCATGGCCGGTAACCACACAAAACATTGAGCTTCCATGTGTTTAATTCCCCTCTTCACCCTTTGATTCTAGGTTTGCCTTGGCTCATTAAGAACCAACCATACATTGACTGGGCTTCTGGTAACGTTTTGGGGTGGGGAGGGGAATGTACACTAACCTCTCCATCATCTGTCTCACCTCCGGAGCTTCCTGACTCTCGGTCTGCGCCCCCAGCGGTGATGGTGGGCACTACGGCATCACTCCAGCATCTCGCTCCTGCACCCTCCTGTGATTACACAGACCTGACCGGCGTGCCGGCCTGTTATCATGACCTCAGTGAAGTTTTCAATAAGGCAAGAGCCACTTCACTACCTCGTCACCGCCCCTACGACTGCGCCATCAACCTTCTTCCTGGCACTTCACCTCCAAAAGGACGTCTCTACTCTCTCTCTGCCCCCGAGCGGAGAGCCATGGATGATTACATCGAGTCCTCCCTGGCAGCGGGGATTATCCGTCCATCCTCGTCCCCAGCTGGGGCGGGCTTCTTCTTCGTAGAGAAAAAGGACAAATCCCTCCACCATGCATCGACTACAGAGGGCTAAACGAAATAACCATAAAGAACAGGTACCCCCTCCCTCTCATTTCTTCCGCTTTTGAAGTGTTAAAAGGTTCCAGGGTTTTCTCTAAACTAGATCTTAGAAACGCGTACCATCTGGTGCGCGTGAGGGAGGGGGACGAGTGGAAAACAGCCTTCAATACTCCTACGGGCACTATTATTTGGTTATGCCATTCGACTTAAAATGCACCTGCGTTTCAGCCCTTGTAAACGTGCCTTCGTGTATGCTCAACCAATTTTCTTTTTTACCTTCGACATTCTGATTTTTTCTCCAACCAGCACACCCTGAAACCCATGTCCGCCGCGTTTTACGTCGTCTCTTGGTACACCAGCTGTATGTTAAAGCGAGAAATGCGAGTTTCATGTCCCCAGCCTCTCCTTTCTCGATTCATTTGGGTCCCGATCGGATCAAAATGGACCCCGCTAAGGTTAGCGCCGTAGCCGATTGGCCAACCCCCACTACTCTAACTGTACAGCGCTTTTGGGTTTCGCCAACTTCTACCGGAGATTCATTCGCAACTTTAGTAACATCGCTGCGCCCCTCCATGCGCTAACCTCCCCACAGACTAGGTTTGTGTGGACGCCCCAGGCAGACCTAGCATTCAATAAGTTGAAGGAGAGTTTCTCTTCCGCCCCGATTTTGACACTACCAGACCCGCACCGTCAGTTCGTAGTGGAGGTTGACGCCTCCAATACGGGTATCGGTGCCGTTCTGTCCCAGCGTTCCGCTGAAGATAACAAGCTGCACCCCTTCTTATTTGTCCAGAAAGTTATCTTCAGCGGAACAAAACTACGATATTGGCAACCGGGAACTACTAGCGGTTAAAGCCGCGTTGGAGGAGTGGCGCCACTGGCTTGAGGGGAGGATCAGCCGTTTGTGGTTTGGACCGACCACAAAAACTTAGAATACATTAGGTCGGCCAAACGGTTAAACTCCCGTCAGGCCAGGTGGTCCCTCTTCTTCAACCGCTTTAATTTCACGTTGTCGTACCGCCCAGGCTCAAGAACCTCAAACCAGACGCCCTGTCCCGTTTACATGATCCCGACCCAGTTCCTGACGAACCATCTTATATTGTTCCATCCTCGTGCGTTATCGGGGCCATCACATGGAGCGTCGAACACCGGGTTAAGGAGGCTTTAAAGGACACTCCCGCACCCAGCGGGTGTCCACCTAACCGGTTATTTGTCCCAGTCTCACTCCGTCCGCAGGTCATTCACTGGGCTCACACATCTCGACTAACCTGTCACCCGGGCACCAGGAGAACCGCCTCCTTCATCAGGCAGCGTTTCTGGTGGCCCTCCATCGAGAAGGAGGTGGGGGAGTATGTGGCGGCTTGCCCTGTCTGTGCCAGGAGCAAGTCGTCACATCAGGCTCCGCCGGGTCTTCTCCAACCTCTCCCCGTGCCTAGCCGACCCTGGTCAGACATCGCCCTTGACTTTGTTACGGGACTCCCCCATCAGAGGGTAATACCACCATTCTAACAGTTGTTGATCGGTTCTCTAAGATGGTCCATTTTATTCCCCTGTCTAAACTGCCCTCCGCCAAAAGAACGGCGGAGGTTCTGTTGCATAACGTTTTCCGTCTTCATGGTTTCCCCAGGGACGTGGTGTCTGACCGGGGTCCGCAGTTTATATCTCGTTTCTGGCGGGAGTTTTGCTCCCTATTGGCGCTACCGTAAGTCTCTCCTCCGGGTACCACCCCCATCTACGACAATCTGAGCGCTTAAATCAAGAGCTAGAGACGGGGCTTAATCCTCGTTCACAAAATCCGGCTACTTGTAAACATCTTATCTGGTTAATACGCTCACAACACTCTGCCCTGCTCTTCTTCAGGTCTCTCTCCGTTCCAGTGTTGCTACGGTTACCAGCCTCCCCTCTTCCCAAGGTGGAGAAAGAAGTGACTGTTCCCTCCGCTCACGCGCTCATCCGCCGTTGCCACCGGGTTTGGAGGGAGCTCGCCAAATGTTGCTGCGAAGCACCAACAGGTGGAAGAGGGCTTCCGATCGGCGCCGAACACCTGCCCCCACCTATCGCTCAGGTCAGCGTGTGTGGCTCTCCACCAAGGACCTCCCACTCAGAGTTGAGTCTCGTAAACTCGCTCCTAAATTTGTCGGCCCATTCCCCATTTCTAAAATCATTAACCCGGTGGCCATCAAATTACAACTCCCCAGATCTATGCGCGTGCACCCCACATTCCATGTCAGCCGCGTCAAGCCTGTTAAAGAGAGCAGCCTGGTCCCAGCCTCCAGACCCCCACCACCCCCCATTCCTCACGGCGGCCCTGTCTTTACAGTCAAGCGTCTCTTGGCTGCCCGCCGTCGAGGAAGGGGGGTCCAGTATCTTTAGACTGGGAGGGATATGGCCCGGAGGAGAGACTTGGGTACCCACTAAAGATATAGTAGACCCTAACTATTCACAACTTCCACCGGCCACCCCAACCCTTTTGGGACTTCTGGTGCCGTCCCTAGGAGGGGGGTCTGCACGTCAGTCATTCTTAAGTTTTATACTTTGTGTTTTTGTTCGTTTGCGTATGTATTTCCTGTTTTATTTTGTAGTCTGACTCTCCCTGTTGTTTCAGAGCACGTCACTTCCTGCCCTCCTGTGCTTCCGCTTTTGAATGAATGAGATTCCCGACTCCCTCTCCTGCGTCTGATCATCGTTCCCCAGCCCTATTGTGTTCACCTGTCCATAATTAGTCACTCCCCTCTTTAGTATTTAAGCTGTGTTTCCCCATCCTTCTGTGCCAGTTCGTCTTTGTACTTAGAGTGAAAGCGTCCTCGCGTCCTTTGTGTTTACCTCCTAGTGTTTGATTACTCTGCCTGTTTTTTCGATTACGCCTCAGCCTAACGTCTTGGATTCGTCTGCCTGATTTTTGACTGACCTCCCGTGTACCGAACCTGCTTTATTTAAGTAAAGACTTTTTGACTAAACCTGCCTGTCTCCTGGTTGTGCTTTTGGGTCCACACTTTGTGCTTCACACTTTTATTTGGAAATTATTGAAAAGTATCAAAAAGTATCTAAGTACATGTTAGTACCGATATCAATACAAAAATGTTGGTATCGTGACAACACTACATGTCACACATTAGTCCTAGATGGTTAGCCCTGTAGCTAGCCTTGTAGTCACACCAAAAAATAGCTTAAATTTGTTGATGGCAAAGTTAATGTAGCCATGCTTGTTGATATGTCTGTATGTATTCTTTCTCCCAGCCTAGTCTCACTATAAATGCCATATGAAACATAGAAGTTTCTTCTTTCTTTGCATGTTATTGCTATGTTTTGTTTGTTTTTAGTTTTATTTTATTTATTTTTTTTACACTACAATGCCGCTACAATGTGCCTTTGTATTTTGTATTTGTATTTCAGTCAGTCTGTTGTACCTGCTCTGTATAAACGAGCACAAGCTACAGTTCAGTTCAGGAATAATCAACAGGTCAGAATCTGATGATAGAGCGTTACACAATCAGAAACCCTTTATTGATCCCGGGGGGAAACAGTGTTACATTTGCATTATATTTATGTTAGAGTAGGCTTGGGCAATATTGAATACGATATTGGTTGCCCATGATAATGTCCTTATGTGTCCACAATAACATAACAATATTCAATTAGGCAACACTTGTGAATTTTGCACAACATTCAGTCTCTTTTTCTCTATGCTTCTCCACATTTTTGTTGCGTATCAAAAAAGTAACAACATGTAACACACATCTGACGCTGTAGCCTATGTAATTACCCACATAGTCCTAACTCCAAAAGGAAAGGCATCCGGTCTTGTTAGCAAAAAGAATGCAAATGCACCCATTTGGCAATCTTCTGGCTTTAAACACAACAAAAAAGGAGAGCCAGAGAACGTAAAAAAGTGATCTGTAAGCTGTGCAACAAACAACTTGGGACGAAAGATGGAAACACCATAAATCCCTGCTCCCATCTTAAAACTCTCCATACAGAATACACGTCTGCCACCGTATCCATCTGCAAAGCAGTCGGAACAAAACTCCTCCCACAGTGAGCAATCAACCCTCAATCATCAGGACTTTCACAAAAGCAACAGCAACATATAAATGGGGCAGTCAATGGTGGTGAGACTGTTCAAGGACAATTGCCAGGTACATTGGAAATAAATTATTTCTATCCATACAGTTGAAAAAGATAGTTTCAAGGTAATGGTGAAAACATTAGATCACCAATATGACTCACCAAGCCACTTCAGCAAGAAGTTTCCATCAGTGCACTAGTTCCCCACCTGGCCTAGATATCAGGGATTTATGTATTTTTAATTCAGTGCGTGGGTTGTGTGCTTAACATTAGCGAGTATTTGGGAGTTGGGAGTTAGAATGTGTTGCCAGGCTAGCCTCTAGACTATTAGCTTGCATTAAAGGCTGTTAATCACATAAATATCAAATAAACAATGATATTTGATTGTTTTATTAACATTTACAATCTTTGGAAAGAACAACATGAAATGGTATTGAACAATGTTCAAAAGCAGGATTTTCAGTGATTTGTGTCCGCAACATTCCCACAAATTAATATTCTAAATGGAAACAAGATCATTTCCCAACGTGTAAGGCTGTTCCTTTATGGGGAAATGTGAAGGAGGTTAGTTTTCAAGCCAAGCATACAGGAAAACACAGGCATGGCACATGGCAGGTTACTGAAGGCCAGGCTGAGCTCCAGCTTAGCTCCATTCACACCTGGCATTAATATGTGCCCTGAGGAATCCAAACTAGGGATGTTTATAATTAGCCATTTAAACAATAGCCAACATTAAGCATTTTCACAAATTAACACTATCAGTTAACGGGTTCTAAGAAATATTAATAATTAATTGATATGCTGATAAAAATGCAGAGGACTGGCTCATCACTTTAGGGAGAAAAGGTCGTCCACCTTAAGAGAGCCAGCGTAGATCCAGGAAGTTGGCTTGGGACTTCAAGCTGATGAGTTGTAGCTTGTAACCTCGTAGCATTTATTC
The DNA here is from genome assembly GCA_947000775.1 of Pterois miles. NCBI lineage: Eukaryota > Metazoa > Chordata > Actinopteri > Perciformes > Scorpaenidae > Pterois > Pterois miles. The sequence goes on along the minus strand of CAMQGK010000416.1, from coordinate 3,070,710 downwards.
ATCAACAAATAAACTGCACACACACTGTCTGCTACAGCTCCATTCACAGCTAAAACACCAGCAACAAAATCCACACTCACTGCCACCACACCACTCACCACACAGTCAGTCGGAAAGTTGCTGAAGTTACGCTAAAGCAGGCATGAAGCCTCTGGCAACACTAACAGCTAGCAACTACTAATGTAGCACAAACACACACACTGTTTGTCAGACAATTAGTTAAATTGGGCGACAAAGTGTCATTAAACTGGGCAGACACACAGCTGACAACCTGCTAAACTCAACTAAATGTGCGGTGGAGACTTTTACTGGGAAAGTGGCTGCATGTAAGTGAGTACAGTAACTCTCTTGCTGGTGAACTGCAGGCTCAGTTTCCTGTTGTGCTCATATACTGCAGCTGCCACACCGCTGCATGTGAGGCACTAATCTTGTCAGTTAGCGATTAATAATCAGTTAACAAGGGTCAGTTATCGGTTAAGAAACACAAGTGGACAGCTTTAAGTACGTCTGTTCACAACTGCCATTAAAATGCATCTCCACATGCGTCTCCAGTGATAACTTGAGCGTGATCCGACCTCACTTCCTCACTTTATATGTAATACAGCAGACCTTCTTACGTAACATAACAAAAAAGTCAGTAGTAATATCCTACATATTCATGAATTCATATACGTTTTATCAACATCAAAATATAAAGTTATTGTACCAGCGGTCTCCGGCAACACCGCCACCTTTACCAGGCAACAGCGGCATACAGTGCTTCAGAGAGCCAGGGATGAGAGCAGCCACATCTGTGCAGAGCAGCGGAACAAAGGCACTGACACATCTCAGACAGTATGATAATAATACAATTGCTGTCCGTAGTCTGTAGATGTGAAGCCTATAGATAAGCTGTATTTTAATAAAATACAGTTGTACTGACAGGATACAGTAGAGAACAGAGGTCATTCCCATGCTGCAAGGCTCCTCTTAATGTGGTCTGGGTGATCAGACCTCAATGCATCTGGAGTGCATTCATACTTAGAGCTCTCCACTTGTGATCACCCAGGATGCATGTTAATACCAGGTCTGAACAGGTCCTCAGTCTGTGAAGATGATGAAGGAGGTGTAGGGATAAGAGGTGAGGAGGAGCAGAAAGAGAAGGTGTAGGGATAAGAGGTGAGGAGAAAGAGGGGGTGGTGTAGGGATAAGAGGTGAAGAGGAGGAAGGGGAGGTGTGGGGATAAGAGGTGAGGAAAAGCAGAAAGAGGAGGAGGTGTAGGGATAAGAGGTGAGGAGAAAAAAGAAGAGGTGTAGGAATAAGAGATGAGGAGGAGGAGGAGAAAGAGGAGGAGGTGTAATGATAAGAAGTGATGAGGAGGAGAAAGGAAGTGTAGGGATAAGAGGTGAGGAGGGAGAGAAAGAGGAGGGGGAGATGTAACACAGGCAGTTTGGTTGGTTGCCTGAGAAAGGTGAGAGGAGGAAGCATCCACACACTCAGTGGCAGATGTGAGTGCACAGGTATGTGTGTGGATGTGTACCACATCCACACACATACCTGTGGGGGGGGGGGGGGAGTAACAGGATAACAGGTAGGAAGACAGTGAATGCCCCATCAGATGAGCTCCACCCTGATGCAGTAGCAGCAAAAGCAACAGCAGAGGCAGCAACGACGCAGCAACAGCAGAGGCTCGTCACTGACTGCTCTGCTGGGAGCCTCTTTACTACGTCGGCTACATGCACACTTGCCCTGAATGCCCATGGGACACTTCAGACCAGACCCAGTTGTTGCTTCCCTCTCTCACACACTCTCTCTCATGACATTACTGCACAGCCACCATCACACTGAGCCTGCAGGGTTCCTCACTGGGACAAAGAACATCTTACGATAATATTAATATTAATATTATTAATCAACACGATTCCTTTCTTTCACTCCCACAGCATCGCAGCTGTGTGAGGTATGTTCCACACTGTAGACTACATCGTCCTAGAGGTAACAAGCAGGACAGGCCTGCTTCATGAGGCTTTTTAGTCGAAAGCAGACAGTGAAGTTCGTGTGGCGTTGGTTACATGATGCGTGATCGATAAGCAGAGCTGCACCTGTCTCTCCATAGATCATGGAAGACTCGGATCTATCACTACTGGGTGCCACATTGTGTTTAATGATGCAGGTTGTCAAGCAATAACAACTGGACCGTGATTCGGTCCGGATGGCTGCAGTGGGGACTCTCAGATGTCCCACGTAGCTGAAGCTGGAGCTCCGCAAACCGCCGTTCATGCGCGTGTTTCCCTCCACACTGTGATCGTTTAGCGCTGCGGAGCCGCACCGCTGCAGCACACCGCTGCAGCGTTTAGCACTTAGCATTACAGCAGGTGATCCGTGGCTCGGAGCCGGGTCACCCAGCCCGCCTCACGCTGTCGTGCAGATATAGAAATGCAAATGCATCGCTGGCTGTGAAACCCTGCTCCCCGCATTCACACCGCACGTTTGTCCGCACACCTCCAACTTTGCTCCCCGAATCTCAGCTGGGACTGCGGCTCGCGCCGCGGGACTCACCCGGTCATGCTGCTGAAGATCCCGGTGGAAAAGTCCGACCTACTCGGTAGCATCCACACCAGCAGAGCCGCTCCGGTACCGACTGACTGACAGACTGACTGACTGACTGACGGGCCGCTCCGCTCCGCGCTCTCTGCTCTACTACTGCTGCTGCTGCGCGCTCACGACAGGCCCGGGTCCCGCGCATGGGGGCGTGGAAACAGCGCAGCCTACCGGAGACTCCGCAGATTTTATTTCTTGCTCTGCATTTTTAAATAGGCTACGTCGATTAAATCAAATAATTCATTTCATTCTCGAACTCATCTAAAACACACAACTCACCATTTATGGGACATATTGGGGCTAGTTTAAACATATTTAAAATGTATGTAATATGTTGCCAGAACTGAATAGACCTGAACATTGATAACATATAGTGCAGCAGAGGTGACCAGGCCTGGGTGAGCCACCATCTTCCCAAATGAATCAGTCATGATTAGTCAGTAATAAAGATAGAGAATGAGATAGTACCAGTATGTCTCTTATTCAAAATGTAATGTAAATGCCAAGTGACACCCTAAAACACATAGCCCCTTACTAAGGTGGTCACAAAGCAGGACCTCATGATGATTTATAGTGAATCATAGAAACTTTAAAAATGTTCCTCTTCATTTTAACTGCACCCAATTGCCCAAACATATGTCTTCATAAATCTAAGCCTAACTATAATGGTTTGATGCCTATTCCTAAACACAGAGTGGTGGTATAATGAGCTGGGATGAGAATGAGTTGTATATTTAGTAGTTTCATAAAAAGGTTGTAGAGAGAGACAGCGAGCCAGAGAGAGAGACAGAAGGAGAGACAGAGAGAGAGAGAGAGAGAAGGAGAGAGAGAGACAGAGAGACAGAAGGAGAGACAGAGAGAGAGAGAGAGAGAGAGAGAGAAGGAGAGAGAGATAGAAGGAGAGAGAGAGAATTGAACTTGAATTCTTAAAAATACTTTAAAAAACCAGCAACAGTAGACAAGGTACAAAAACAACAGGGTCAATAAAATCAGATTCACAAAATCTAAATCATTTCAGTCCACTTCCAAAGAAGAGCTTGTCATCTTCAACACAGCAAAGCATGTTTATAACACCACACACTGGAAAATCTTTCCAGATCCTTCATCATTCTGTAATAATAAAAATCTATTTTCAAACAGACTTTCATCATTTTTACAAACACAAAAACAGCATCATCCACAGCTATCTCTATTCTGTTCCTCCTGCTCAGATACACAGCACAGTTCTTTGCACTCCCCAGAATGAAATTAAAGAGCTGACATTTGTCTTTATTCTTCTGAGAGTACCTGTAGCCCAGAATGAACATACGTTTTTTTTGTTTTTTTGTTTGTTTTTTTTAGTCCAGAAAGTTGTTCCAATTTGTTCCAACATGGTAAATGGGGGCAGCAGTCGACAACACTCCATGAAACAATGAAAAACAGTATCATGCTGAGTGCAAAATGGACAGTCGTGTCTTACAGGTCTTTTGGTCAATGGTGGTTTATGCAGCTCTCTCCATTCAGGTCCAACACTATCAGTAAGACTTAAGTGAGCTCTCCATTCAGGTCCAACTCTATGATTGAGACCTAAGTGAGCTCTCCATTCAGGTCCATCACTGTCGCTGAAATTTAAGTGACTTTTCATTCAGGTCCAACACTATCACTGAGACCTAATGAGCTCTCCATGTGGTGTCAGTTTTACCATCCAATGTGTCCCTGCTCAAAACTTTAACAAACATTTTATACATTGCTATTCTATTTGCATCTTGTAGAGAAAACTCAGAAGATACCCCATTTTTTAAAAACAATCCTGTACAGTGTTTAAAATTGGGGGAAATGCTCACTGAAGGAAAACATCATTATCATCAGGTTTAACAGAGCTGTCACAATACTGTTGTAACAGAGTCCACTCACTAACTGTGAGAGCTCCTCTCCATTTGTTGAGCAACAGAGAGACAGAACGAGTCAATTTCCCCTCTAAGCGGCAGGCAAGAGAAACTGCATTGTCCAAGTTTGCACCTGCAAACTGAGCTACATGTCGCAGAGTCACCATATTAGACACACAGAACTGCCTGAGCAGAGTCAGCCCCACCTGACACACTGCACTGAAATGTGTCCCATAAATAGCTGGCTCCTGGAGCAGCCAGTAACAGGCTCCACACCTTAAACAGTCCAAGGATAGAAATCCAGTAATTTCTTTATTTCCGGCTGTCTTAAGTCCATCAGAAACAAAGATCTGTTCAGTCCCAGTCTACCAAACTGACTTAGAATGGTGCAAGCCAACGGTCTCCACACTAAATCCGCTCAGCCTGGTTGCCAACACCTTTGAAAAGAGTTTATAATCAGAGCAGAGCAGTGATATAAGCCTACGGTTTTTGATGCACTGCAGGTCACCTTTCTTAGGCAGTAAGGTAAGAATCACCCTCCTGCAGCTCAGCAGCAGCCGAGACTATCACTCAGAAGATGCCCCCCCAGACTTAAAAGTCTTTGTGGTCTGCAGGTAGACCAAAAAAGTCAACAGGTAGACCATCTATTCCAAAAGCTTCTCCACTCTGCATGCTCTGTGGAGCAACATAGAGTTAATCGGAGGAGACATCTACTTCCATCTCTACATTACTCTGATGCTCAACCAGAGGAAGACCAGTATAGAAGCTCTGAGACACATTCTGCTCCTCTCTGTGTTCACATTTAAACAGGTTACTGTAAAAGCTGAAAGTATATTTGCAGACTGCGGTATGATCAGTGAGCACTTGCCCAGTGTCAGACCTTAAACTGTGAATGAACCTTTTCTGTCCATTCTTACGCTCCAGAGCAAAGACAAAGTCTGACGGGACATCCATTTGTGACATTCTGGGTGTACTGTTGACAGAACTGTTTTATTTGAACCTTTCCAAAATTATAATACTATTGTAAAGACAAAAAAATCAGATTTTATACTTTGGTGTTTTTTCCAAAAAAAGACAAAAGTGAGAAAAAAGTCTGAAGTTCTTGTGCTTCAGTAAAGCTGTGTTAAAATGCCAACAGGCACTATTGTATTTTCCACATTTTATAAAGAGAGAAGCTGTTACAAGCGAGTGATCAGAAAAACCAACAGGGCTGATCACACAACTTTTAAATACATTAAACTGATGTTAAAAACAATAAAAGCGATCATGCATGGCCATAGACAGTAAGTTATCTTTAACATGTGCCGAAGTGTATTGTCTCTGTTTATTATGGAAGCTTTTCCACACAACACACAACTCCTGAGCCTCCATGGGATGAAGGAGACGAGTGCAAGAGGCAGCATGAGGTTCTGCATGGTTCTTGTCTAACCTGCTGTCCTCAGTACAGTTAAAGTCTCCACCAATGAAGACATTTTCTTCACTGTTACATTCATCAGTCACTTCATTTAAAACATCTAGAAACACTACTCTCTCTGCTCCCAGAGCATAACATTAATAAACACCATCTTTATAGTTTCATACACTGCTCTTACTTTTAACAGACAACCGTTAATAACTTCTTCAGATTTTGCAGACTGAGGAATAAAGTTTCTGGAAAAAAAGAATTCCAACTCCACAACTGTAACTGGGCCTGTGAGTTAAAAAGGTTTCACCAGTCCATTCTCCCCTCCAGTCAGCCTGTGTGTCTCTTGGACCAAAATAACATCTAACTTTTTGAGAGAACATAGCATGAAAAGAGAAGCCCTATTCCCATAATCCCTTGCTCCATTTAAGTTCAGGCTGCCTATTCGTATGCCCCTCACAGAATGGAAAAAAAAACTTGTAAAACAAAACCAAGTGAACAAAGCAAGAAAAGAAAGGAATATCTATTAGACTTATTCATCATCTTTTAACTGCTTTTTGAACTTTTGAACCAGTTTCTTAAGATGGCAATTCTCCTGATTATTTGCTGCATGGCCCAATCGGAAAGAAATTTCCTTTGTATATTTGTATATTGTATATTGCTCCTCTTTTAATTTTACTGCTTGGTGGCACCAACAATCAAACCAAATTCCTAGTGTATACCTGATACACCTGGCAATAAGATTCTGATTCTGATTCTGACTGACACTGGTCACTGGTCACTGTCCTCTTCTTATTGTCTTTATCTACCAACATTTCACTGTCCTCCTCCAAAGAACATTCTGTCTCCTTTGTTTCAGTCTGTGTGTTGACTGGGTCTATTAATACTGTCAGCGTGGGACTGATCAATAGCCTCCACAACGACACCTGAACCAGCAGAGACTAGACCAGCAGCATTTGAACCAGCAGAGACCGGAGCAGCGGCACCCAAAACAGCATAGACTAGACCAGCTGCACCTGAACCATCAGAACCTAAACCAACTGAACCTGAACCAACAGACACTTCACCAGCAGTCTTTAAACAAGCATGTCGGCATGTGAGCTTCTCTTGCACCTTGCTTCCAACTCCGGGGGTCAGCATTATTCCCAGCTGAGCTGCTCATCACTGCTCTGGAACCAAAACGCTTAAACTACAACTGTAATACTACTACAGTAATACGACTACTCTCATAAATCTAACTACTGACAAACAGACAAACGACAGATAGAAATTGATAGAAGACGCACTCACACTAAATCAGCAGTGATTCTACCATGCTCTCAGCTCCACACTCAGTCCACCATTGTCAGAGTGAGACAGACAGAGACAGAAAGAGATTGACAGTGAGAGAAAGAGAGACAGAGAGAGAGAGAGAGAGAGAGAGAGAGAGACAAAGAGAAAGAGAGAGCGAGAGAGAGACAAAGGCTTACAAGTGACTTGATACCAAAACATTCTTTGATGCTGAAGCTCAGTGTGAGAGTCCAATTTCCAGGTATTTCAGTGAAGTCACTACACTGCAGACTGACAAACTGGGTGACAGCTGAATCGAATGAACGGGTCCAGCGTGGGTTGAACATGCGTCAGCAGCTCTGTGTTATATATTGTACGCCTGGTGAATGAAATGTCTGTATCGTCACTGTGCTGCATTTTTAGAAACTATTTTAGAAACTATTTTAAACTATATTACTATTTCTCACAGAACTGGATTGTTTTTCATGGCTTCCCAAGTTGCATTTGGGGATATTTTTTGGCAGCGGTGCCAAGTATTTAGCGGTGGTGCTACGTCACTGTTGAATGGATAGCCTATAGGGGAAACACTGTGTTGGTCAGGCAAAGTTCTGTAAAACAGATCCGAAATCAGTAGCCAGAAACAACTTGAGTTGCACAAGACCAAGACAAGTGCAAGACTGAAAAAAAGTGCACTCGAGACCCGACTTGTGTACTAGGCTGGTCCTGGCCCTGGAGTCGAGCCATGAGAAATTCCATCCACACCACAACACATGAATTGCGAGTGCAAACTCACTTTTGCACTTTTTTATTGATTCTCGCACTGCCAACCACCCTAAAGAGCAATCTACGCAAGGAGGGCTCTAATTCAATTTTTTAGCATTATGCTTGTGATATTTTCAGATCATTCTGAAGCCAATACTGAAGTGCCTTAAACTTGCATTATTTCTAATAGTCAGCTGGGGGCGACTCATCTGGCAGCAAAAAGAAGTGTGATTGTATAGAAGTGTAACTAAAGTGTTTTTAATGCAGAAATAAAGAGCTACCAAAGGGTGGGTATGATGCAAAGGGGCAGTATGTGACAAGATGAGGATGTTTTGTGCTACCACAGTGTTGTCCATTTTGGGAATTGTCTGTATGTTTGTCTTACAATGCTAATACTTTCACAATGTGTTTTCAGTTCATAGATATTAATTGTAGCATTTTGGTCACCTGAAAATATGTTTTATTCAGCATTCAGTTGTACTTATTTCTACCTTGTGTCAATTGTGGTTGCAAAACAAAACATGCAACGACCAAAAACCAAGATAGTGACAGCCTAAATACTGAGCTCAAGGCTTCAAAATGGCAGTGTACAAACCAGTAGGTGACTTCATAGTGACTACGACTACATCTTATACAGTCTATGGCTGGCTCACTACTCTCCTGGAAGCACTGCGGTGATTCACTGCTGTAGGTGTTGTTTGTTCCCCCTCGACCCCAGCATCCACCTGTAGGCTCTGACTCTATCTTACCCCTTGCATAAATGCAATGGTCTTGTTCATAAACAGGAAGCTGTGGAAAATTGTGCTTTTTCATAAGCAAGGCCAGGAAAATAAAGATTGCATCAATTTCACTTTACATCAACTCATTCTATTGCAGCACATGGAGATATTTTGAATGGTCATGGGAGGGGAGGAGAAGATAATATTGTGAGAGCAGAATTGCTGTCAATAGGATGATAGCCTGGAGAGATAAGTACATCCCTACCCTTACAGCCAAACAACAATACAGGAAGTGTGTATGTGTGTGTAACACACATCCTCCCACTGGCAAATTGTACATTGCTGCTGTTTTATCATTACAGTGTATGCAGCCTTTCAGTAATTGTACACTCAATGTCCCACCAGTCATATTTCTTGGCATTTTAGGTGACTTTTGTATTGATTAAACAGATAATGTCTGATACATCCATCCATCTACAACCACTTATCCCACTCTGGGTAGCAGGTGGCTGGAGCTGATCCCATTGGGTGAAAGCGGGGTACACCCTGGACAGGTCCATTGTCCAGTCCATCACAGGATTAACCTAACTAACCCAACTCTGAACTGTGGAAGCCCGAGAACCTGGAGACCCACGCATAGACAGGGAGAATGTGCAGACTCCACACAGAAAGGGCACCAAGCTGGATTTGACCCTGTGGACCCTCTTGATGTGAGGCGATGGTACTAACCACTGCACCACCAATTTCTGATATATAGTCTGATTTGTGTTATGCCACACCCATTTTGTAGCATGCCCTAGTGGATGATTTGTAGTGTGTTTCAGGTACTCTTGTGGACATATCTTGCAAGCCTCGAGATGATGGGTTGTTGACTTGAGTCTGTTTCTGTACTGAGTCATGCCCTAGCCAATGCATTGGTCAATATCTTCAAAAGCAATATGGAGAGACATTTGTTTCTTTATTATTCAATCAAATAGACTAGATTTGCAACAAAAAAGAGATTTGAGAGCAAGAGAAAACAGGTTGCAGTTGATTGCAAACTAATGTTTGTAATTAAAAACGATTGATCATTTTGCTTATATATCAATCCTCTTTGCTTGCAAGTTAAAAAAGTTTTGCTTGAAAATCTGTCATCTTTGCTTCTGAGTTCAAAAGTTTTCTCCATCAAGTAATGATATATCAACTTGAGCAAATTTTTGTGAGCTTGGTCCAATAATGAGACACAGAAAATTTGGTAGAAATCAGACCTTTGGTTTTGGAGATGTCAAAATATGTTTTTCAAATAATTAAAAATGACAGAAAATATAGTTGGGGCTGCACGGTGGTGCAGTGGTTAGCACTCTCGCCTCACAGCAAGAGGGTCACAGGTTCAAGTAGTGGACAATCTATACTGAACAAAAATATAAATGCAGCATTTTTGTTTTTGCTCCCATTTTTTATGTGCTGAAGTCAAACATCTAAGACTTTTACATGTACACAAAAGGCATATTTCTCTCAAATATTGTTCACAAATTTGTCTAAATCTGTGTTAGTGAGCAGGTGTATTAGATGTTACCATTAACAGGAGTTGTCAATTTATTATCACTTGGCTGAACTACTGTAGACAATGTAGAATATATCTTACACATAATATTCACAAAGATCTACTTACTACTGTTTATTCTCCCCAAAATAAGCACACAAAACATTATTACAATACATATACCATTGCACCCAACCACCAAATCCTCCCTCTCCTGTCCTTCCACTTGGTCCCTCCCAGAACATTTATATACTGTAGGTGTTTGTACACCTGGGGACTCTTTTGGTCAAACACCCTGGAGCAAACAAAGGACATGACAAGTAAGTTTTTATGCCACTTAAAATCTGTAAACTAATGCACTAGTACACATACTTTATACAACGATATATAGCCCATAAATGGTAATCAACCTATACAGAACCCATTGAACGATATATCGTTTGTCAATTATGAAGACGTTGCTCAAATGGTGTTGTCAGAGCCTAATCTAACTCCACTCTCTTCCAGGCGGAGCCCAGTACCCACCACAGTAATTGCCAGAATATCACACCATCACAATTTAAAGCATTCAATAAATACGGCATAAATATTCAATAAATAGTCCATACATATCTGATACAAAATGCGCAAATATGCAATGTGCAAAATGAGGCAGATAGGTTTTGCAACAGTCAAGTTTATATTCAAACTTTTCCTGCACAACTTTGGAATTCCACCTCAAAACGACTGTATCATCTTGTTAACTCTTTTTTGTGTGATTATAACATGAAGATCTTTAGTTAGGGTATGGGTAGAGAGAAGGAATGAGGGGGAAGAGAGGAAAGGGGTAGGAGACAGAAGAGCTTAAAGGCTCTCTCTGCAGAAATATAGATACATAAATCACACACACACTGGGTAATTAGTTCAGCAAGGCAGGGTGATTATGGGAATGTACGAGGAAGGTGATAAGCTAGCACATGATTATGACTCTTGAAAAGACGAGCAAAGCGGTGTTGGAAAGACTCTGTCAACTGTAGGACATTAATGTTATCTGCTAATGAAGACCATCTGAAACATTCTAGTGAAGGATGGAGAGGAGAGACAGGAAGATATGGAGGAAGATGTGAAGGGGAAGGCCTAACAATGATACAGACGCATGAGTCGGGATGAGTTAGTGGGCTAGAAAGGTGATGTTGTCCTTTGGGTGCACCATGACAGAACAAAAACCCTGGGCAGATGAGGATAGCAGAATTTATTTAGAATCTTACAATCTTAAAGAGAGTAACAGCAAGCTCAAATAACGGCAGCTAGCTGTGGCACTGCCGGGGGCATGTTCAGCTAACTAATTTGCCATGGCTGCTGCCATCTTTGCAGAGGAGATGATCCTTCCATTTATTGTTTCAGGTAGGTAACATTAAACACCACCTAAGCACTCTTATATCTTATTAGTAATGTAATTAGTCGGTCAGTATTGTTGTGTTCAAATTGGTGTGCTTCATAACATTGTTTGAGTAAATGACAGCACCTGATATTGTAGATTAGTGGAAACAATCATCATTTATACTAATGTACTGTAGCTCACGAGAGAATGAAGCTTTGGTTTTTCTAATTGTGGCTATATATGACATCACATTGGCTAAGGTCCTACAAGGTTTGACTGTGGGTAGTTGTAATTACTATTGTCAAAGATGCGTACTTGTATTTTATGGCTTGTTGTTTGGATGATTAAGGTAAACTTATGTTGACTACTGTCTGGACGTGTGGCCATAGCAGTGATAAATATTCAGGCAGTGGACTGAAGGAATATATGGATCTGGATAAGATGCATTGCACTGTACATACTATAGATCTCTGAGAACCCATAATATTGATTGCCTATACTAGCCTATATCAGGAAGGGGTGTAATGGTACAAGAATATATATATATATATATATATATATATATATATATATATATATATATATATATATATATATATATATATATATATATTTATATTTATATTATATTATTATATTGGGGGCGGCAGTAGCTCAGTCTGTAGGGAGTTGGCTTGGGAACCGGAGGGTCACCGGTTCAAGTCCCGACATGGACCAAAAACTGAGTGTGAACTGGTAGCTGGAGAGGTGCCAGTTTACCTCTTGGGCACTGCCGAGGTGCCCCTGAGCAAGGCACCAAACCCCCAACTGCTCGGGGCGCTTGTCAGGAGCAGCCCCCTCACTCTGACACCTCTCCAATTGTTGCATGTATATGGACCTGTTTGTGCATGTGTGTGTATTAGTTAACAGAGTGAAAAAAATTGAATTTCCCCTAGCGGGACTAATAAAGGACTATCTTCTTCTTTATGTATATATATATGAGAAACTGCACTACAGCTCTACTTGTGACAGTGAATCATGTTTACTGTTACTGTGCTGGGATAGAATTGTGTTCTAATTACCATCCAGAGTGGGGCTAGTGGCTAGTGTTGTGTGAGTAGCACAGGTCATTTGAGGATTAGCAGAGCAGTGCAAAGTGTGTGTGTGTGTGTGCACGTAAGAAGAAGGTGGAGCATGCAGACAGCATGGGGTGTGTGTGAGAAAGCAAGCAGCCAACAGAAGAGGTCTGGTGTTAGCTTTGTGAATTTCAAGTGAATGTTCAGTGAAAGTTGCAGTTTGTGCAGAAATAAGTGCTGGAGACTGAAACTACGGTGCCTCCTGTGTCTTCTGCCCACAATCAGTAGGATGAAGCAGGAAAAGTTAACAGTAATCTTATTGTAAAGTAGTACCAGTAAAGTATACCATGTTCACATCTTAATGTAAGAGTGTCAACATGCTAACATTAGTGCTAAACACAAAGTACAGTTGGGACTGACGGGAATGTCCTCTGTTACGCTAGAGGTGAGTGAGGTGAGTTGAGCCAGTTTTTACTTGAGGCGTTTTTCATGTGAAGGAATGACAGGAATTTCTCCAATTAAAACATTTACATACAGTATATTTCAGAATGTGATGCATCCTTGGGAATAATAACATTGGATCTAAAACAAACTGACCTCTAATGACTTTTCAAAAAATGTGTTCTCTTGGCTCAATTTGCCCCCAATGGGAATTAAACTGAGCCTAGGGAGAGGATAAGTTGAGCCATATGTGGTGTACCTAGTCTGTCAAACAAACCTTTCCATCACTGAAGTGAGGTCATCAAAGATGTAGAATTATTATATAGAGCTGATTAATAATTATCCATTAATTAATATCAAGCCTGGTGCAGTGGTTAGCGCTGTTGCCTCACAGCAAGAGGGTCGCAGGTTCGCGTGGGTTTTCTCCGGGTACTCTGGCTTCCTCCCACAGTCCAAAGACATGCTGTTTAGGTAAATTGATGACTCCAAATTGCCCGTAGGTGTGAATGTGAGTGTGAATGGTTGTCTGTCTATATGTTGTCTGTCTCTATGTGCCCTGCAATGGACTGGCGACCTGTCCAGGGTGAACCCCGCCTTCGCCCAATGCCAGCTGGGATCGGCTCCAGCCCCCTGCGACCCCTAACGGGATAAGTGGTTGACGATGGATGGATGGATGGAATTAACAACCCAAAATTATTCATTGTAAACCATGAATTATCGTAAAATGTTAAGGAAACTGGTGACGCTCAGCTTCAAATATTGCTAACAGTTAGCTTTATATCAGAATTTACCCAGGTGTCACCCAGTTTTATAGAAAACTGGAGAAAACAGGGGAAAAAAAAGATCCAAATTTGATATTAATCAACTGAGTCTCATAATCTCAGGGTTGCTATGGAGTTGCTGGACATGGTGAACACTTATTTGAATTATCTGTATATACACATAAAATCAAGTAACCAAGTTCTTTATAAAAATACAATGATGAACATTCATGAATAGAAACAAATTAAAGGTGAGAGACTAGCAGTGACTCCCTCTTATTATTGGTTGATAAAGGGGTGCAGTGTTTAGTTGGCGGGAAAACAGCATTCTCCTCCCATCTGACAACTATACTGATTCTTTTAGTTAGTTACACTTCTTTTGCTAGATTAAAACATGCTAGTTAATTTGTTTCCTATAATTAATTCTTCCATATTTTAAATCTAGGCTTCATCTGTTTCAAATACTGTACATATTGAAATTAAGGATATAAGCCACTCAATAAAACTTAATCCATCAAATTAATGAATCAGTCAATTACACAACACAGATAAACCATGTTATCGAAACATGTGGGTATACAAACACTAAACAGACAGGCAGGCATATACATATTAATATATAAATATGCTTAAATGAAGGGATAAGATTATAAGCAAATGAATCAGTCACCCTGTGTGGGTAAGAGTGACCAAGAAGGAGGAGTGATCGCTCTGACACAGACTTCAGGGTCTGAGACTCCATGGGCTGTAATTGAGATAAAAGATAAGATAAGATAAGATAAGATAAAGAGAAATTCGGGTGTCATAGCAGCATCAACAGTACAGATAAATACAGTATAGTAAAAAAGTAAGTGCAATGAAGGAAAAGAAGGTGCAATGAAGAAAATTGACAATAAAATAAATAAGTAACAGTAATAAGTAAAGTACAGCAGGTGGTGAGTATTGTATATGCATAGCATATATATATGTAATTATATAATTATATGTAATTATATAAATTTGGTCCAGGAATAAATACGGATGATCAGAGTCACATGGGGGTCAGACCTTGGTTATGGAGCCTGATGGCCACCAAAAGAAAGGACTGACCCAGACGGTTTGTAGTGTGTCGAGGGGGGATCAATCTCTGGCTGAATGTACTCCTCATCTGGACCAGTTGGTCATAGAGGGGATGGGAGGGGTTCTTCATAATAGACGACAGCTTCCTCCTGGTCCTCCCCTTTGCAACCACCTCCAGACTGTCCAGCTCACATCCAACCACAGACCCAGCCCTCCTCACCAATTTGTTAAGTTTGGTAAAAATAAATAAAAAAATAAATGATAATAAATAAATAAAAAAATAAAAGCTATTAACATAAAATGAACTAAAGGAAATGTAAACAGAGTTGATTATCATGAACTTAATCCTATATGTTCTAAGCATATGTAACAAAATGAATTTATATATGGTTCACAATCAACATAAAAAGGTATAATACACTTCAACTAGATTGAAATATATATCCAAAATAAGAATAACTAGGCATTAATGTGTACATGACCTGTTTCAGATCACATATATTATGCATGTAATATACATGTAAAAATATTTATGTAGCAAGATCTATCAAGTATGTTTTTCTTCTGTGAGCTAAACTAGACTGGTTGTAAATCAAGTCTCACCATTTAGTGCCATGAGAGGTCAGATCAACAGTTTCTCGAAGAAGAGTAAGAATTAATAAATTAATACATTTTTAATTAATAAATACTAAAATTGTAAGAGAGGTTGCTTCAGGAGTGCTGCATGACACAGGATGAGGCACTTTAAAATGTGAATCAATCAGGTCCGAGAAAAAGTTAAAAGTCAATTAGTTTATATGATCATCTTCTTATTTATCCTTTATTTAACAATTGCAGTTTACATTGAGATTTACATAACAAGTTGAAGCTATGATCACACCATCCCTGCCATTTTAACAAAATTGCATCATCGAGCTGTTTAGAGCTAACATTATGCTAATAGTATAGCCTCATACTGTAACTACCTAAAGCACAAACACACAATTTTTTTTCAAACGTCAAACATAAAAAACAAAATCACTTTGAATGGCAAGGGTGTTTTTTTTTTTAACCTAAATGTTAAACCACTTGGCCTCTCTCCAGCATGAGTAAAACGATTTTGTCAATGAATGCCTAGAAACAAGGGGTGGCTCAACTTCCCCACCTACTTAAATCAGATTGTATTTAGAAAGGAGCCCGTAAATTGCAAAATCTGATCTGAGATCTACAAAAACTTGCAAAACCTCTTATGAGACTCGCAGCTTGATTACCTACCCTAACCTTAACTAATCAAGATCAATGCCTAATCCTAACCATCTCACAATGGTTTCTCCAGTTTGTTGGCTCCCTTCAAGCCACTACCCCCAAATCACCCCACTCTCCCCTCTGTTAGTTTTGGATGAACTGAAATTTGGACGTGATGATGGTGCTAAATGAAATGAGAAGGGATCCCCAAAATTGTTCCAATTCATCCTATAGGTCTTGACATTCTGTCTTTATCGTTTTTCATGACAATCTCTGTAGTGTTGTTGTTGTTGTTGTTGAGCCATTTCTAAATCAAAAATGTCAATCTCACAGTGGCACAATTAATCAAACTTCATTTATATAGCATCTTTCGTACAGGATAGTGCAATTCAAAGAGTTTTCTAGATGATGGCCAAGCTGAGAGTAAAACAGAGAACAAATTATCATCATCATCATCATCTTCAACCGCTTATCTGAGGTCGGGTCACAGGGGCAACAGTTCCAGCAGGGGACCCCAAACTTCCCTTTCTCGGGCCACATTAACCAGCTGGGGTAAAGACTCATTCCCTACCCAGAGTAGACAATCCATCGGGTTCCTACTGAGAACCATGGCCTTCAAATTAGAAGTGCTGATGCTCATCCCAGCCGCTTCACACTCGGCTGGAGGTCGCAGACTGGCAAGACCACATCATCTGCAAAAAGCAGTAATGAGATCCTCAGCACACTGATCTGCAAACCCTCCCCCCCCCCACTACGCCTTGATATCCTGTTCATGAATATCACAAACAGGATTGGTGATAAGGCCCAACCCTGGCAGAAGCCAACCCCCACCGGAAACAACTCTGACGTACTGCCGAGAACCCGGACACAACTCTCACCCCAAACATTTACCCCAGGAAATGTTTGGTTGAGGTTGTTTCTGCCAAAGGCGGGTCAACCAATTATTAAATCCAAAGGTTCACATAGTTTTTCCACCCTGCACTGTGAATGTTTACATGTTGTGTTCCATAAAAACATGAAAATCATTTTTTTGTGCAGAATTAGTTTAAACAGACTGTGTTTGTTTATTGTTGTGACTTAGATGAAGACCAGAACACATTTTATGACCAATTTATGCAGAAATCCAAGTAATCCCAAAGGATTCACATACTTTTTCTTGCAACTGTATATTGTAAATGTTTGTTTGTCTGTCCATTCTGGAAGAGGGATTCCTGCTCTGTTTCTGCCCCTGAAGTTCTTATCATTTTGTTTTTTGGGTGGAGCTTTTCTTTATCATGGTCAAGGGTCAAGGACAGAGGGCGTTGATCTATTTTGTTGGTTTTATTATTACAGTTCATTTACATTTCTTGTAAGCATTACTCTAATTTTAGTGTTACATTTGTTCTCTGTTTTACTCTCACAAATATTTTTGTGAATCTTTTTTAATGTGGATTTTTTTACATTTATATACAACAATAACTATTTAGTGTGCATTGAAAAATATTTTTGTAGAGAGATTTATTTATATATAAATCCCAAAATACATTTGTGAATCCTGTGTGCATTTGTGAATATTGAGATTGAGATTGCTTGCCTTCGACTGATTCGCGGTGCATTGACTCATTCTGCAAGTAAAGATGTTTTATTATACTTAACTGTGTCTCAAGTCCTGCTATTGAGTCCTCGTCTGTTGGCCCAGCGTGATACCATTGTGTGATAGTTACTACGTAAATACATTTTATACTTTATTTTAAGATACGATAAGATAAGATATTCCTTTATTGGTCCCACAGTGGAGAAATTCACATGTTACAGCAGCAAAGTGGATAGTGCAATAAACAAGAAGCATAGATTTTAAAACAGTATTAATACAAATAAAATAAAATAATATATACATAATAGAAAGTAAAGACAAAATATGTCCAGCATATCAATAAATAATTGTCCAGTTACTATAATTTGTGCAGATGATATAATTGCACATATGTGTTGTTATTGCACTTGTGTCCGGTCAGTTTGTTGTAAGTGTTTATGTGGTCTACTGGGAGCAGTGCTGGCTGTGGAGTCTAACAGCTGCAGGCAGGAAGGACCTTCTGTAACGCTCCTTCGTACACTTAGGGTGGAGCAGCCTGCCACTGAAGGAGCTCTCCAGGGCACCGATGGTGTCTCTCATGGGGTGGGAGTCCTTCTCCATCATGGATGACAGCTTAGCCATCATCCTCCTCTCTCCCACCACCTGTACTGTGTCCAGAGAGCATCCCAGGACAGAGCTGGCCCTTTTGATGATCTTATCCAGCCTCTTCCTGTCTGCAGCTGTGATGCTGCTGCCCCAGCAAACCACTCCATAAAATATGGCTGATGCCACCACGGTGTCATAGAATGTTTTCAGAAGTGTCCCCTGCACTCCAAAAGACCTCAGTCTCCTGAGCAGATACAGCCTGCTCTGGCCTTTTTTATGGAGTTCAGAGGAATTTGTAGTCCACTCCAGTTTATTGTTCAGGTGAACACCCAGGTATTTATAAGATGTCACCATCTCAATGTCTGATCCCTGGATGTTCACCGGTGTTGGAGGGGGATGAGTTTGCCTGCGGAAATCCACCACCAGCTCTTTAGTTTTCCCCGCGTTGATCTGGAGGTGGTTCCGCAGGCACCAGTCCACGAAGTCCTGGGAAAGTTCTCTGTACTCCCCATCGTCCCCATCAGTGATGAGGCCGACAATAGCAGAGTATCCAGGATGTTAGATGGTTATCTACCCCTGCAATCTCCAGTTTGTCCCCCAGAAGTGTCGGCTGGGGGTACATTTGTGGGTACATTTCCCAGTTGTACAAATAATTTCAGTAATTTTCCAGTATTGTTTCAGTTTATTGTTTATTTTATATCTTTTTGAGCACATTATTGTTACCCAGCATCTACAAAGTATTTATGAATGTGTGTGCCACTTGATGCATGCTTCATTTTATTCATCTCTTCTGTATGAAGGGATTCAGTTTGTAAGTAGAAGAACAAAAATAAAATAATTTTGGTTAATCTCTTCTGTGATTAACTTCTCATGTTTTATTTTGATGGGTGGCTATCTGCTCCACAGCAAGATACCTCCACACCCACTTCCAAACACCAGCAATAAACACACACACATGCATGCACGCATGCACGCACGCACACACACACACACACACACACACACACACACACACACACACACACACACACACAAGTAGCAGGCTGCAAAATGACAATAAAAGGGAGATGAACAAACATGCAAATGAAATGGCATTGCATCAAAATGGGCAGCCTTTTTCTTTCACACAAAAGACTGTAGCCAGCAGAGACAAGCCAACAAAACCCAGCAGTGTGTCACTAACACACACACACACACACACACACACACACACACACACACACACACACACACACACACAAAACACAGCCCTTGGCAGGCTTCCCTACCTGAGCAGTGTCAAACAGGTGCCAGTGGCCTTGTGAAGAACTCTCTATTCTGTCAGATTGTATGCACTTACATGGCCATGCGCACAAACGCATGCACGGGCTCCCCACCTACTTTTACTTGGTGTTGCACATGAGTGTTATGTCTAAATACAACCTCAGAGAGCTGCTACGAAGGCTGCAGGGCCCTATTTAAACAATCTATAGTACATGGTCTAAAGCGCATGGCACAAGTGCATTTAGGGTGTGTCCAACTACACTTTTGCTTGTTAAACTGCGCATAATCTGGGCACAAAGTAAGGTATAAAGGGCAAAGGAGTTGAATTTAGTGTCTTAATTAATCATAGGTGTGTAACAGGAATCAAACTAGTCAGGATGTCATCCCTTTAAAAGCCAGTTGTTTCTCAACCAGGCGCATCACTATTTCAAAGGTGGATTGGCAAACTGAAGAATTCATTTTCTGCTGAGGAAACACTATGCTCGTGGTTGAATGTAATGTGTGTGAGTCTGCTAGCAGACACACTGGAGAGGCAGTGCGCAATGCACTGATCCATCAGCCTCAAAATGCTGCCATTTTGGGCAAGAGGGCCCACAAAGTTTGAAGTAGACTTACTGTGATTGTTTAGACAGAATAAAAGAATGTTTATGAGCAGGCCGTCATGTTATTTCCTGTTTGAAATGGCAACCAGAGAACCAGGGACCAATCAATGATAGGGTACAGCACTGCTTAAACAAAGAAGCCAGAAATTCACAGACTGACCATACATAGCCCAGCTATATACTTGGTTTTATCTTGTTTAAAGCAATTTGAAATTATTCTTTATTATTTATTTGTTTGCATTTCAGAAAATATTCATAATGTTATGTAGTATGGCATTTAAATGTACTAAATGGGTTTAGTTTTGACAGAAAATGAAGATTATGTGGAAGTCAGGAAGACTCTGGTTACACTCTTGTCAGTTCACATCCATATCTTTGTGTCTCTGTCTCGGGCTCCTACTCTATCAGTGGATTATGGGCATTTCACTCTTAGTGACCAACCAGATCTTGCCATGATCTCCCTAAGCCAATCTAATAGTTCCTGTCAAAAGTTTAAAATTGTTCATCTCTCTACTGCTGTCAGTTGTCATTACAGCACAAACCAGTGTGAATGAGAAAAAATACCCTCACAATTTTTAGCATCTTGTTGGTCATCTAGTCGATGTTGATCCTCAGGAAGAGCCAGACCTCGGTGCAAATGGCATCCACCTCACAGGGTGCTGCAAGTCCAGGTCTTGACTCATCAGCCCTTGTTGATCCCCCATAGCGCCTGCTCCCAGGCGTGAAAGGGCACAGAAATCAGGCCTTTCCCAAGCTCCTTAGCCATAGAAAAGAACACATGCTCAAACTCTTTCTCTAGCTGCCATTCCAAGCGCCTCTAGCGCAGGAAAAACAACTTCATCTCCACCCTGCAGTCTGTGGGTTATTCCATTCACGCAACTGATACACACCTACAATCCCTGGAAAATGCATTAGCCCCTCAACATTGGCAACCATCACCACCACCCAGGCATTCATGTATCAGTGGACTTTCATGGTCAATCAGCTCTCCTAATTCAATCCGACTGGAAAAGCTCATCATTCCCTGGCATCCGCCATCTCAGCTCCTCTACTAGGTAGGCCATGTAGTATATTCTACAAACAGCAAACATATCCATGCATCTCAGGTGGAAAATCCTACAAGGTAAAGACATTAATTTAGTCAGTTTCTTGCTGTCATCCCCCAATTGAGTTTAAACTGTCACCCCTGAAGGAAATGTCTCTGTGACATTAAAGTAATCAGATCCCTGGATAAACAGAGACCTGTTAATTGGGGTTTCTGGTATCTTTCAGTGTCTATTTGACGTCAAATGATCCACCTGCCCAGAGAGAAGATCTGAATTAGATGCTTACATGACACTGATCAGCAATCTCAATCTGAAATATGGAAAAAAAACATACCAGTATCACAAGGTCTTTTCCAGCAAAGCCATCCTCTACATCACACAATCTAACATCCACCCGGACTTCTCCGTTCTGGACATAGAGTAAATGGTCATGATTACCTGTGGAGCTCAAGCTGTTTCATGCAACACCTGCAGGAATTCAGGCCAGGCCCTTCTGCCCCACAGTGCCATTTCCACCCCCCATCCACCCCATTTTCTGACTCACTCACAGCCCTTCCCTCTCCAGTGCTATAGGCTTTTAATGAAAATGTGATTTTCTCCGGTCAGCCTGCCCCTGGCACATTCCATGCAGGATTCCCCCACACCAAGGGGAACCAACATGGTTCAAAGACATTCTAACCCAGCATCCCTCCACACCAATAAAGGTACAGTCATTTGCATTTGAGCTGTCTTCTCATTCTGACACTGTGCTTGTAGACCATCCCCTCACAGGTCTGTCTTTAGGTTCTCTGGTCGGGTGTTCTTACATCTCCAACCACCACTTGTAAGGCTAAAAATTTGCAGTCCACTTTAAAAGATTTCAGAAACACTTTCTCAGCTGCTTGAAAAAGATACATCATGCCGTTCAAGTCCTCTCCATTCCCAGTGTTCCACAAATACAATCACCACATAGCCACATAGCCAGTAGGAAATATTCAGGGAAGAAATGATTCATATTCGATCTGTCTGCACCCCACTTTAGCCCCTTCTAAAGCTTTAACTGCCTTATTCCACCCAAGCTAGTTTCCCTTCATTATGCCTTTGTCGACAATGACATTAAATTCATAAAACTAACTGGTCAAGGAACAAGGCTCTCCAAAGCAGACATTACAGACACATTTAAATCCACCCTTCTCAGTGGCATCCCTTCGGCATCAGGTGGGATTCCAATTGCTATTTTTGGGGTGTGTCTGCATTCGGGTGGATGTGCGGCCCATTTATGTTCAACCAATTTTGCGAAGCGCTTTGCTGGATTATGCTCAACAAAATCAAAGTTTCCTCTGTCCTGCATTTGCTGGATGATTCCCTTTTGATAGATCCATACAAGATAAATCCGGTAAAGCCTAAACTGAAACATTGTTTCTGCTCCCTCTGCATTCTCTTCAGATGAAAAAAACATGGGTCCATAAACATGTCTGGAGTTTCTAGGGAGCTCTTGACTCACAATGAGCATCCCTTCCAGTTGAAAAACTGCAGCGCATCCGAGATATTGCAGAGTCCTATTCTCTAGTCAACAACATAACTAGGCAACAGTTACTTTCCCTTCTTGGTCATCTTAACTCTGCCATATGCGTCATCCCGCAAGGATGCTCTTTCATCTCCTGATTATTAGACTTGACATCTTCTGTGCTCCAGTTGCACAATCTCATCTCTGCAGGGCTGGACAGGGACAAAATTCAGCCCTGGCATTCTGGCCCAGACTGGTCCCATTCCATCAACCCCCCCACTTAAAACTAAGCATTTTACAACATTTTGGACCATTATTATTACTAGTTACATTATCATTTTTACTATTTGTCACAACCTTCCTCTGAACATTCCATTCTACTGGAAATGTTTGTCCTGCAACATCATATTCTATTAATCAGAAGAGCAAATTCAGAGAATTTTTAAATCATACTGATAATCTATTTATGAACAAGACCCTGAGGTACTTGAACTCCCTCACTTAGGGTAAGGACTCATTTCTTACCCACAGTAGGCAATCCATTGGTTTCCTGCTGAGAATCATGGCTTCAGATTTAGAGGTGCTGATCCTCATCCCAGCTGCTTCACACTTGGGTATGAACTGATCCAGTGAGTGCTGGACATCACAGACTGATGATGCCAACCTGACCACATCATCTGCAAACAGCAGCGATGAGATGTTCGGCACACCAAACCGCAAACCCTCCTTCCCCCACAGGGGAACCACCACCCCAGTCTGCCGCTGCTTAGGCACTGTCCGCGACTTCCACACAATGTTGAAGACACGCGTCAACCATGACAGCCTCTCCACACCCCAAGTCTCCAGCATTTCTGGACAGATCTTGTCAATCCCTGGGGCCTTGCCACTCTGAACTTGTTTCACTACTTCAGTGCACCTAGGGGCAAGACGGGCCACCATGCACTTGCTGACAAGCCCTCTGTCCTAGCATGTCTCCAAACAGGGGCTCCAGGTTTCCTCCGTGCCGGTTCCTTCTTCCTCTGCCTCATTCACTCATCGGATCTTGTGAACTGTTCTTAGTCTGGCCCCTCACCTGAGACCAATTTACCATGGGAGACCCTACCAGGAGCACCAGGCTCCAACAACACAGCCCTCATTATCATAGGGACACACAAACCTCTCCACCACTGTAAGATGATGGTTCCCTTAATCTTTGTTTCTACCCTCACCTATGGTCACGAGGACTGGATCATGACTGAAAGTACTAGATCACGGGTACAAGCGGCCAAAATGGGTTTTGTCAGGAGGGTGGCTGGCATCTCAGCTATTTTTGAGGGACTTGGAGTAGAGCCTCTGCTCCTTTGCGTTGAAAGGAACCAGCTGAGGAGGTTCGGGCAGGACTAGGTGGAGAGTTTTTATCTCCACACTAGCCTAGGAATGCTTAGGGATCTCCCAGTCAGAGCTAGTTACTGTGGCCCGGGAAAGGGAAGTTTGTGGTCCCCTACTGGAATTGTTACCCTCACAACCCTACCCTGGATAAGCTTTTGATGATGAGTGAGTGATAATTTACTATAATTGATATAACTGATACATTATGTGATAGAAATTCTGATTAATAAAACATGGATCCCACAAACGGTGATGAACTTTGACTTCCCTCCCCTCTCTCCCATACGTTCTCCCACAGTTTTGATTCCAGTCACATTTCAAAATCCATCCACTATATTTATCAAAAATCTTGTGTCACAGCTGTTTGTGATCATAGGTTTTAAATTAGGTGTTTATTCCACATATTTGTGAATTGTTTTTAACTGAGAGTGAGAGAGAGGAGCAAACACAGGGGCTGTCCACAGGAGTGTGAGCAAGTAACTATATCTTTAGATAACTGTGTGATACCCCAGAGTTCGTTTCAACTCTTTCTTTCAATCAGCACATTAAAGACATCACAAAGATTCCTTTCTTTCACCTACGCAACATCGCTAAAATCAGGTCATCTTTATCCAAGGCTGACACAGAGATCGCAGGTTTTGTTATCAGGTCTGCTGCAGGTCTAGTTCCAGAAGCCTTCAAATGGTTCAGAACACTGCAGCAGGAATCTCATACACTGGCTCCTGCTTCATGTCAGATCAGACTTTAAAGTGCTTCTGATGACCTAAAAAACTGTAAATGGCCTCACTCCTTCCTACTTGTCTGATCTATTTAAACCTTATACTTCAATCAGGACTCTTGGCTCTCAGTATACAGGGCTCATGTCTGTCCCCAGAGTGAAAAAGAACTCAGCAGGCCAAAGGGCCTTTTCTTATCGAGCCCCTTTTTTCTGGATTAACTTCCGCATAGACATCATTCTGTCTGATTCTGTGGAGGTCTTTCAATCCAAACTCAGAGCCCATCTTTTTGCCCTAACTATCAATTGGTGGGTCTGTCTCAGTCTCAGTGTATAATTTTAGCCTAGTAGTCCTGCCAAGGAGAATATTATTAATTTCAGGCTACTGCTTCTCAATAACCCTCTGTTGTACCCACCTTCTTTTATTCAGCCTACTCTGTGCTCAACCATCAGCCATGCTGTGACCTCTCTCAATCTCTCTGGCTGGTGGTGCCTCATTCCACACAACAGACCTGGACCTCCAAACATACATTTACATTACTAACCAACAGTGATTTAAAAGCAAATTTCTGGTCCTCTCAAAGTTCCATGGTGGAAAGGAGGTCATGCCACTTGGGCTCTGTCTGTTTGGCACGGAGAGGAGGATGTGCTGCTCTGGCTCTATCAGATTGATGTGGAGAGGAGGACGTGCTAAACTGGCTCTAGCTATTTGGTGTAGAGAGGAGGACATGTTGCTCTGGCTCTGACAATTTGGCATGGAAGGATGCTGTGCTCTTCGAGCAGAGGAGAGTCTTGTTGCTGGCTCTATCTGTTTGACCACACCGGTAAGCTGACATTATTCTGGATCCACTTTCTCACACAATTATGCTCACATTATATGTATTAATTTTTGTCATACGGATTGTCAATGTATTTTCATTTGTTGTTACTGTTGTTACACACAAGTGCACATCTATTGCACATCTGCCCATCCTGTAAGAGGTATCCCTCTTCTGTTGCTCTTCCTAAGTTTTCTCCCATTTTGTCTTTTTTTCCCTGTTAAAAGTTTTTTTGGTTGGGGAGTTTTTCCTCATCTGATTAGAGCATCCTCCTGTAAAGGACAACATAGGCTGTTGTACCCTGTACAGATTGTAAAGCCCCCTGAGGCAAAATTGTGATTTGTGATTTTGAGCTATATAAATAAAATTGACTTGACCTGACACACAAAATTAGACAGAAAGACAGACAGACACAGAGAGAGAGAGAGAGAGATGGATAGTAAACAGCAGAGGATCAGAATCGCTTGTTGAGAGGAATGCACTTCTGATATGAACAGCCAGTTAATAACGCAGCACTTCATTCATTACATGAACCCATGCCGCGCAAATATGCTGGCGCTGCGCTGTTATGTATCACCATTATGAATCTCCCAAAGAATGTGATACCTGAACCTGAGAGCAGAGGAGAATACCAGCAGCTTATGAGAAGCTCCAGTATGCATTAAAAAATTGTTGAAAAAGCTTTCAACAACAGATTAGACAAGTTCATAAATAAACATAAAATACTCTCTGACAGTCAATATGGATTTAGACCAAACAGCTCAACATCACTGGCATTAATAGAATCACTTGAGGAAATCACTAACGCTATAGATCACAAACTGCATTCAGTTGGAATATTCATAGACCTTAAAAAAGCTTTTGACACAATCAATCATGACATATTAATCTGTAAACTTGAACTGTATGGGATCAGGGGGTTAGTATTGCACTGGGTGAAAAGTTATTATAACAGTAAGCAGTTTGTGAAGATGGGAGAATATTCATCGTCATGCTTGGACAGTGCTTGTGGTGTCCCCCAGGAGTCAGTATTGGGGCCGAAATTATTTAGACTTATTTATACTTAAATGACATTTGTAAAATCTCAGAAATATTAAAATAGTGTTATTTGCAGATGACACTAATATTTTTTGTTCTGGGGGGATTTACAGGAACTACAGGGGGGGATAACAACTGAAATGTGCAAACTGAAAACATGGTTTGACAGAAACAAATTATCATTAAACTTGTGCAAAACCAAATTCATGTTATTCAGCAACAGCGAAAGGAATTCACAAATACAGATACAAGTAGATGGGGTTAATATTGAAAGAGTACAAAAAAATAAATTTCTTGGGGTTAACAATTGATGATAAAATTAACTGGAAGTCTCAAATAAAATATATTCAAAGCAAACTGTCAAGAAGTATTTCAGTTCTGAGAAAAGCAAAAAACATTCTGGACCACAGATCACGCCACATTCTTTACTGATCACTCATCTTACCTTATTTACATTATTGTGCAGAGGTCTGGGGCAACACTTACAAATGTACAACACAATCACTCCACTGACCATACTGCAAAAAAGAGCTATATGGATAAATTCATAATGCCGGTTATAGAGATCATACAAATACACTATTCTTAAAATCTAAAACATTAAAATTCATTGACTTGGTTAATTTTCAAACAGCACAAATCATGTTCAAAGCAATATATAATCTATTTCCTGGAAACATTCAAAAACTATTTTGTAACAGAGAGGGGGGTTATAATCTGAGGGGGGAGTTCAATTTAAAGCATCAGAAGACATGGACAGCATTGTATTTCTGTTTGTGAGTGAGGCTGTGGAACAGGTTGGATGTGGGGCTTAAGCTGTCTATGTCTATGTCTATATATATATACTTTACTCATTTTTATTTTCTGTAAATATGTATTATGTACATTTATGTGTAAGAGATTGTTTATTTAGAAATGGAGAAGGGGTAGGTCAAAATAAGCTCATGCTTCATCCTACTCCTTTTCGGACACGTTGGGTTAATATATAATTATATTATTTTGACCATTGTTATCATTGCTTTGACTATTCTCATTGGTTTTGTTTGTTCTTTTTTAAATTTTTGTTTTTTTTCTCTTTTCAATCTACTTGTAGTATTAGTCAATAATTAGTCAATAATATTCAAAATAAAGCATTCATTCATTCATTCAAAAGTCACGATGGGCTAAGGACTAAAATAAGTAAAATACTGCATACCTCTGTTGATCTGGCCTTTCATCCATTGTCATGGCTTGCCTGGACTCTCTTTTGCCCCTTTAATTTTACGATTAATTTCTTAAGACTTAGATCCAGAACTTGTTCCTCTGCTCCATTATTTTTACTGCCAATAATCTCTCTCTGTCTAAATCTTGGTTCATTCAGCATTTTGAGCTCACCAAAAGCAATCTGTCCCCTCGGCATTATTCAGGGCATTCTTTTAGAATAGGGATTGCTGCCTCTGCTGCCAACCAAAGCATTTCTTCTAACTCACTGCAAAAAATGGGGCATTGGTCTTCTTCTGCTTATATTTCCTACATTTGCCGTGACGCCGACACTATCCTTGCAAATCTGATATCTTTAAAACCCTGACTCTCTGGAAAGTCATGCATATAATTAGTGGGGGTGTTTCTTTTCATTAATATTTTGGTCTTGTTTGTTTTGATGAATCATCTGCATTGTGTTGCCCGTAACTGTCTCATTACATTTAGCCTATAGCAGTACTCACTCATCACGCTGGTCTTTGTGATCAAACTCATCGCACAGGTCTACCCATTGCACTGGTCTGTAATGACCCCACTATTTGCACTGGTCTATAATGACCCCACTCATCACACTGGTCTAATGTGACCCCACTTATTGTACTGGTCTATAATGACCCCTCTCATCGCACTGGTCTAATGTGACCCCACTCATTACACAGGTCTGACATGAGCCCACTCATCGCACTGGTCTAACGTGACCCCATTCATCTCACTGGTCTTAATTTTTCCCCACCCATTGCGCTGGTCTGTAATGACACCACTATGCACTGGTCTATAGTAACCCCACTCATTGCGCTGGTCTAATGTGACCCCACTACTTGCATTGGTCTATAATGACCCCACTCATTGCACTGGTCTAAAATGAACATACTCATCACACTGTTCTAACATGACTCATTGATCCGGTCTTAATGATCCTATTCATTGCACTGGCTTACGTGACCCTACGCATTGCACTGGTCCAACGTGACCCCAGTCATCACACTGGTCTAACTGTGAAGTTCATATTGAGGAGGACAAGACCCACCACATAGGAATTTACAGGAAACCCAGACACAGATCAATATTTACTCTCTGACTCCCACCTTCCACAAAAACACAGGCTTGGAGTAATCAGAACCCTACACCAGTGAGCAGATAATATACTGGCAAGTGCACAGGTTCAAGAAAAGAAGCAAAAACATCCAAAAAGTGCATTTAAAAGCTTGTAAATCGATTAGATTAGTATTGTGTTTTAAACCTTAATGATCTTGTAAATTAATATGGAATATGCATACTGTTATCTCTTTAGTAAAAGTGAATAATGCCAACCTCTGCTATGTCAAAAACTCCTTGAGTTTGATAGTTTATTATATTTAAAGAGACTAATCCATGACACTGCATTAATTGGCTATCATTTTCTCTTTGTTTCAAGAGTGGTGGCCCAAGGATGATTTAATATACATTAAATCATATTATTCAATATGATTAATAAATATTTTGATAATTATTAGTTACTTTTGATAGCCATTTGAATGTATTTTGAGCTTATGTATCAATATAATTTTGTGCCCTGTTATTAATATATATTGATGATTATCTTTAATATTTTACAGTAACTAGACCAGCTCCTACCTGCATCCCCAACACTGCTACTGACCCCACTAAGGTTAAATTTATGGTTCCCCTGCCATTTAGTTAGAACTGAAGAAGCTTCATGGATGAGAGGTGAAACATCTTCAATAATCTAAACCAAATCCATTTGCTGCTGATTTGACCCCACTGGTCCCCGCACAGGTCCATCGTGACCCCACTCATTGCACCAGTCTACAATAATCCCATTCAGCACACTGGTCTGTGGTGACCCCAATCATTGCAGTGGTCCGTCATCATAAACTATGCAAACCTACAGGTGTGGGTTCGCAGAAGTGGTGTGGACGGAGGGACCTTTGCCAGCTGGGTAGAGGTTTATCATCGACAAGAGCAACACGCACCCTTTGCATAGCTCTGATTAATGCTAGGTTATTAACAGACCTCCCAATAATGTCTCCACTTACCACAATTTGGATTTTATGTTTCTGTTGGAAACCTGGCTTCACTCTGGTGAGTGCACCCCTTTTCTCCTCCTCCTCTTCTCCTCTGAGCTCCTCTCAGACCAATGGTAAGGGTGGAGGGCTTGTGTCTGTTTTTAAATTCACCATTGACTGTTGGCACACTTTATCTGACACATACTCCAGCTTTGAGCTGCAGCTATTTAAAACCCTCATAATGTCCTCCCGTTTGCCATACACCTTTTGTCCTCTGGGGTCAAAATGACCCCACTTGGTTTAACTGTTATTTTAAAGCACATAGTATAAATTGTCATTCAATTTTGTGTTACACCTTTAGTCTTACTTCAGTCCAACCCATTACCACACATTTTTCCCTTCATTTTGGAATTTAGGGCCAATAGACCTTATTTACATGAAAGCATACCCTTTTCGGAGTTAAAAAAATAAATGAAATGTGGGGTCAGATTGACCCCAGGACATTATGAGGGTTAAGACTAACTCTCCTTTTACTGTTCTGTATGCAGTGGTGTTCTATCCACCAAAGACTAACAGGGATTTTATTCAGGACTTTATAGACTCTGTGGCTTGGATCTTGTTAAATTATAATTGCTTTTTAGTTGTTGGTGATATTAATATACATGTATACTGTGAAGTCAAACCTCTGATCAAAGACATTCTTAATCTGATCAAATCTTTGAATCTTACTCAGCTCGTGACTGCCCCAACACATGATGCTATCAGTGAAATATGTGATATGGGTATATCAGATCATTTGCCTGTTGTTATTACTGCTACAGTCCTGTGTTCTTATGTAATGACTTGTGTTCCTGCATGCAGCCAGCGTATGATTAACTCATTAACAATTCTGTGGTGTTTGTATTTTTGTTACTCAGCCAGTGATATTAATAATAATAATTTTTAACAATAATTTTCTGTTAAAATACTCAACAGATGTTTACTTCATCCCAATTACAAATCATATGAACAGCAAACATGGTTAATATTTGCCCTTTACCTTTGTTAGATCACATTTCTGAATTAATGTGCAACTCGTTTTTTTTGGTTTTTTTTAATAAAATGTAATAAAAAAAGAAAATGAGCTAGAATTAAGTGGAGTGAGTGGAAAAAAAACACATTTTCAAATGAAGCAAGATGTTTCACAGCTATTGATTTTTATTCATTTGAACTTTATTAGATATGTAACTCATTCAGGTCAGTTTACATAACACAAGTTGAACACATACAGTAACAATATCAGTCTCAACCCATCAGCCCCATTGAATTCTTTGCCTGTTTACACCAGCCTTTATAAAACATAAATGGCAGAGTTTTACTGTGTCTGTGTTGCACATGTATTTCTTACACTTGCTGCATGCATATTGAGTTTTCCTGTCCAACTTGGGTTCACAGCGCTTCTTTTTGTTGTTGCTGGCCACAACCTAGAATAACGAAAAGATCAGAAATGTTATTAACACCTCTCTTTCTTGCAAGGCATAAATGCAGACATTTACTGCAACAGTATCACTCACTTACTTCAGGCTCGGCAGATGGTGGTTCTGTTGGTTGGGTGGATGGGGCACCAGCATTCTCCTCCTGAATTGTCCTCATGATGGCTGCAGAAGCTGGTGTTCTTGGAACACGTTGTCTTTTGAGGATTTGAGGTCTTGAGGAATCTGGGATGAAAAGCTCAAATGAAGACTTGATGTCCTGCACATGAGTAACTGCCAGCCGTGTTGGCCCTAGTTGCATCCTTATCACATTAGCAGATCTGCGGAGAGGATCATCTCTCTCTTGTGGGATCATTCCCGCAAGAGAGAGGGTAAAATGTGCTGGAGTGTAAGAGCAGACGATGTTGGGAGTTGAATTTTCAATAATGTTGCAACTTTGTGTGGGAGCAGGAGGGGCAGAAAACACTATCAGTAGCCCCAGAAAGGAGGAAGACTGAGTGAAGGTACACAGGACCCACACCTTCCACACTTTTATTAGCACTGGGTGTAGTGGACCCAAACACCCTGTCTGTATTATAAATGCGTAGGGTGGGTGTACAGTATTTAACTGAAAAAAATAGGATGACAACAAATAGGATGATAACAAATAGGATGAAACAAGAGGAATATAAAACTAGTATAAAGTAAAAATGAGCTAGAGAAATTAAAGACAAATTTGAGAGGTAGTGACAAGAAAAGTTAAAAGGTAAAATAATAGCAGCAAGTCTAGTAATGTATACAGATGTATATATGTACAGATATGTAATGTCACTGTGGTTAATTAGTTACTGTATATAAAGTGGTGTCTGTATTAATGTAGCAAAATAGAAATATAATAAAGTAGTTTGATGGATTAAGATATTGTGGTTACAAGAATGGGACAGACAACCTGAAAACATCATGCCTCCAACCACGGCTGTTGCTGATGCTTAAGCATAAACAGTATTTTGGTATACAGAGTATCTGTATGTCTTGAATTATGTTCTAGAATCCATAAGCTTTTCATTTAATAAAAACTTTTGATACTATTTATGGTAGCATTTCCTTTTGTCAGAAATACATATTCAATGTATTTACAGTCAGTAATGACCTGTGGTTTTTAGATTACCTTTATTTTTGCCTTTTTGCCTTTATTAGCTGGTCAAGGCATATGTATTGGAAAATATGCAGGGCTGTGGGCTGGTCAGGTAGATGTTGGTCAGCTAGATTTTTGAGACTGCTGTAGCTAGATTTGGCCAGAGCCATTTTGAATATGGGATGTAGAATGGGTCCAGACCGAATGAGCCACTTTATGAACGGGTCCAAACTGGATCCAGGCCAGATGAGCTGCTTCATGAATGGATCTAGATCAGATACAGGCAGGATGAGCTGGTTCATGAACAGGTCCAAATAGGATCTGGCCCAGATCAGCTGCTTCATGAATTTGTCCAAATCGGATCCTGGCCGGATGAGCTGCTTTGTGAGCAGATCTGGCTTCCGTGATCCTAATCTGTTGCGGATCCACTTGCCATGCAAGTGGATTCCAATCCTGATCCGTTACGTGGACCTGTTATGTGGATCTGTTATAGAGCTTAATATACATCCGGACTGGATCCAGTTCAGAGTCAGTTTGCTATCTGGGCAGCCTCCCCAGGTAAGTTTATTCTAGGGTGCTGGAACAGAGGCTCCAACCGATTGTCGAATCTTGGATTTAGGTGGAGGATTCCATATTGGCCGTGGAGCAGTGGACCAGCTCTTTACCCTTGTGGGGCTGTTGGAGGGGTCATGGGAGTTTGCCCATCCAATCTACGTGTGTTTTGAGGACTTGAAGGAGGCTTACGACTGGGTCCCTCAGGGTGTCCTGTGGGGGGCACTGCAGGAATATGAGGTAGCGGGCTCACTGTTATGAGCTATTCAGTCCTTATAACCATAACCAAAGTGAGAGGTATGTCAGTACACACTGCACAAAGTCAAACATATTTTCCTTGGGTGTGGGCCTTGGCCAGCATTGATCCTGTTTGTGATTTTCATAGATAGGATCTCAAGGCACAGCCAGGGGGAGGAGAGTGCCTGGTTCAGGGACCTCAGACTTTCATCTCTGCTCTTTGCAGATGATGTGGTTCTGTTGACTTCATCAGACTGTGACCTTCAGCATGCAGTGGGGTGGTTTGCAGCTGAGTCTGAAGTGGTCGGTATGAGAGTCAGTACCTCCAAGTCTGAGGCAATGAGTTTCTGCCAGAAACTGGTGGAAAGCACCCCCCGTTTGCATCAGCAATAGATCATTATTTTTGAGATGACCCTATGGTTGTGGAAGATCACCAGAAGATCCGAGTCATTTTACACTTCATAGTTGAGCCATCTTGGCATTATGCACCACTGAGTATCATTCAGAGTGCTGGGCATTGAAGCCATTTTTCGTAGTGGCCAAACTGTGGAATTACAACTTCTAAGTCCATCATGCATGTAGATGCAGTGGCTGGGAGCTCCTATGAACTTGTACGTGTATGACACGTGGTGCAGCGCTAACCACTGCACCACCGTGCAGTGGTTAGCGCTGTTGCGTCACAGCAAGAGGGTCGCAGGTTTGATTCTGGCTTGGGACTCTTCTGTGTGGAGTTTGCATGTTCTCCCCGTGTAATCGTACTCCAGCTTCCTCCCACAGTCCAAAGACATGCTGTTTAGGTTAACTGATGACTCTAAATTGCCCATAGGTGTGAATGTCAGCGTGAATGACTGTCTGTCTATATGTTGTCTGTCTCTATGTGCCCTGTGATGGACTGGCGACCTGTCCATCCATGGTGACCTGGGTGTACCCCGCCTTTGCCCAATGCCAGCTGGGATCGGCTCCAGCACCCCCGCACCCCCCCCCCCCTGACGATGGATGGATGTATGATGGATTCATAAAATAGATGAAATATGACTTCAGGCTAACCCAGCAATGAGAGGCTTTTGATTATTGTGTCTGCATCTTCACAGAGACTAGGCTCTATTGTGGCATCCTGGATCAAGTTGCAATTGATGGAGGCAGACTGTGTTTACATCAATCATGGTTGATGCTCAAACATGCTCAAAGTGGATTGACATTGCTCCCCTGATGTCAAATGATGTTAATCTGTCCAGAGAATTCACCAGTGTTTTGTTAGTGGTTACATTCTATCTGATGCAAATTCCAAAAATGCACTGCAGTCCTTGAACGTCCCAAAAAGGTTTTCCCCCATAGACTTACATTGAAGAAACGACATCTGTGATCATTTTTTAAAGTAAATCATTATTCCAGTCCACAAATATAGCATTTATTTAAATCATTAGGTCCTAAAAGTTGTAAAATTCACTTACAGACAAATCCAGAGTTATTTTTCTCGTCATAATGAACTGTCAGTCCTGTGAGCAAGCCAAGATCGGGTCGCTGGAAGGTGGGGTTAAGAGAAACGCTACTGCGCTTGCTGTATGAGCCCCATGGATGCAGAAGATCTGGGTAATTTTGTACTAAGGAGTCACATCATTGAGAAAGTTTAATAGGAATGAACAGGGCTTTCAATGCTGTATCTATTTGTATTCATACATCCCATGCTCATTATAATATATAGTATATCTGATAATATGAAGTGATATTTGTTGGAATTATTTTTGCTTTAAATTCTTACCTTAAATCTGTTAGGGTTTTTGTAGCCTGTTATATTAGCATAATGTTAATCAGTAGTAAAATACTGTGCTGTTCACCACACTGTCCCAAAGAGAGGACTGGTAACCTCTCCTCACTTCTAAGATATAAAGTCAAATTGGTCCTCACAAAGATAGACGTACAAGTGCACGCACCACACACACACACACACACACACACACAGCAAAATCCTAACTGTAACTGTTAATTGTCTCATCCTACACCTAACCCTAACCTGAAACTAAACCTAACCTAACCTTACCCTCACCTAACCTAATACAGCTACACACTACTGCATTCTCCTCACATACTGCACTGCTGTGTGTTTGCCTGCAGCCACTAACAGCTCAATAACATATTGACTATGCCAGAAGCATACAAACACACCTTGCCCAATAATGAGGTAAGACTGAATTGTTATTTTGAGGTTTTCCTCAGCCCTCTGGGCTCAGGAGGATAGCATTCAGCTGCAGGCTATATCATATTTCCCATATGCCCATAAATGTATCTCTGCCCCACACATAGACACACACCCTTCCTCTCTGTGTGTCATCCCTTCATTTCATTTCTCTTCTCCTTTGCTTCCGCAGTTTCTTTGTGTGCACTTTCACCTCCCTCTCTCCTCTAGCTTGCAGCAGTGTAGTCTGGAGGTGTGAGAAATACTAATCCTCCATCTTCCACCTCTCTGCAATATCCACTTGGCCTTACTGAGGAGATGACCTTGCATAAATGCACCGGAGCTGCTTACACTCACACTAGGATTCAAGCAGAAATATAGAGTTTATTACAAATAGTCTCAGACTAGTTTTACAGACACAAAAAATGTTGCAACTCAATATTAAATCAAGAACAGCTTAGTGTTTAACTTGAGCTAGTGATTAGCATTATACTAAAGGATATTGCAGAGGCTAAACTGGGTCCAGGAGAGTATAAGAGCAGATGAAATACTGCAGGGAAGCAACTTGTCTGGAGGGATATACTTGGCTCTGGAGAGCTGGTACAGTAGTGATCTTGTGTTATCTTTCTGCTCTCTGTTCTGTCAAGTTCCTCTTCAGCAGTTCATAGGACTTCAGTAGTTATGTTGCATACTATGGAGGATGGGGAAGTGATGGCCCATAGCAGGAACAAAGCACCGTCACATCAATGACACACTTGCACACTAATATTCCACTACGCGATGTGGCCCATGTGAACAGCATGTCCTCTTTGGATATTCCATCCTGTTCTCATTCCCAAGGTCACGACTGTTGGCATTCTATGCTGTCACACAAAGCACCCTTAAAGTAGGAATTTGATGCACTGGACTTTCCAATAACAACAATGTAAACCCTTCTGCAGCAACAGTAAAGGCACAGGAAAAGTGCTGTGGTGACGTAGTTTAAAGAGTGAAACGGAAACACAAGGTGTGCAGAAGGGGAGGTACATACCATACCAACATACATACCGCTGCTTTGTCGTAGCCCTTGGCGTCACTTTCTTTTCATCATCAAAACCATTATAGTTAACCTTAGCATCACCTTAGTATTAAGCTAAAAATAAAAAAAAACCCACTATTGCTAGATTTAGAAAAAAACTTAAATGGTTGGACTTAAAACTACTACGTTTATATAAAAATGACAATGAACTACAGTGAAAATGACACTGAATGTTGAGCACACGGTATACAAATGAACAGAAGATTGTAAAATGATGCATGGGACATGAAGAGCGGTCTCCTGGATGAAAGCCTCGTGTTTGTTGGACGTATCCACCTCCATTCCCACCGGCCCTCTTTCACTCTTTCAACTACGTCACCACACTCCCGTCACTTTTTCTTGGAGTGTTTACTTTTGCCACGGATGGGTTTACATTATAGGTGATGGAACACCCAGTAAGTTTTATACCAGCGCTAAAGGATGCCATTTGCGGCAGTACCCAGCCCTGATGGCAGTGACAAAGCCTCTGTACTGGGAATGAGAATGAGAATGGACTGGCTTTCAGTTTCTGTTTTTGTTCAATTCACAACATTAAGCATGTGTTTACTGCAAGTGAAAGTTGGGACTCTTTTTCATTACAACCTGCAATACAACAGGAATGCAACTCCCACACACTGGAGGATTTAGCAGAACTGGAAGCCTTCATTGAACATCAATACAGCCTGCATAACATGGATGCAGCAACTGGCACTCTGCATCAAGATGCATCCAACCCCAGTAAACACACACAAAAAAAACATCATTCACAGACACAAAGGATCTTCAAAAAACAGACATCAAGGTCAGTGTCCTACATTCCATCAATAAAAAACTCAACTTAACCGGTTACACGACATGCTGAAATAAAAGAGCTCTGCTTGAGCCTGGAATATGCACACAACTCCATCAAAAAACTTGAGCAGTCAAACAACTCACTCCAAACCTTGGTTAAAACACTCACCGATAAAATAGACTCTGTCATAAAATAAAACAAAAATATGAAGGAAACAATATTGGACATACAAACCAGAAGCATGAGGGACAATCTCATTTTCTCTGGTATCCCTGAGCACCCAACTAACAACCTAACTCTGTTAAAGGACTTAATGAAAACACAACTCATACTCCCACCCGAACCAGATCACTTTTCAACGCGTTCACCGGCTTGGCTCCCGCACTACAAAAAAACGCCCCGAGCCATCATCGCCAACCTGGAACATTTCAAACACAAGGAACTGATTAAAAGCAAAGGACGAGAACTCAAAGCAGCACATAACGCCTCTGCGACCCGGCCTGGGTAAGCGGGAGTATGATGAGTGAGTGATGAGTGATGAGTTGCTAGATGGCAATTACACTTACTGATCTACACACTGATCTGACACACTTTTACACACTTTGTCCATTTGCTCCATCGATAAAGTGCATACAAATAAAGAATAATTTACAAAAAGTAGATTTTTCCTGTTTACCCGCAGACACACAGTAACTCTTCACAACTTCAGATAGGCTGGAGTGCATTGGTACATGTCTAAAAAGCTGAATTCCTCTCATTAACATAGTTGTATGTGTCACAGAGAAAAACAGCAAAATGCCATTTCATGTTTATTTTAATACACCAAACAGAATGTGTTTGATATACTGTATGTCCATTTGGTTCCATGACTAACCCAGTTCCATTCGGTTCACAAAAAAAGTCTTTCTACAGGGATTTCCATATAAACAAAAAATATAAACAGTAAATATTGAAGTAGGATTTAAGCTTTTCCAGACACAGTACAGCTCCAGTGCAGTTCTCTTTTCACTTTGTGGAGATTTACTTTAAAACCAGCCTCTGTATGTTAGCCCCCTCAGAGAAATAAGTAGGTTAATTCTCCACATTCAGTGGAGTTAGCTCTAATTCAGCCTTTGGTCAACTTCCAGTCTTCAGTTTGCCTTCTTCATTAGTCTACACTTATAGACCATCCTTTTCCTTAATTAGTAAGTATCTATACCACTGACATAAGCAGTTCAGGCACATAAGTATAGTTAGTAAAGATGCAGGTTTTTCTGCTGCTGGAACACTTTACCATCAACATGGTTCATTTGTTGTTCACTCCTATAAATAACACAGATTTTTACTAGGTGGTGAATCAGAAGACAACTAAAATATAAAACTTTTAATCTGTGATCTGTCTTCACTCCGGTATAAAACAAAACAATGTTGACCTGTATCATCATGTATATAGGTCCTGTTTGTGCATGTATGTATTGCAGTTCTATGTGTACTGTGTGAAAATTAAAAACAGAGTGTAAAAATTGAATTTCCCTGCGGGATTAATAAAGGTTCATCTTCTTCTTCTTCTTCTTTTTCTTCTTATCAGATCAGTCACAGCGTCCATCCATTAAAGGGACGTGTCAGTTGGTAAAAGACTTCTGTG
Source organism: Pterois miles (assembly GCA_947000775.1). NCBI lineage: Eukaryota > Metazoa > Chordata > Actinopteri > Perciformes > Scorpaenidae > Pterois > Pterois miles. The sequence goes on along the minus strand of CAMQGK010000416.1, from coordinate 3,031,930 downwards.
AAGGCTGTTCTTATGTGTCCTTGCTCATTGCTCCTCTGGGTAAAAATAAGAGCTTTGAGGTCTTCAAGATGGTGGACCAGATGCAGCTAGCAAAATTGTGTCAGCTCACACATGGCTTGAACTGCGCATGCTGTAACAAAAACACACATGTAAGACTCCACACAGATAACTAACTGACAGAATTCTGTCTTGCTGTATTTGTGCCCAGTTTAGATTAAACATTGCGCATAATTTCAAATGCACAATGCGTGACAGTGAACGGAAGTAAATATAGAACTGGCCGTGTGTACATTAGATTGTTCTCATCCATAAGCGTTGTGTCAACCGTGATACGGTTACACATTTGGATGCAGAGCTCCACAGAGATCTCTCCCTGTCCAATCCATGTGAACTCAACAGCCAATCACACCTTGTGACATCATAATAGAGTGATAGGTACAGAAATAGCAGGAGGAAGTCTAAAACGAGAATGCATCTTACATAACAAATATTGTTACATTTAGAGCATTATTTAACTTCAGTTAAAGAGCAATTACTGTTAAAGTGGTCCACCTTCAGATGTCATCCAGGTGTATTCATGATCTATCAGAACTGAAGAATAATGCTGATAAAAGGCCAAGATGTCTTCAAGGTTCTAAAGCAAGCTCAGTTTTCCTCCACCTCTAAATTTGATCACAGGTATTACAAACAGGAGACAGAGGTCACATGATCCAGACAGTAGAAGTAAATGTTAAAATCATCGTCCTGTAAATGGAGCACTCAGCACCTCCAGGTCATCAGTCACATACAGTTACACTAAGTGCTCCTAACATACAGGTGTGAAAAGATGTGAGCTACAACACTTACAGCAAATCAACACAAACACTATCAATATCACTATCAATACAAACTATTAGACATCAGTTCAGGTCAGTGAAAAAGTGTCCTTTTGTTTTGAGGCTCCTGCGGGTCACTAACACCTCCGCCCCTTTCTCCACTAAGTAAGGGTTGCCATCCATATTTGTGTAGATATCGTCACCCACTCAGTAGGCATGTTCTAGGGTGACTTGTGCTACAGATGCTTTTACTGCTTTGGCCCCACTGAGGTCAGACCTCACAGAGAGCCAGTTTTTGTTCAGTGTGAGCTTGCCATATTCTTCAGGAGACAGGTATCCGCCTTTCTTGGGTGGTTGAACTGGTTTACTTGGTGGCAGTCCTGTGTAGGTCTTCGCCGACTTGTCTTGCGTCCCAGGAGCTAACAGCTGCTTCTTGAACTGCTACTTTTGCTGATTAAATGTGTAACATCAGACTGAGCCTGTGTGACATGGACATACAGTATGTCTTTTGTTATGTGAGTCAATAAACAAGTGAAATGTTAATATTTTGTCCATCTTGATTTTGAAATCTAGGATGTGCTACCTATCACATTTTTATGCTTATTGGACTTTGGGTCGAGCACTCCACCGTGAATCCCATTGTTGAAGCACAACCTCCTTTACCAAAACATACTGTAATGCTATGTAGTGTTTAGAGTCCATGCTGCCTTGGTGTCACGTCTGAGGAAAGCACCTCAGAGCTGTGTTCTCCTCTACCACAGCTGATATATGAGATGGGCTATCAGCAACACATTACTGTAGCAGTCATAAAAGCAAGACTCATAAAAGCCCTCACACACTTCCTTTATTGGCATCACTATCCTCTTTATCGATTCACAAAATGCTTCTCAAGCTCATCACTTTGCAGGCAGCTAACAGTGTTACAGAAGTCACGTTGAATCCTCTGAATGTGATGCCTTTAATAAAATTTCTTGACAAATATTTGATGGACTGAACAACACTGAAACTGGTCCAGTATTTTGGGGGAGCAATCCAGCTACTAAATGAGCTGCTATGTAATCATTTGGGTCAACTAGGTACCGTCAGTTTACATTCACTAACAGTGCTTGTTTTTGCCACTGACAGGCTCAGATTATTTGAAGAGTCTGACAATGAATGGACAAAACCCTACAAAGAAATAAAACCTTTTTCTTACATTTCACCATCTCTGTCATCGTCATGTGACTTGTTGCCAAAAGACAACGGTGGAAACAGGAGTGAGTTGGAGAGAGGAGTGCCATGGGACACAATGTTGTCAGAGTTTGTTGTGTTGGAGTACAGAAAGCATAGCTTGGTATTTTTTGGCTGAATATTTAGATGATTTCCACAATGTGGATGTCAAGCAACATTTCACAAGAACAGGTGGCTACAGCCTTCAGTACTGGACCAAAAAGTTAATCTTTAAATTTTCAATGCTTCCAGTACTTTGGTTTAAGACCAAATACCTGCAAAACTAATGACATTCCCATCAGCACTACTTTGTGGAATTATTAGTAAATGTTAGCATGTTAACACACTAAACTAAGATGGTGAACATGGTCAACCTGCTAACAGTATGTCAGCAAATTAGTATTATCATTGTAAATATGCTGATGTTAGCATTTAGCTTAAAGTATTGCTGTGTCTAAATACAGACTCATAGAGCAGCTAGCATGGCTGTAGAATCACAAGCCAACATTTAGTCCATTTCACTTGATTTCTCGTGGGGTTCCATTTGGGTGGTTGTGAACTCAGTAGTCATACTCTGGTACGGACAAACTACCAGTCTGTGGCCACAATGAGAGGTGGTTCTCGGACCATTTCCAAGCATATCAAAATGCAGGCTGACTGTGCAGGCATTTGTTGAGATAGTCACAGGAAAATGACAGGTTAACATGAGTGGGAGAGGTCTGAGATGAACTGAAGAAAGAATTCATGTGCACCAAACTGACTATGGCTTGTCAAAGTGCCCTTAGTCTTGTTTGGACAGCAAACAAGTTATAATGATGACAATAGAAAAAGATGGACATCGGAGATAAGACAGAAATTGTTAGGATGACATAAAAAGTAAATAAATATAAAATGTATATGCACACCGCCATGTTGGAAAAACTTGATGTGAGCTGCATTCTAGGAGACATCCTAAGCTCCAGGAACACATTTCACCTTTTCAGATATACAGATAAAAGAAACGATTTATTATATGGACAGACATGTGCTAGTGGAACAGCACCAAGCTCAGAGGTGACATCAGGACTCCGGGAGTCTGTTGTCAGGCATCTGCACTGTAAGTGCTATTAGTGCACATTACATTCACAAGGAACCACCACACAATAAACTGAGATGTTGTTGTATCTATTGAATATGAGATGTATGACTAGTGACTGGAGAATGGGAATGGTGGAGAATGACAGATGCAGTGCTGGGGTAGTTTCGGGACGGATCCATCACTCCATTAGCATTGCTTTTGTGCTCAGCAGAACAAGAGAGGATCCACTGAGAGATGATAGAGGGAGGGAGGGTGAGGGAGAGAAAACAGAAATAAATGGACAGGGCAGAAAGGTGTTTATAGACATGATGGGAAAAGGTGTGTTTGAGGTGTGGTCCTGCTCCTAAACTTATGATCTCAAGAATAAGGTCCACACCATTGCCTGAGATGAGAAAGAATTGTTTCTTGAATATGAAATATATGAGAAGTGCCTGGTGAATGTGGATGGTGAAACAGCATGATAGCTGTGGTAGAGTTGAGCCTACACACACGCACACACACGCACACACACACACACACACACACACACACACACACACACACACCTCACAACTCTGTCCTCTATCTGTCTTCTATCTCGCTCCTACCTTTGTAAAGAATCGTAATGTTGCAGAACAAAATGTTTTACTCAACACTGACTATTTTTATATGTCAAGTTACAAAATGTTTTCTGAGAATGCATTTTATGTGTTTTCAAATACTATCTGCTTGTAGCAATTAAATCTTAATTTAAAATGTGTATGTTGTCTTTAGGCATTCAAAGCTGATGGATTGCTGAGACTGAGGTTTCAATAAACCAAACAGTTATATATAGTCCAATTCTCTAGCTGGTAAAACATGGTCAGAATTAACCAGGCAGCGATTGATTCCCTCTAAATGTATTTGGCAAAACCAATTAGTAGTACTAAAAAAAATATAGGAGAGATAAGTTGCATGATCTTGGCAACTAATACATCTTTGATGACTGAATATATGCTCTGATATGAATGTAATACATCGGTTAAACTTTCACCTATGAATTATGACTATCTCCAACAGTGACACTATTATTATTTTCACCTGGTAAATCTATGTGTATCTTACAAATCAAAAAAGTCAAGGTCAGGCTATGTTGGACATCTTTCTAAAGAAATCACAAAAAAAGACCCATATCTTTAAAAGTGCAACATCTTATCCACACAGGGACACGTCAGCAGCGTGTGGTGGCTGCCTTACCTGTTTTTTATTTCAGCATCCATGTTAACTAGTTTGAGCAGCCACACAGCTGACATGCAGCTCAGCAGCATGTCAGTCTCTTTCAGAGATTTGAGGTTCCCCTATTTTTAACATGAGCTGTACGGTTCACAGCAACAGACAGTGAAAATGATCGTTTGAAGTATATTAACATCATACCAGCAACATTACTACAGTTTCAGTGTCTGTATATGTACAGATGATTTATTTTTAAATCAACACTTTCTTTAATTTCAAAATAAAACCCCTGTGCCCTCTAAAATAGTATCTAAAATAAATATATCACATGAAATGGCCATTATGAAAGGCAACCCTGTGTAGACAGAAAGGGCTGACAGCAGCAGCTACATCAGAAAGGCTGCCGGTATGAACAACCGATACATGAATCGTGCAGCCGTTCAGCAAGGCAGATGTCAAGTGCTGCTTGCAGCTGGTCTGGACAAGCCTCTTTAGACCTCTTTATCTTCATGCACCTTGTCTTAAAGAACTGTTTAAATGCATGACACTAACATAATAAACTCGAGACAAATGGACAAACATGTTACATACAAAGTTTATTGCAAACAAAGACTCAAAAAAGAAACTGAATGTAGTGACAGATAACAATGCTGCTGATGCTGGCTGCAATGTGAGACACAGATAAGTTTCTATTTTTGTCATTTTTTGTATTTATAATGCAGCTGTCTGCACAGGATGTGAAGCACATGGTGCTGTATTGATTGAATTTGAACAGTTAAATCAGCCATAAGCCAAATTACAAATTATTATTGTATTAATTGTATACAAGTATTTACAATTTAAAATACACACTGTGCCTTAAAATACACATATCACATATCTCTAAATCCTGCACACTATAGAAATACATGCATATACTGAACACAATGTATACAAAATACTGGTAATCTAGTACTTCACCTATTTGGTTTTGTTTAAAGAAAACACTTGACTCATATAAGTCAGGTGTTTCTGTTTTATATATTAGGCGTGGAAGAGTTGATAAAAAAAAAAAACAGTTTGGTTCATATCATAGTTCGAGGTCATGGTTTTCGGTTCAGTTTGGTACATTTATGTGACAACTGGAGATACAGGCAGGCTTGGACTCAAGAGCAAGACTCAGAGAGCAGGAGGGTTCAAAACAATCAGTGTCTTTAATGACAGAAACGGGTCGGTACACAGGTTGGCAAAATGAGCAGGCAAAGAAATCCAGGACGGCAGGCAAAAGGCAGAGTCGAAAAAACAGGCAGAGTAATCAGGCACGATAAGTCAAAAACACGAGGAAAATTGCTGGTACACTTCTTACTAGGGAACTAGACGAACTGGCACAGAAGGAAAGGGAGACACACATTAAATACTATTGAGGGGAGAGACTAACGAGAGACAGGTGGACACAATCGGGGTGGGGGAGACAATCAGACGTAGGTGAGTGGAGACAAAAGTAGGTCAGTGAGGTCACTCATTCATTCAGGTGGCAAACACGAGGGCAGGAAGTGAGGTGCTCTGAAACGAGAGGGGATGTTAGGATTTCACAATTAAACAGGAATAAAACATGAAAAGACAAGGAAACCCATCTCCTAAGCCCTGCTGAACGTTACACATTTATGCTACAGCAAGGAGGCCAATTTCCAATTTCAATTTAAACATGCTTTTCATTTATTTGACAAAACAAGTCAACAACTGTTGACTGTCTTTACAACAGTAGGCAAACATAAGGAACAAAACACTTCTTCATTGCCACATCTTAAGGCTGGACTTATCTAAAAGAAAAGGGCCACTATGGTATTTAAAAGGAATTAATTAATAAAAACAAATTATAGCCTCAGGCCATCAACAAAAAGTAACATAAAAACAGTAACATATACTAGGCTTGCACCATATGAGGAATTGTTAATTGACCTCCAAATCAGTATTTGAATGCTTTGTTTTTTTGGTTTATTTCATATATCATAAATCTGTGATGTGCGATAACATTTTTCAATATTGCAATGATGATATGACTTGTGATAAATAAACAAATATTGAAGTATGCATATTGGCAATACTTATGTCAGCCTGGTTGCTTTTAAATTCAGAACTGGATTAGAATTGAATATTTAAAATACAGCTAAGACATGTTTTTTCTGGAGCAGCAACAGTAATGTTTACAACTGTAAAGTCACCATATAAACTCATAAATATCTCACTGAAAACAATCTAATCTAAACAGTTAGACTACAGAGCCTACTGCAAGCTTTAGTTTCAGCTTGTGTAGCCAAGGATACGTTGCTCCTAAACTTTATGAAGATAATATATTAATAACACAAAGGTTCTGTAGTCTTGTCGCTTCACTGCTACTGTTCCACCGTTCATAATAAACTCCCCAAACACAACTACTGAACACTGCTGACTAGAAGGAACTAAATACATATATACATTTTGTGCGGCGACGAGCTAATAACTGCAAAAGTGTAAGCACAGCGGTGGTGGCTGAGAGACATGCGCAGTAAAATCTGCTCTGCCCTCGCCACAATTGAACCAATCCCAACGCACTGTGATATACTGGTGAACTGAGTCTGTGATAAGAGATGATTTTTCTCAGAAGCCAAACTCAGCTCATTTCATGAATAAATGTGTAAAAACTGAATTTCCCTACGGGGATTAATAAAGGTACATCTTATCTTATCTCTTATCTAAATCACTTGATGCTGGTAATGTGTCAATTTGGCTTCAGATGCTCTCATCCTGTGGCTGTGTTTTCACTAGCGTGGGAGAACTGACAGCTCTGTATGACGTGCTTTTCAATCAGTACAGGTTCATAGCTGTGCGAAATTATATAAGATAAAGCCATTTCACAGCCATGCTTCAATGATATTTCACATACACAGAAAATGGTGAGGAGAAGGCAAAAGAGTGTGGGAGGGTGAGATGAAACCCTTTTGATTTTTCATCTGGGTTTTTTTCCTCTGAAGTTTGAGAATATTTCTGCCTGGGGACATGTTAAGCTGTGGACCTCTCAGCTCCAGTTACACTGAGGCCTTCAAAGGAAGAGGAGGAAAGATGAAGGCGAAGAGACAGAAAGAGGAAGGGAGGGAGAAGGAACACAAAACAGGAAAGAAAAAGACTGAGAAAATAGCTCAGAAGAAAATGAAGAGAAAAATGTAGATGGAAGTGGGAGGGACGTGTTGAAGTCAGTCCTGTGATTACGCTTGGTCCACATTTCTGGAATACTTTCAAAATCACCTAATTATAGCCATTGCACACATCTAATTAGTAATTAAGAGGTAGGCTTAATGTCATCATGGTGCCAGGAAAAGATCATCAAAATATCATTGAGATCCAGAAGTTTAGAGTCCAGAACCTGACTAAAATCAATAGATGTAAAACCTGACAGTTCAAACTTTGCCATGCTTTTGAAGAAATGTTCAACCCTCAAAAATTCTTCTATGCTGACACTTGAAAAAACAGTTTTCGGATGTAAAATGAAATTGAGTTTTAACCCATTTCACAGGGTGTTTCCACTTGTCACACTACAGGAGGAGCCGGGGATCAATCCGCTAACCTTGTGATTAAAGGTTGACCCACTCTACCCTGAGCCACAGCCAACCCTTCATGGGCACAGATTTATTACAAACTATTGGGTGGATTGCATGAAAATAGCTTTAGACCTCCTTGTCCCATCAGGAAAAAATTTTAATGTGTACTGTAGTTTCATCAGGTCCAAATTTCAGTTTCTTTCTCAGTTGTAGTGCTAATTAGCAAATGTTACCATACCAACCTGCTAAACTAAGATCACAACCATGGTAAGTATTATACCTGTAAACATCAGAGCTAGTGAAATGGTAAGTTTGTATAATTTTAAAAATATAATGGTAAGTTTGTATATGTTCAATTTTCTTCTTATCAACAAATCCCATCTGAAGAACAAAGAATGTGCGCATGAGGCACTGATCAGCTAGTTCACTGACATTATGTCCAAGATAGCAGCATGGGTGTCTTGATGTCTGTTTGTTCTGTAACTGTAAGTGTTTATCTACTTCGTTCTGATGGTCCCTGCATCTAAAATAGGCTACTACGATCAAACCTTGACCTTGAATACTGCCAAAACCCATGTTTACATAAAAACATTATGTTTTATTTCTGTAAAGGTGCTGGAATGTTGACTGCAGTTTGTACAAAAATGTTTCAATCCAAACTAGAAAACTTTGGAATGCCCGAGTATAATGTGGAAGCTAAAGAAGGTTGTACTAATACTAGCTTAGCTCCAGCAATAGCTGCTGATAAAAGCAGTGAGTCGTGAGCAGTGAGCATTTTAATAGTGTAAGCTATTTTATGTTATTGAAGTTACCCGTTGATAAGCAGTGCATAACCTATACCTGGCCTTTGTGGCCAAACGGAGGTGTTCGGACGGGCAGAAAAACTACGGGAAAGACGCTTCAGCAAACAACCCCTATTTCTTTATTTTATACTCAAAACCAACTAAACCCCGGCACATTGGGCACGGGGAGTGTTCCTCTTTTAACCCACTGGAAGACTTTTTGAAGCGGAGAGTTATGTACCGCCAACACACTTTCTAACTTTTACATTAGACACCACCACCCATTCGTCCCTCACCCCACTCACGCAATTTAGAAGTGAACAAGAGAAAAAAGAAAAAAAACTAAACAACAAAAGAAGAAACGACAAATGGAACAACCTCGACACACGACTACCGCAAGACCTTTCCAGAACACGGATAACTCCACCCCCTCACCGGAAAACGGTTCCCCTCTGCCCGGCAGTATAAGGGCAGGAAAGCACGGGGGAGCAACGGGGGCATGATTATGACGCGTTTTCCACCGCTCCAGGCCTTTTCTTTTGGAGCCCCCACACCCACACTATTCTGCAGGAAACACTTTGACAAAACTTTTCTGCTTTTCAGCAACTCCTCACGTCTCCTGCCCAGGAGATTAGAAGACCAGCAGAAAAAGCAAGCAGCAAGAGCACCCAGATGTGACAAGCCAGAAGGGAGAAGTTTCCAGTTCTGGCTGGACTTACCCGGCCTAAGCAAATCACGAGCGCCACTGATTTGGCCAATTATTCTCTTTGGGGCAGAGAGCTTTAAAGAGGACATGAAGCCCACATCACCCTCCTCCTACTCAGCACCATCTGAGGGTTGGCGGGCAGGACAGCTTGCAGAGCATGAGAGAAATGGGAGGAAAGGACGAAGACAGGGAAAAAACGCGGCCAGTCTTGGAAGGGAGGGAGAACACCCCTCATGGAGGCAGTGTCAGTGTACCTGTGGGAGCAGCTGCAATCACCCAATCACAATGCGCGCCCCCTATCGCGCGCATGATCGGCCAGGGAGGAACCAGGGAAAGACAGGAGACCGGGTGCGGAAAAGCCGCTGCTCCAAATTGCGAAGCCCCAGACCTCCAGCTCCTTAATACGCCCGCTTTTCTCTCCCCCAGACCTGCCAGCCAGCGGAGAAAGCGATGTTCGGCCCAGACACCACACATTCTAGGCCCTTTGAAAACTTACCCCTTTACAAGAAACACACACCGCCGCAGCCACTTCCCCCCTAGGGGAAGCACCCAGGGACCCGAAGTCACCCTCCTGTGGATTCAGGATCGACAGAGTCGTTCATCACTGCTGACTTTCTATGGCTGTCCCACCACCCCGCAAGCGACCCCAAATGCTGACCCCATTTCTCCCCGTGCTGTGAATGGCCAGATGCTCGACACTTCCCCAGCCCACCGGAGGCCGGCAGCACACCCCCACACACACCACCTCAACCCCCCCCCCCCACGCCTCCCCCCGAATCTGCTTGCCCCCCCCGGGGGGGCTCTGTGTGTCCCCCCCGCGTTGCCCCCCCTAGTTTGTGGGCTCTTCCCCTCTCGAGTAGAAGTGAGTGTGTAGTGGCTCCCAGTGCATCAGTGAAGCATGGGGCTACAACATCGTGTTTTAAACCCAACCGATCAGGACATTATATAAGGGAGGGCAGCACCCTCTACACTGGCCCCCCACGCCCAATCTTCCCATTTTCCCCCCACAGGGCCCCAGCACAGCAAGGCACAACCAACCAAGCACAGGAGAACACGACGGACGGCAAACACACCACCCCACACCACCCCCCACACCCCCCCCGGAGGGGGGAAGGGGGGGGGGGGGGCCTGCTGGTGGGTGGGGTGATTGGGGGGGGGGGCGCCCCCGCGGCCCCCCCCCCCCGCCCGGAAGAAAAAAGAATGGTGAGGGGAGGTTCTGTATTGTCTATCGTCGCTTGAACAGCATACAGTGAAAGATTGCCCTCCCCCTCCCAGGGTGGATGATACCTTGGATGCCTTAGCAGGGTCCCTGTGGTTTAGCACGTTAGATTTCTCAAACGGCTACTGGCGGGGCCCACCAGCGCCACACACCCACCCCCCCCCCCCCCCCCCCCCCGACCCTCCCCCACCCCCCCCATCCATTCCCCGCCCCCACAAACCCTCCCCCGCATTTCACGCCCCCCCCCCCCCCCCCCTCCCCCCCCCCCCCCCCCCCCCCCCCCCCCCCCCCCCCCCCCCCTTTCCCCCCCCCCCCCCCCCCCCCCCAACCCCCTGCCTTGCGCCGCGTGCTCCGCTCCCCCCCCCGCCCCCCCCACGCCCCCCCCAAGTATTCCCCCCCCCCCCCCCCCCCCCCCCCCCCCAACGTTCCCCCTCCCCCCGACTTTGGCTTTAGTTTGGGCTTCCCAATCAACACCATTGGGTCAGCTTATCACATAATAACGGATCAAAGCCCTTCCCCCATTCTTTGCGGCCCCCCAGAGAACGCCTTTCCCCTGGGTCCTCCACCCCAAGGATGGACACCAGCATACTAATGCTGATGCCTCTCACGGCGCCCTCGCCCTAGCCCGCCCCCCCGAGCTTTTTTTTTTCTCTTCCCTCCCCCCCCCCCCCCTCTCTCCCCCTTCTTGGCACCATACAGGAGCCCCCCCCTGGGACGGCGGGACCACGCCCGACCACGGGCCCCCCCCATCCCTTAGGGTTGTGCGGTTCCTCCTCTTGGGGGACCTTCGGTCAGGAGTCTCCCCCAGGGCCCCCCTCTCTTGTTTTTCCCCCCCCCCCTCCCCCGGCCCCCCCCCCGCCCCCCCCCCCCCCCCAAAAAGATGACGCCCCACTTCCCCCCAGGCCCATGGGCACATCCACCCCCCCCCCCCACAGGGCCCTCTCCTTCGTCTCCTCGAGTAATCCCCCTTTCTTTTTTTTTCCTTCAATACTATTCACGTTTTATCACCCCCACCTCACCACGGGGGACCTTTATCACCCTCATCGACCACTCCGGCCGCAACTAACTTCTTTCCCTATAACACATCTGTTCCCCCCCTACACTCCTTACTATTTACTCTCCGGGCCCGTGCCCCTGTCCTCCCTTTCTCCCCTACTCCGCACCGCGATGGCCAGCGGGGGGGCCACTGCCGGGCCAAAACTGTGGGGCAGCCGCACCCCACGACTGGTGGCTTCACCCGCCGCCCCCCAACCCTTCGCTCCCACCGCCCGCCGCCCTATTCCCAGCAGCCCTACCCCCCCCCCCGTTCTTCCGGTGCCCCCCCCCCTCCCCCCTTCCCCCCCCCCTCAGGATGGAGGGTCCCCATGCGAATGTGGGGCTGGGGCCCGCTCGCGCCGGGCCTCGGCACCCCCCCCCGGCCTTTTTCCCGTTCTGGACGGACTGTGAACCTCCCGGTTCGTTTCAAGGCCTTTGTCCTTTCTGTTGCGTGTGCCCCTTCTCTTCCCCTTCTCCTCTGTTCCCACTGTACACTATTTCTTGTGTACGACTAGGGTTAGTGGGGGCTCTTTCGGCCTCTCTGTTTATAGGCTCCTTATTCTTCCGAACGTTTTTTTTTTGAGGAAGGGATATGTAAGCTATTTTATTTATTAAGTTCCCGTTGATAACAGGCATAACCTATACCTGTGGCTCTTGCCAAAGCGAATTTTCGTACGCTGCAGAAAACTTTATGGGAAGAGCCTTCTACCAACCCCCTTTTCTTTATTTTATACTCTAAGCCAACTAAACCCTCGGCTACAATAGCAACAGAGACAGAGAAAGGAGATAAGGTTATAGCAAGGGCAGCCAGAGCAAAGAAACAGATTCTATACAAAAATCAACAGGCAAGATTCTATTCAGACTTGGCAATGGGAGTGCATAGCAAAACACATTAGAGTCTGTACAGCAGAAACTATGGAAACTGGGGATCTAGTATGGCATGCTAGGACCAGCTCATTTCCGAGTGTACAACAGGACCAGTTGTACATAACCCATTTGATGTGGAGACTTTCATCGAGCAGTTTACAAGAGAAAATGGGACAGGCTCAGGCTAAGTAACCTGTAACTTGTGACAGACTAAATGGCAAATGCTTACTGTATATGAAGATATCATTTTCTTTTGTGACACCATTGGCATTCACATATTTTGGACTGAATAACTGAATAAGTTTGGGACTGATAATGGACATTGACTGAATGTTGTTTTCATGTTCTGGTGGTGACAAGCATCATTCTGTAACAAAATTGTGCAGTATATTTAACGTATCTAAGTTAACTGTGTGTAATATCTGAAGTTGTGTCACCACTTTCCTTCACGATTTACATGCGGTGTAGTGGTTTGTGCTGTCACCTCACAGCAAGAGGGTCTAAGGTTTGAATCTGGCTTGGGGAGGAGTTTGCATGTTCTCCCAGCATGGGTTTTCTGTGGGTACTCCAGCTTCCTCCCACAGTCCAAAGAAATGCAATTTAGGTTAATTGATGACCTTAAATTGCCCGTAGGTGTGAATATGAGCATGAATGGCTGTCTGTCTCTATGTGCCTTGCGATGTACTGGCGACCTGTCAAGGGTTACCCCACCTTCGCCCAATGCCAGCTGGGATTGGCTCCAGCCCCCCTCCACCCCAAACAGGATAAACGGTTGAAGATGGATGGCAGTCTTACAATTAATAATTTGGGATTATTAATTGTGAATATGAATTTTGATATTAATTAATGATCAATGCAATAATGCTACACGTCACAGACCTTATGCAAATTCTTTCTGAAAGAGCTCTCATAATTCAACATATTTTGGCTGGAGCTAACAGTCCAAAAGATATTTTTCTGCAGGCAACTGCAGGACCACATACAGTGTCCAAAAACTAGCACCGCAGGACTAAAACTGATGGATTCTTGTACACTTTCTCACGCAGCCAAATGGAACAGTCATAAAGTGTCATCCCATTCTCTCCTGACTTGAGACTTATTTTTATTTTTTTACAATTGATTTTAACGTTTGGTGAAAGGGCCTTGGGACTGTGGATGATATGTGCTGGATTTCTGGTGTTTTAGGGACAGCGCAGCTATGACGTGGGCGAAGACTTTGGATGTAAAATTTGAACCTTGGACTGTCTGGATGGATTTTGTCCAAAACTGGAGACAAACTGTATGAGGGCTTTTACAGCGGCTTTAGTTTTAAGCATGCGTAAAGGAATAGCCTCAGGATATTGCGTAGCAGCACAGATAACATTCAAAAGATACTCATGTCCTTACTTTGTTTTGGGAAGCTGCTCGATGCAGTCAAGGACTACATGTTCAAATGGTTCACTTATCACTGGAACTGGTTGCAGCAGACCAGGGGGAATATCCTGGTTTGGTTTTCCACTGGCCTGACAGCTGTTACAAGAACAACAGTACTTTTTAACCTGGCCAAAAAAAGTAATGCAGGATGCGATGATGAGTGCAAACAGCAAAGTTATAATGTGCAAGGCTAAGGACACCACTGTGACTTACACTACAATGAGTTCCAATACAAATCACCAGATGAGGGTTGTGCATTAACACACCGCCATCAAAACTGTACCCACCGGGACTCTCAGCGTTTGATTTTGGCACAGATGATGAGCACATAACTGGAGTTGGGTCAGTTTGTTGCACATGAATAAACTCAGCCCTATATTCTTCAAAGGACAGACTGCCTCAGCAAGTAACAAGTTTTCAGTCAGAGTTTTGTCATGTTTTTCTGAAAGTGGTCCTGTTTTTCAAGACCATCTTCAGAAAACATGACTGAGTCAGATAAATCTGTTATGTCATCAAATTTATGCACTTGGGCATGCATAACCACACAAGCAGGGAACATAGACTGACAGCAGTGGGAAATAGAACACGCGAGTCACTAACAGGGTTTGGAAACGGAAGAACATTTTTTTCCTGCCAGATCACATGCCAGTATCAGGGCTACACCATGTACTGGTAAACACAAATAAAGTCCAACCTTCACAGGACTGCATATAAGAGGAGGGTGCAGAAAGACTGCAGAGAAGCTCTCAAAAAAAGAGGGCATCTGAACCACAAAACGAGTCGTGTAAGAAAGGCAAAACACTCTGGAGCAGAAGAGACTGATTAGCTCCAGTGGCACCTAATCTTTTTCTTCTCCGATCAGTGAGTGGCGCTTTGTAAAATGAACGGCCAGTCACTCTCATCATAGACAGGCTTATCTGCGTTTGATATGTGCGGCATGGGCAGTGCCAGGGATGGGCTTGGTGGTGCTGTAGCTACCCCTGGGATAGCCATATCATCCCTTCAGCATAAAGACATTTCTGTGGTTTTGTATACATTTTTTTACATGTGTGAATAGTCTTTTTTATAATTTGAACAATTAATTAATAAATTAATGTTAAAAAAGTTTATTTTTTAGTAGAAATATACGTGTGCACATTTTCATGTGTGTGTATGTGGCCTGGGGTGTTCCAATATGACCAACATGAAATCCCCAAATTTCAGAGCACCCTCTCTGAAGAGTCAAGCAACGTCATAGCACTAGCAAAAAGAAATCTCTGGTACCACCACTGGTGTATGGATTTGACACCATAGACACAGATTGGACAAAACCAACACTTTTTGGATTTTTTGAACCCTTATACCGCTCTCTCTTTTGGAGCGCAGGACACACCGCAATGAGATGACTGGCTTCAAGGCAATAGAAGAAGAAGAAGAAGATATTCCTTTATTAGTCCCACAGTGGGGGAATTCAGTTTTACACTCTGTTGTTCACACAGTACATATACATGCGTCAATAGAGAGATGTCAGAGTGAGGGGGCTGCTCCTGACATGCGCCCAGAGCGGTTGGGGGTTTGGTGCCTTGCTCAGGGGCACCTCGGCAGTGCCCAAGAGGTAAACTGGCACCTCTCCAGCAACCAGTTGGTCTTGGTCCATGGGGGACTTGAACCGGCGTCCTCCGCGTCCTAACCCAAGTCCTTACGGACTGAGCTACTGCCGCCCCCCCCCCCCAAAAACAAATAGAAATATTAATGGCTATAGCAGGAATAGGGGCTGGGCTTTTGGCTGATAATTTCTGTTTTCTTTCTGAAGTGGCAGACTGCACGCTTTTATGATGCACGAATGGAAAAACAGTTCGGTCCGTTAACACAAACTCATCTGCATGCACCACAGCTTTGGACAAAGTGTCACCCACATGTTCATTTAAATACACAATTTTCAATGTTTTTGAACTCAAAAAAATTATCACCTACCTTGCTGCCCACCACTTGTCGAATAAGACAAGCTTTCTTGCAAACTCCATGTATGTTTGGTTGGCAGATTTTCCACGTCCTAAATTTTTGTCAATATGTCTCAGGAACTAGCTCATACGCATGCATAACTGTGGCTGTAACAACATCATAGTCTAAGCAATGGACAAACCTGCACACACTTCCTGAGCTTTTCCCACTAATTTACACTGGAATAGCAAACTCCACATATCTTTTGGCCACCTTAAAGTTGAGCGATATGCTCAAAAGCATTAAAATAAGAATCTTCATTCTCCCTAAAACAAGGAACTAAAGCAATGTGCCTGCTGACATCAAATTGATCAGAAGAAGCAGTGGGGGAATGGACACTAACATGAGTATAGAGTGACTGCACAGAGGATTCTTCCAACTCAAAGGTCCTTATTCTGAGGTGCATGAGCTCAACATCATGGGTCTTGGTTTCTAGGTTCAGCTCTTTAGTGGGTCTCCACTCCACTTCCACATTCACCTGGCTCCTGAGGGCCCAAAAAGGCAGTTATTAAATCTGGCTCCATAGGTTACAGCACATAAACTTGAGAAAAGGCAACAAAAGAAAAACAGCAGTTCATCCCTACCAATCACTTGCTATCCTAACAAAGAAAAAGACACAAATCCAAATTACAAAAAGCCAACTAGGGCACTAATGCTACTAATTGTACACTAAGTCACAGGTTAAATACAAGGTTTGGAGGCCGAGGACAGAGCAAGCCTACTGTCAGTTTGCTGTCACCAGACTGCTGGGAACCAGAGCATTTTTAAAATGCAGCGATGATATGTAGTTTCCATACAGGTGCATGCGTTATCCTGTAAGTTTGTTTTTATAGATCACATTTGCATGGAAAGTGGCATACACTCCTTTTTATGTGTATGCAGTAGTTATAAATAAGGCCCAAGGTGATGTTCCCTTGGGATATTTTTCTCATTCAGTTGGTCTTCCTGCACTAATCATTTGCTAAATCTGGAGCATTAGCTACCTGACCGCAGGGGAACAGGCAAGCCCCCTCTCTGGTTGATGGTAGCCAGAGTCATAGAGGAATAATAATCAATCACTGAGCATGCTGCCACAATAAGCACTGGTCCTGAATCCAGATAAGACAGCCTCACATTGCACTGCTGCACACGCTATACATTGCAGTCTTGTGGCTTTTTTGAGGACTGCCAGTAAATATTCTAAATATTGCACTCTAATGTAATTAAAATCCATATGACTATAGGACCCTGACTTTTCCTAAATGTGTTTATATTTTATTATAACATTGTTATTTTATTAAGATTACAAAACCCAAAATAGTTATGAATATTTCAACCTAGAATGGCCATAGTGGTCATATTGACTGTATGCATTATCAGTGTTTTATGATCATCAGTTCTGTCAGTGTGTTTTTCTTTGAAAGAAGAGCAAAGAATGGCACTGAAAACTTTTCTAGATGAAAAACATGTTTTCTCTCTTCTCTTAACTGGCTTCGGCAAGAGTTAGATTGACAGATGGTTTATCCACTCACCTACCAAGTATTTGTAAGTGCCTGCCCTTTTTAAACAGTTTCCAGTTGATGGCTTCTTTGATGATTTCATCCATCGATCCATTATCATCCGCCTTGTTTCAGGGGCAGCCTGCTCTCCAACAATGTTTTCCAGCACTCTTGGAGGACCCCGAGGCGTTCCCAGACCAGATGAGATATATAATCTCTCCATTGTGTTCTGGGTCTACCCGGGGCCTCTTACTAGTTGGATGTGACTGGAAAACCTCCAAAGGGAGGTGTCTGGAGGCTTCGTAATTGTAGATTTCATTGGGGGCTGTCCCTGATGGGCAACACTGGAAATTTGGAGGAAAAAGTGCAAAGGTAGTGTTGTGTATGTGTGTTGTGGCTAAAAGTGTGTCACCACCAACACACCATATCCAATATCGTATGCTGTCTATTTTTTTTACATAAAAAATTTATTTTCAAATAGCTGCAAATGTCCATAATGGCTTCTCATCTGTCACTGCACACACAGCAAGCATTAAACCCCCCCCCCCCCCCCCCAAGTAACACAAGCTGCATCTGCTGTAGCGCAAGATAAATAGCTTGGAAAGGGGGAAGTGTGTGTGTGTGTGTGTGTGTGTGTGTGTGTGTGTGTGTGTGTGTGTGTGTGTGTGTACTGAGGGTGCTGAGGGTGGCGGATAGACAATAATGCAATAATGCAGAAAACAAAACTAAATCCTGTGTTTGCATCACAGATGTCAAGATGTCTGCATTAAAGCAGGGCAAAATGCAATGTTTTTATAGGTTAGGTCCCAAGAAAAACAACAAAAACAATCATTTGATCAAACATCTGTGGCTGCTTTTAGGCAAAGGCAAGTTAGGTCATCTAAGGTGCCACCAGCTAGATGGGCACCAAGAGGAGAAAACCTGTTTTGGAATTATTTTCCGTGACCCAATCTGTTTTCTTGTTCACTGGGGACATGGGGAATTGAGAGCAGAGTCAAAGTGTGCCTGAAGGGTGCCCCCCAAACAGACTGTTTGTGCCAGTTTCCATGTGATTCACTGGGCCCACACCTCCCACATTTCCTGCCACCCAGGAACCAGAAGAACCACGTTCATCATCAAACAGCAGTTCTGGTGGCCAGCAATGGGGAAGGAAGTTGGTGAATATGTAGCAGCTTGTCAGGTGTGTGCTCAGAGCAAGTCATCTCATCGCCTCCCTTCTGGTCTCCTCCAGCCACTTCCTGTGCCTCATCGCCCCTGGTCCGACATCTCATTAGACTTTGTTATGAGACTTGCCCCCTCAGAAGGTAACATGACCATTCTAACTTTTGTTGATAGGTTCTCTAAGAAAACAGCGGAGGTGATGCTATCACATGTATTTTGTCGCCATGGTTGCAGAATACTGTCACAGTTCTGGAAAGGAGTTTTGTTCCTTGCGTGAAGCTTCAGTGAGTTTCTCCTCTGGCTACCATCCCCAATCCAACGGCCAGACAGAGAGACTTGATCAAGAGTGGAGACCGGTCTGCGTGGTCTTGTCTCTCAAAACCCTGCATCATGGAGTAAGCATCTTATTTGGACTGAAACGCACAACACACCCTTCCATGCTCTGCCTCTGGTCTCTCCCTCTTTCTGTGTGCCTATGGCTTCCAACCTCCATTATTCCTTGAGGTGAAGAGGGAAATCAGTTACCCCTCAGTTCAAGCCATCATCCACTGTTTCAACCAGGTGTGGAAGGGGGCCCATCAGATGCTTTTTAAGAGGCCATCACGCTGCAAAAGTGTGACTGATCGTCGCCGGGTGCCACCTCTTTCTTACTGCCCAGGTCAGAGAGTTTGGCTCTCAACAAGGGATCTTCCTCCGCATGTGGAATTTTTATTTTTTCCCCCTGGAGCATCTTGTTGTGACGTCTGGTTCAGGGATAACACAGGACTCAAAAGCACGACTCGGATTCAAACCAGGTAGAGGATCAATACAGAGAGGCAAGCACTAGGGTCAGGTTAGGCCTACCAGCCTCATCTAGGTGTGGAGGATGTCGTCATTTATCTCCTGCAGAGGGCTCTCTCACATCTGGATGGTGTTGGGTGCACTGTAGAGTCACATTTTTTGCATTTCTCTAGTGCATTCAACACCATCCAGCCTTTTCTTCTGAGGGAGAAGCTGCGGGCGATGAATGTGGATGCCCCACCATCTCCTGATCCAACACCTACACAGCAACAGTTTGTCCAGCTGGCCGCGCGTGTCCGATGTGGTGGCAGTGGTACAGAGCCCGCAGGATGGTGCTGCCCTTTTCTGTTCACTGTTACACCTCGTTTCAAATATAACTCCAGCTTGTCATTTACAATTTTCTATATCGCGTTGAGTGAAAGGGGGACAGGAGGAGGAGCACAGGGCCTGGTGGGGATTTTGTGGGTGGTCTGGTCGGAACATCTGCATCTCAATGTGGCCAAACGGGAGATGGTGATTGACTTCAGGGAGAGGACACCCACACAGCCCCTGAAGACCTGGGGAGACATTCTATTGTGGAGAGAAAATACTGGGCATTTTCATCGACAACGGACTGAATTGAGACCAACACTGATCTGTGACAAGAGGGGATGAGCCGCCTCTACTTCCTAGGAAGCTCAGATCCTTCAACGTGTGCGCAAAATGCTGGAGATCTTCTACCAGTCCGTTGAGCCAGCGCCGGTACTGTGCCGTGGTCTGCTGGTGGAGCGCATCAGAGCCGGCGACGCCAACAGACTAACAAGCTGATCAGGAAGGCCGGCTCTGTGATTGGCTGCAAAATGACACTTTTGAGGCTGTGGTGGAAAGGAGAACATAACAACTGTTGTCTATTCTGACAATCCGACCACCCTCTTCACCCAGACTGAGCGACAGCGGAGCAGTTCTCAAACAGGCTGGTTCAGCTCCGCTGTCACAAGACAGATACGGAAATCTTTCCTGCCAACAGCTATCAAGCTGTTCAACACATCACCTCTGGCTGGCAAGAGCTCTCTGCTCCCCCTACATCTAACATTCACAATTTAACATTAACATCTCACTACTACTATATAGTTTATTCTTTATTTCTTCTATATTTTTTATATTTAGTGTGATTAATAGAACCCCAGCAATTGTTGTCAGGTGCTATATAGCATATACAGTATTATATTATTTATATTTGTATTTCGTGTATATTTATTATATTATTATACCACATCTCTTATATCTATTTCTACTTATATTACATTATATATATCATACATACATATCATGTTATTTATACAACATTACATTATATACTATATCATTATATCATATCATTATTTTATTATTTATTATTATTATAGTGATAATGTTTACATTTCTTAAATTAATTAGTTTATAACAAGATTCTCTGTATATACTTCACACTTAGACAGTGTGTATATCTCTCTTTTTTATGTGTACATAGATGTGTATATTCTCTCATGTATATTGTGATGATAACCTGCTCTTAACACCACAATTTCCCAACTTATCAATAAAGATCTATCTATCTATCTATCTATCTATCTATCTATTACAATTATTATTTAATTTTTTTAAATGAAAATTTTTAACTTGTTTCACAAATAAATCAAGACAAATTAGGATTCTATATATTTTATTTTTTAGATATTTCTTTATTATTCATTTATTTTTTCTGTTTATCTTTAGCACATCAGATTAATACTAAAAAATAAATATCATGACAGCTGCCTTGTCCATGGTGCTGAATCACAGGGCCCTTACACTAAACGTGATTTCAAGCAATTTTACTTCAAACAAATTTCTAATTTCTAAAAAGCATGAGTATTCCACCTTCATGCTAAATATTAAGCAGAATATGTCA
This sequence comes from Pterois miles, assembly GCA_947000775.1. Taxonomy (NCBI): domain Eukaryota; kingdom Metazoa; phylum Chordata; class Actinopteri; order Perciformes; family Scorpaenidae; genus Pterois; species Pterois miles. Next base: position 3,010,753 of record CAMQGK010000416.1, on the reverse strand, counting down.
TCGGACCTTCCCGATGCAACTCTTAGGGTTCTACCCAATATTACTTAATAATATAATATCCTTAATATTACTTTGGTTTCTGACTACGAGGTTTTAAAGCCCTTACCACAGATTCCTTCACATCAGGCAGTCAGTCAGTCAGTCAACAACAGCAAACAAACAGATCTCAGACATATATATGACTGACAGAAGCTTTTTTCTCTTCTGCAGGATATGTAGGAGTGAAAAACAGCACCGCAGAACATCCTAATCATGAGCATCCTGTTCATGCCAGGAACGCTTCTCCCTTAATCTAAATTTTTATTTTTTCCCCCTAGCATCTTGTTGTGACGTCTGGTTCAGGGAAACACAGGACTCAAACACGACTCAGATTCAAACCAGGAGAAGATCAATACAGAGGCAAGCACCAGGAAGAAACACAAGGACAACATCCCCGTGAGGATCAATTATGAACTGGCAGGAAGGGAGCACACATTATATACCAGCAGGAGTGAAACAATACACAGGTGGACACAATCAGGGGCGGGGCAGACAATGAGAACACCCTGCAGCATTGAAAGTAGGCAGTGAGAGGAAGACACATAAGGCAGGAAGTGCAGTGATCTGAAACGAGAGGGAGGTTAGGGATTTCAAAATAAAACAGGAAATGCAAATGATGAATGTGCAAAGGAAAAAAAAATAACATAACTAAGATCTGGAAGTCCCCCCCCCCCCCAAGGGACGGCACCTGACGTCCCAGGAAGGTTGGAGTGTTGACGGTGAAAGTCTTAAATGAGAGTGTGGTCCACAATGTTTTTCATGGAGACCCAAGATCTCTCCTCCGGACCATATCCCTCCCAGTCGACTAAGTACTGGTCTAAGTCCCTGGCCCCGATGGCGGCCCGTCAGGCAGCACTTTACTGTCAACACTTTGCTCCCCATGTGCATCAGTGAGCCTTGACCCTATTGCCAGTTCACCAGTTTTCCTTTGCTGGACCACTTTTGGTAGGTCCTGACCACTGCAGACCGGGAACATCCCACAAGAGCTGCAGTTTTGGAGATCCTCTGACCCAGTCATCTAGCCATCACAGCCTTGCCATCTAGCTTTGTCATCACTCACATCCTTACACTTGCCTATTTTTTCTTAGTACAAAAATGTTCCCACCCACTGCATGCACATTGTAACAAGATAATCAGTGTTATTTACTTGTGCATTTTATTAGTAATATTGTATAGAAAAACTTGTTTCAATGAATTGTATATACACTCCTTAACAAAATCTTAAGACCAGGGGGAAAATTACAAAAATTCACACTTCTCACTGGTGGATCGTAACCAAGTTTTAAGTAGAGCTTCAAAATGCAAATAGAAGAAACAGGAGCAAGAGAAAAAAAAATACAGAGCAGGCAATTTACCGAAAACTGCATTTAAACTCAAACAGGCTGTTCATCAGCTGATCAAAAGTTTAAGACCATAGCCCTAAAACACTCCAAAACAGAACTAAAAGTGTCAAAAAAGGACTCAGTGGTGAGTAGCCCCACTATTGTTGTTGATCACTGCAAAAATTCATTTAGGCGTGTGTTTCCAGGAGGTTGGTGGGAATGTTGCTCCATGTGGTGAAGATGGCTTCACGAAGGGCATCCATGGTGTGGAACTGATGGCTGTTTTTGTAATTTTCCCTTTCCATCCATCCTCAAACATTCTCAATAGGATTTAGATCAGGGGAACACGCACAATGGTCCAAGAGCGACGTTATTCTTCTGGAAGAAGTCTTCATCAGGCGGGCGTTGTGAACTGCAGCATTGTCCTATTCAAACACCCAGTCATTACCACACAGATGAGGGCCCTCAGTCAAGAGGAGGCCTGCTGCAACATCTCCACATAGCCAGATGCCAATTGACACCCCAGCACAACCTGAAGCTCCATTGTTCCATTGAAGGAAAAAGCACCCTAGATCACGATGGAGCCTCCACCACTGTGCCAACATCACAACAGAAAACATCTCCAGTGGGATCCCCTTGTCATGCCAGTATCATTAGAAGCCATCAGAACCATCCAGGTTAATTTTTTCTCATCAGACAGCAAAACTTTCTTCCACCTTTCAATGTCCCATGTTTGGTGCTCCCTTGCAAAGTCCAAATGGGCAAGTTTGTGGCATGAGAGGAGATGTGGCCATTGCAGACATTTTTTGTTCTTTAAGGCCTTCTCTTGCAGATGCTGTCTTATGATTATTGGGCTGCATTCGAAATCAGTAACAGCCTTATTGGGGTCGCGGATCAGCCTGCGTCTTCATGGACAGCCCGTCAGATCCTCCGGCTCTGTGCAGATGAAAGTTATTTGGGTCTACCACTTGACTTTTTTGTCCCATAACCCTCAGGATCTTTTAAAAAATTTAAAATGACTGTCTTACTGCTTCCAACCTCAGCAGCAGTGGAGCACTGCGAGAGGCCTTGCTTGTGCAGCTCAATAATCCTGCCACGTTCAAAGACAGAAAGCCTTTTGCCTTTGCCATCAGGAGGTCATGACAGTGTGAATGCCTGAATGAAAATGACACGAAAGCCAGATTTTTGCACAGATTTTGACTTTTTAAGGCTATGGTCTTAGACGTTTGATCAGCTGATGAACAGTCTGTTTGAGTTTAAATGCCGTTTTCAATAAATTACCTACTCTTACTTTTTGTCTCTTGCCCCTTTTTCTTCTTCTTGAATACTTAAAACCTGCTTACGATCCACCAGTGTGAAATGCCAATTCTTGTACTTTTTGCCCTGGTCTTAAGACTTTCATGAGTGAATGTTACATCCTGGATTCTGGTCCAGTTTTTCCTCAGTGTTTTCCTGGTGTTTCCTCTGTCCTTTTGTTTCCTGTCTTGTCTTCCCTTGTCTGTGTCCTTGAATGGTTTTGTCTGTGCAGGTGGGCATGGTTAACTGTTTCCTCCCCGGAGCGGTGGCACCTGCTGTTACACCTGCAGAGTCTTAAGTTACGTGTTTCCTCAGTTTTGTCATTTTGGTGTTTCCTGTTTTATTGTCTTACCCGTTTTCCTCTCTTTTCAGATTGTGTGACTATTTGCCCCTGTGTGTTTTCCCTGCATTTGCATGATCGATGGCCCTGACCTAGTTTCCCTCACCTGCTCTGATTGTTGTCCCGCCCTGATTGTTTCCACCTTTGCTGTGTCCTCCCTTTTCCCTGTGTATTTAGTGTGTGTGATGTCTCCCCTCAGTGCCAGTTTGTCTTCGTTCTTTGTAGCAAGCATTCCAGCATTTTCCCAGTGTATTGTATTCCCGGTGAATGACCTTTTTTGGACTTTTGACTCTGCTTCTGTGTGCCTGCTGCTTTGGATTTGGTTGCTTGTTCTGACTGCCTAACTGTGTACCCAACCTTTTTTGCAAGTGAAGATTTTTGTTTCCATCTTACTAGCCTCTGAAGCTGTGCATTTGAGTCCTCTCCTCTCTGTTGCCCTGATCGTAATAGCAGCAACTAATCAACCTAGTTCAATCCAGCAGTACATACACCTGGTCCTACCTTCCACTCAGCACCAGATCTCCGTATCTTTGTTCAGGCTCAGATCCTTTTGGCAATTTTTGAATTATTTCTCTCCCATTGAGAGTTTTTGAACTTACCTGCTTTATCCCCTCTTAGCTCTGTCCCGCTGTCCGCAGCCCCTGTTCCCTTCCTGCAATCTGCGACCTGCTGTCTTCTTCTCCAGTACCTGCCACCTGTTCACCTGTCCTCGTCTTTCATCACTGGACCACGCTGGAGAGGACCTCTCTGGATATTCCTTGGAACACACTCACTCTCCCCCAGACAGTTTCACCTTCACATTCCCCTACCCTAAACCAGAACCCCATCTACCCATAACCAATGCTAGCACATTGCATTTTACCATTATTTGTAAATTAACCCTTTTTACTTTTGAACAACACTGTCCTCATGTTCTGCTTTTGGCTCCACCAGTTTGTGCCACCTCATAAGAATATATTATAATTTACTAAGAAAAGGAAGAAGAACAAGAACAAGAAGAACAAGAAGAATTCAGTGTAATGCTGAGGAACCCCAAAAGTGTCCTCAAGGCTCTTCCACTTCTAAGAGCGCACCTGCTGGAGAATAAAACATACAGAATAGATATACAGTAGGCCCTTCGCTATAGTCTTACTAAATCAGACTTTAATCACTCAGTCTGTCATGTTGTTGTTGCCTTTCAGTGCGCAATTTCCTTTTGTCAGTGACAAATCAACATGGAAATCTCTGCACGTAAATCAGCCTCATATCCCACCATCGACATGCCCACATTCAGCCATAAATGGTCGATGCAAAGCACCTCATGATTGTTTCTGCATAGAAATGAGCCTGGTGATCAGAGGTTCTTTAAGGTGAATCACTGCAACTACCAAGACTGTTTGTTGCACAGATTTTCTTTATTTCTTAAAAAAAAATGTTAATTTTACTTTAATTTTAGTCAATTGTTAATTAATATTTAACCATTTTACAAGACAATCACACAAAGCACAGTGGGCTGTGCTGCTGCTGCTGCTGCTACACAGCACATGGGTGGACTGGAGGGACTCTTAGCTGTAAATCATCACAGACTTTCCACCACACATATCAAATGCCAGGCAATAAATTTGGGGGCTGGGGGAGCAACTCCCTATTTCACACTACAATGGGATTTGGTTTGCTCTGCCTCCTTCCCCTCAACTGCTCCTCTTCCTTTCTGTTTCTCTCTCTTCCGTCCTTTTCAGTCGGCTGACTTTGTCTTCCAGATGAGATCATAGACTCTCAAGGGCACTACTATGGGATGCAGAGAACAGGAGAGAGGGAGGGATGAAGAAAGGCAGAGAGCATGTAGAGTGAGGGAGAATTTGTTAGAAGAGTTATGATCACTAGGAAGAAATGAACAGAAGAGACAGGAAGAGTGAATGTAAAAGAAAGGTGGTAGACGTGAAGGCAGGGATAAAAATAGAGATGGCTGCTGCAGAGACAGGGGAGGGAGGGAGGGACACAGGGGAATTCTCTTTTCAAAGAACAAAATGAGAAGATTACAGTTTTTATCTTCTGACAAAGAAGTGAAAGTCAAGCATTTCATGGAATCATACTTTTTATTAGCCTGGAAAAACTACTGTGCAATTTCTAATTCCATAAATTTATTAGCTTAAGGACACCATTTCAAGAAGTATTATTTACTGTTAAAGGTTTGCCAATTTTCAGTCTGAAAGATCTGTAGTTACCATGGTAAGAGCAAGGGTAGTCTAATACTTAAGAATTAATCGGGCAACAAACACTCCTGCAGCAGAATTTCCTCTCTGATCGACTGGGGCCCAGCTTTGGCATATAGACTGGGCTTGGGTCAGACTCTGACTCATTTAGCCTCTCTCCATTCACTGTGCTCATATACACCTCTGTGCTGCAGAGCACATATTCAAGTGGATGCAATAATACACCATTAATGAGGAAAATATTAATTCTCTTATTTACCCCTTGACATCAGAGATGATGCACAGGAAACCCCTCTTGTGTTACTTCTGGACATATCAGGGACACAGTGTCAATATATGCAACATATACAGTTCATGCATAGTCCCACCAAAATAAACTTTCATTTTCACAGGAAGGTAGGTTAGGCAAGACTTTTTAGTTTAGAAAGTCATGGTTGATGTTAACTGACTAATGACTACTGAGTGACTAACGACTCACATGACTAATGATACTAACAAGTCACGTGACTAATGACAGACATGACAAAAAAAAGTCAACAGTTATTTTTAGTTTCACATGGGACACAAACAGCTGTCTCCCAGCTGAATGTCTTGTGTTTGTTTGACTGATCCACCCACCATAAATGGACTCTCATGCTTTAACACTACGGCACTTGATCCAACTGTCTATTAATGCCACGGATGGGTTTACATTGGAGGTAGTTGAAAGTCTGGTGTGTTGCATACATATGTCGCTAAAGGGTACCTCTGTGCATTAGAATCCAGTGCTGAGGGGCACTTATCAAAAGGCAGTATTTGATGAGTTCCCATTCACTTTTAATTTGCATACTCACACACTCTTTTTGGTTTGTTTAGTTTAGTTATTTAGTTAGTTATCAAATTTAATTGTCCTGTTTAAACCATTACTGTAAATACCCTTATAACAAAATAACAGAAACAAAGACAGTGGCTACATGTTAAAGAACAAGTGCAAAGCTGCCAACAGCAATATTGGCAAAACAGGAGACCCCTTCAGGGTAAAGAGTGAGATAAAAGAAACAGTTAAAACAACGACAAAAAAGAACACAGAATGTCTAAGTGGAGGATATCAGTCAGCATACAGAATAAAGCAGTTTGCACAGAATAAAAATAAAACATAGCAGCAAACCTCTTGAGCAATACAATCAGGCCTTGCCATGAAACGCCAAAAATGGCGTCCACACCTTTAAAAACTGTTTGTGAATTTTGTTTGTGAAAGTGAATCTGTTTTATCTTAACAATAAAGCGTGGTGTTGAGCCATCTCCTGAACATGGTGACAATGGAGACTTTCAGTTTGACAATATTATTTTTTTTAAGTCATTGTATGCTATAGGGGTGTATACAGATATAGCTGGCAGTTCAACTGATTTTTTACTTTTTTGGTTTAAAATCTTCAGGGAGTTTCTAAGAATGAAGTTGTGACCAAGTAATTTATGGGAAGTCTGTGGTTTGGAAAAGAGCAGTGCTGGAAGAGAGGTTCCTGAAATTGACATGGGTTTGATTTTTAACTAGAGTGGGGACATAGCAGCCCAGTCATCACCAGGGAAACTCCACTGCCAGAAAGTGAAAGCCCTCACATTTGTAGCCCAGTAATAATTTCTAAACACAGGGTGGCCGAAGCCAGTACTGTGTACATTCTTCTGTCAGTGGGCTACAGAGATGTGAGGAGGTTTACTTGCCCAGATAAATGAGAAGATAACAGAATCAAGCAACCATTTTTATAGCATTGACATGGCCAGTCATATAAAGGGAAAGCTACTTATCCTGGTGTTAGCTTTTAAATTGTTAACCATATCCAAGAAATTCAACTTCATTAAAAGTTTGGGGGTTTTATATCCAAATTAGGTAAAGTTGGTGGTAATGGTAGCGATCCCAAGAATGCAGGGCACAGATTATTCATGAGGCATTAATTCAGTATTATCCAACATAATTGTATATCCTGACAGTTTACTAAATAATTTAATGTGGTTCAGGATGTTGGGAAGTGAATGTAAACATCCATAAATTGTCAGCATGCAAATTCACATGGATACCTGGGTGATTCCTATTGCAAAAGGGTACTAAAGCAATCTCAAAAAGGAGGGGAGTAAAGGGGTCCCCTGCCTTACGCCACGTTGCAAATCAAAAGGCTGAAACTTACCTGTATTAGTGAGAACATAAGATACTGGACTGGAATAAATCCTTTTGACCAACTCTATTAAGTTCTTTCCAAACCCAAATCATTTCAGTGTCTCAAATATAGTGTAAGGCCATTTGATCTGCTCAAGGTGCCAAGAGGTAAGATCACAGCTTACATGTTCTTTTCATTAACTGAACATAGTTTACTTAAAAGCAGACAAACGTTACTAAATGAGAACCTGTCAGGAATAAATCTGGTCTCACCAGGATGTACAATTGTTGAGATATGATAACCCAGTTTTGTGGTCAAGATTTTAGTTATTACCTTCTGATCACTGTTTAGAAGAGCAATGGGTCTCTAACTTGTGGGGTCAGACTCTCCCTTTTTTCAAAGCAAGCAAATATTTGCTTCGTAAAGTGAGATGAGGAGCCTCTTAGTTTTCATTGAATCGTTCATCATCCTTAACATGAGCAGACTATTTTACCGTGGAATGCCACATCCAAAGCCACTGTTAACTACTTAGAGATGACAAACATGGTTGAAGTTCAAGCAACTACTGTAAGCCTGAGCCTAAACAAAAAATCATACTGTAATTCCTGAAAACTGTTATTCAGTTGGTTTATGTGTTTTTGTGAAGAAATGCCATCACATGGTGACACCATGCAATTAAATAAACGGGTGTGTTTATAGTGGAATCTTGTGGAATCTTCTACCTAGCGGGTGGGTGGGGGGAGTACCTAGTGGCTGGGAGTTGGCTGCCAGATGACTGGGAGAATGTTAGGTGGCTTCTTCTGTATTATAGTATGCGTCTAATTCAGAGGGATTAATTGCAGTACAACATTCACCTGACATGCAGCATTATTCATTTTATTCATTTGACTGTCCAGCATCATATTAGAGCTGAAAGCTCCACCTTGAACAGATGTTTAAGTAAATCTCACTATATTGTGCTGATAAGCACAATGAATGTGCTTACATAATATAGAATGTAGGACTTTTACTGAGCCGTTTTAATAGTTTTATTTAACAAAAAAAGTTTTGAGTAGTTTACTTTTTCTACTACTGCCAATACCAACACTTCCAGTCAGAGAGGGTGAAAAGTTTTCTTTGGTGGATCTTTCTGGCAAAAAGTTGAATCGAAGGCAACTGGACTTAGATTTGTCCCTGAAGACGTTTCGCCCCTTATCCAAGTGGCTTCATCAGTTCGAACGCTGCAGTCTGACTAGTCCCCACTAGTCTGACAAACAGTGGAGTAATACCCAGGTTTTTAACCTCTGCGGAAGTGTCCGCCCCTTATTCTCCTAAGACAATAATTCGTTAGTGGAGTTTCAGTGTGAGTCCCACTAGTGAACGACAGTCGTTAAGGATTCAATGGGGCCAACGACAACAGTCGTTAGGCATCATGTGTGTTGCCAGTGGACGACAGTCGTTGTGTTCGTTAGGGACACTTGAGGTTAGTTTCGGACTGTCTTTGATGTTGAATTTTCTTGGTACCGCTGAAAGTGCAGCATTGTAGATGGGGGATAGGTGGTGTCTGAGACCCCCTCCTCTGTTTAAAGATGGTTTTTCCAATTTAACATAAATGGCTTCCTTTACTCCTCTTTCAAACCATCTGTCCTCTCTAGGGCAGTAGAGAGGACGTTAAGGACAACCACTTACCTTTTTTGGACTGTGATGTTCACTTGGATGAGGACAGGAGCCTCCACATTGGGGTGTATAGGAAACCCACTCACACAGACCAATACCTTCTCTTTGACTCACACCACCCTCTGGAGCACAAACTAGGCGTTATCAGAACCCTACAACACAGGGCTGATAATGTACCAACCACCACACAGGCCCAAGCGAAAGAGCACAAACATCTAAGGGGAGCTCTGAAAACTTGTGGCTATCCCAACTGGACCTTCGACAGAGTAACACGCTCTAAGAAGACCACCAACGCAGAGGGAGCTGAGGACAGAAACAAACGCAGGAACATAGTCATTCCCTATGTGTCCGGGGTATCAGAAAAACTCAGAAGAGTTTTTAACAAACACCGAATCCCAGTGTGTTTCAAACCCGGCAACACCCTCAGGCAGAAACTGGTCCACCCCAAAGACAGGCTACCACACTCACAAAAAAGCAACTTGGTTTATGCTGTCCAGTGCAGCGAGGAATGCCAGGACCTCTACATTGGTGAAACCAAACAAACCCTAAACAAGCGCATGGCCCAGCATAGAAGGGCCAACTCCTCAGGTCCAGATTCAGCTGTCTATTTACATCTTAAGGAAAAGGCTCACTCCTTTGAGGACAGCAACGTAAAAATCTTGGACAGAGAGGACAGATGGTTTGAAAGAGGAGTAAAGGAAGCCATCTATGTTAAATTGGAAAAACCATCTTTAAACAGAGGAGGGGGTCTCAGACACCACCTATCCCCCATCTACAATGCTGCACTTTCAGCGGTACCAAGAAAATTCAACATCAAAGACAGTCCGAAACTAACCTCAAGTGTCCCTAACGAACACAACGACTGTCGTCCACTGGCAACACACATGATGCCTAACGACTGTTGTCGTTGGCCCCATTGAATCCTTAACGACTGTCGTTCACTAGTGGGACTCACACTGAAACTCCACTAACGAATTATTGTCTTAGGAGAATAAGGGGCGGACACTTCCGCAGAGGTTAAAAACCTGGGTATTACTCCACTGTTTGTCAGACTAGTGGGGACTAGTCAGACTGCAGCGTTCGAACTGATGAAGCCACTTGGATAAGGGGCGAAACGTCTTCAGGGACAAATCTAAGTCCAGTTGCCTTCGATTCAACTTTTTGCCAGAATGAATATGACCTGGATGAATGAGAACCTTCACAGACCTTTGGTGGATCGTTTGCCGAATTGCAGAAGATGCTCAGACAGATTCTGAAAAACTGGTGTATGCAGTTTTATTGGTATAGTTGGTCAGTAATTATTGCTGTATTTTTGTTTTCCTTGTTTTTAAAAAGAGTTTTGCAGATACAATGAACAACTCTGCAGCAGACTGCAGCTTGTGAGAGGTTCATGACCTATTTTAATCTTCTTTTCAACTTCAGTAGCTGACTATCTTTCCAGATCTTTCTTCTAACTAAATCACAGGACCCACAGTTTTTTGACCATTTGCTCCTACCCACAGCAAAGTTCTGCTGTTATCAGAGTCGCGATGACAGAGTGATGCTCTTCATGTAGGCTATGTGACTCCAGGGAAGTGAAGAAATGTTTGGTTTTGACGTTTTCCAGCATTCATGTAGTGTTTAGCGGGCTATATCCAGGAGCCAGCAGCAAAAGTTAAGTCATTGAGCCGTGGCCTGTGCACTGTGGACAACATGGTGGACTCTGTCTGCAGAGCCCTAAAGCTCTGCCCCTACCTCTGAATGGAATTGTTTGCTTGTTGATTCAACTTATCAACATTGAACATGTTGTATATGCAAATTGCACCAAATTTGGCAATGCACTCCCTGGGTCCCCAGCATTACACCGTCTAAGTGTGGAGCCTGGGTATGTAGCATATTTGAACTTGTTTGGCCTCTTTGGGTATAAAGAAGTTAATTGGCCAGCTTTTATTGCAGAGTTATTACAATTAATTTTTGATAGAGATGTAGTTAGCTGGCTTGCCATATAGAAAAGCAATTATTGTGGAATTTATTATATACAAGTTAACTCATCAGTAGAAAGGAAGAGGCCCAGGAGATATTCATGCCTTGCAAAAGTTTTATTGAAGTCTCCACACTGATTCTTTCTCTGCATGAAGGTCTCATAATGCTGACCCTTCCATTGGTGCTCAGTCCTCTTAATACCTACCATGTTTTGAATTACAAGAGACTTTGTTTCCCTGTGACCTTGGCTGCCCTAGCAACAGGCTCCCCTCCCTAAGTGTACATGCAGCTGCACAGGTAGGAGGCCTCATCCCATACAGGAATACAACCAAGTGATGGCAACATGAAGGACACACTGACCCACGACCCAGGCGAGAGAGGAATAGATGGAAAATTTCATCACAGTGATGTTCGCATTCTAAATCCTGCTTACAAAGCTTTGATTGGTCAGTTGTTGCTTTGACCAGCAGAAACAACTGCCAATGAGAGCAACATCAGACTTACTGTATTTATTTACTGTATAGTTAGTACTGTGGTCAGAGGTCTGGAACAAGGCTAGTTTACTTGGAATGCTGACTCACAGCTGTCAAGCTGGCAGCTGGTGGAAGACTCTGTTGACATGCATTGAGTGCATGGGCAAAGTGCACTCAAGTAGGTAGACAAACAGGAAGGCCATCCAATCGTTTTATTCGGGCCAGATGAAATGATTGGATTACCAGCATGTTCTCGCTCAGCGCATAAAGAGGATGACTTTCTAAAATCATATTTCCACATGCAGTAAAAGTGACAGTTCAAAGTTGAAAGAAGCTCTTTCTCAGCTGAGCTGACAGTTTCACTGCAGTGTCTTTGTGGAACACTGACAGGTAGTTTACTAGAATGTCAGGGGTAAAGTGAGGTACAAAGAAACACTGCAATGAATTTTTTTCGAAGCCATTGGAGGGGTAGAAGAGGCCATGGTGAGCCAAGGCACAGGGCAGCTACAGAGGTTAAGGCCAATATGAAGAAGATTGTCTCTGTGTTCTAGCATATTGAGTGTCCATCTGAGTGTGAAATTGCCAGATTGAAACTAGTGGCCCTGACGTCCATCGTATGGTTTAAGATAACCTCCCTGTTCTCACACACACACATAGATGCACGCACACACGTGCGCGCACACACACACACACACACACACACACACACACACACACACACACACACACACACACACACACACACACTGCTGAACGTTTTCATGTGCTGAAGCAGAGACACATGCCAGAATCTGTCAGTATCACAGGACTCCTGGTCAGGAAACAGTGCTCAATGTAATAATAGCTACCAAACACAAGGGGGCAGATTTCAGCCACAAGGATTTTTAGCTGTGGGTGAAGAGCGTGAAGAGCATTGGGCTCAGCACAGCCCTGTGGGGTTCCTGTGTTATAGTTGAGGGTGAAGGAGGTATGAATACCAACTCTATACGACTCTATATGACTTGCTGTGGTTGGTCTGTGAGGAAGTCCATGAGCCAGGAGCACAGCAAAGAACCCAGGCCCAGGTTGTCCAGTTTGCTGAGAGGTTTGTGGGGGACTGTGGTGTTAAATGCGGAGCTAAAGTCCACAAATAACTGTTTGGTTCTTCGAAGTGTGTCAGAGCAGTGCGGAGAGCTCTACTGAATGTGTTCTCTGTGGAGCAGTTTTCCCGGTAAGCAAATTGGTCCGATCCAGACTGGGTAGGATAATGGTTCTGATGTGTTAAAGCAGAGTTTCTCAAAGCACTTCATGGCTATCGGTGTTAGTGCCACTGGGCGATAGTCATTCAGACACTTCGCAGATGCATTTCATGCATCCATCCATTCAGTGTCAGTAACCACTTGTCCTATTCAGGGTGGCGAGGGGGCTGGAGTCGATCCCAGCTGACACTGGGTGAAGCCGGGATACACCCTGGACAGGTTGCCAGACTTTACAGGGCTGACACACAGAGACAGACCTATGGAGAATGAGCGCTAGTTTCATGCAGCAGAATTAAAATGACTGTCAAAATGTGGACAAGAGTTCCATCTAGTGGCTGAAGAATATTACTGCTTCAAGAATTGAGGAACTGGTTTCATTCCTCTTTACATATTATGTTTCCTGACCTCAGCACTGTGCTTAACTGTTTCCAGAAAAAATAAATCCTCATTCCCGAGGTAAATCAGTGATAGTTGAATTTAAGGTTATGAAAAACAGGCTTTAGGCCAAGGACCCAGGAAATTTAAAATTATTTATTCACACAGTAAAAGTATTAGTATTTTTGTATTAACTACTGCATTTACTTAAATGCATAGAATCTGACAGCTTTTAGCTGCCATGATACAAAGGTATGCTTTGTTTCTCATTTTAACTTGTTCACATATGAGGAAATAAATATTCACTTTATTATGACTCATTGTCTGATTTTTAGTAGACACGAAAGAAATAATCTTGTTTGAATGCGAAACCTTTCTTTTTATATCAAATCTGATTAAAACAACAGACTCTTCTTATTCATACTTTGTTACATTATTCATATTATCAAACATAGCCTATATACCCTCAAAGAATAATTTCTGTAATAGCAGGAAAGTTATGTAGGACAGCTGTAGCTCAGAGGTAGAGTGGGTTGTCAATAATCGGAAAGTAATAATCTCCCTGGCTCCTCAGGTCACATGTCAAAGTGTCCTTGAGCAAGATACTGAACCCCAAGCTGCTCCTGAAAACTGAATCATTAGTGTGTGTATGAGTATTTAGATCACATCCTGATGGGCAGGTTGGCTCCTTGTTTCCTCCTACAGCAAGTGAGAGAAAAATAATAACTACACCTTGCATGCTGAAAATGCTGACAGCTGAAATTAATTGCAGAGCACTGCTGGAAATGCAGAAATGTGAAATGACTGCCTAAAAATGTTTAAGACCAAATGCACTGCACTGCTGAAAAACAGGCTCTGCCAGTTGAAATGTACAACTTGCAGAGTTGGAAGCTGAACCTCATCATCTAAAGAAACTAAGAGCTCAAATGCATAGCTAGAAAAGCTGGAGGCTAAACTGTAATACTGTCAAAAGTGGTAAATTTGATATAAATTTCCTTAATAGGTGGAAAGAAGAAAAGCTTTATATGACTGTCAGACAGGTGAACTGCATTGCTATACACAGAGAGAGAGTAACAGAGAGAGACAGAGAGAAACAGAGAGAACAGAGAGAGAGAGAGAGAAACAGAGAGAGAGACAGAGAGAAACGGAGAGAGAGCCAGAGTAACAGAGAGCGAGAGAGAAACAGAGAGAGAGAGAGAGAGAAACTGAGAGAAACAGAGAGAGAGAGAGAGAAACAGAGAGAAACCGAGAGAGAGAGAGAAACAGAGAGAGAGAGATTTTCTTTCACAATGCTTTAATAGAAATTCAGTACACAACAGTAGACAAGGTACAAGAGCAAGAGGGTCAATAAAATCACATTTACAGACTCTAAATCATCTCAGTCCACTTCCAAATAAGAGCTTCTCAACAACAAAAATACAGCAAAGTACATGTTTAGAACACCACACACTGGAAATTTTTTCCAGATCTTTCATCATACCGTAATAATTAAAATCTTTTTTAAATAGCATCATCATCCACGCTTTCCTATTCTGTTCCTTCTGCTCAGATACACGGCCATCTTTGGACTCCCCAGAATGAAATTAAAGAACTGACATTTGTTTTTATTCTTTGGAGAGTACCTGTAGCCCAGAACGAGCATACGTTTGAAAAGAAAAACTCCCCAACCAGTCCAAAAACTTGTAAACATTGTAAACAGTGGCAGCAGTCAACAACACTCCATGAAACAATGAAAACAGTTGAGTGTCATGACTTACATCAGAATTAATGACAGAGACAAATGCATTCACAGCCTCGATACCACATAAAACCCTCCACTGCAGGTCAGCAGCTCTTTTGATCAATGGTGGTTTATACAGCGCTCTCCCTTCAGGTCCAACACTATCACTGAGACCTAAGTGAGCTCTCCATTCAGGTCCAACACTATCACTGAGACCTAAGTGAGCTCTCCATTCAGGTCCAATACTGTCAGTAAGATCTCAGTGAGCTTTCCAAGGGGTGGGGTGTCAGTTTTACCATTCAATTTGTCTCTGCTCAAAACTTTAACAAATATTTTATACATCACTTTTCTATTTGCAACTTGGAAAGAAGACTCAAAAGATCTCCCACTTTTTAAAAACGATCCTGTACAGTCCTTAAAATCTGGGGAAATGCTCACCGAAGGACAAACATCATTATCATCAAGCTTAACAGAGCTGTCACAGCTCTTTTTTAAAGAGATGCTTAAACAGTCCATCCATCCATCTTCAATCACTTATCCTGGAGCCGATCCCAGCTGGCATTGGGCGAAGGCGGGGTACACCCTGGACAGGTCGCCAGTCCATCGCAGAGCACATAGAGACAGACAACATAGAGACAGACAACCGTTCACACTCACATCCACACCTACAGGCAATTTAGAGTGATTAACCTAAACTGCATGTCTTTGAACTGTGGGAAGAAGCCAGAGAACCTGGGGGAAAACCGGATTCAAACCTGTGACGCTCTTGCTGTGAGACGACTAACCACTGCACCACCATGCAGCCCAGTTTGTTTTAACAGTCTACGATAGAAATCCAGTAATTCCTTGATGTCTGGCTGTTTTTAGTCCATCAAAAACAAAGATCTGTTCAGTTCCAGTTCCCAGGCCTCCACACTAAATCAGCAGGACCACAGAGAAACCTTTGAAAGAACTGGAAATGGAAGGTAGCCCCCCTGCTGTTCAGGTGGATCAGGCCCTGTCCTCTGTCATCCTTCGGCAGATACAACACACTCTGAGACACCCAGTACAGTCTGTCCCAGAAGAAGAGGACAAGAAGAGCCAGGATCTTTGACAGCAGATCAGGTGGACGGTCAACACATGACAGCCGATGCCATAAAGTGGACAATACAGTGTTGTTAGTGATGATGACTCAGCCTCTGTAGGACATTTTGGTTCTAATTCACTTCCACCTTGCTGAACAAGCCTTTTCAAGAGCATTTTCCCGGTTTTTAAGAACAAATGACTGACAATGTCAAAAAGCTTTTTCCAACCTGAGGAAGACCAGTATAGAAGCTCTGAGACACATCCTGCTCCTCTCTGTGTTGACATTTAAACAGGTTACTGTAGAAGCTGACAGCATGTTTGTGGATTGCAGTGTGATCAGTCAGAACTTGCCCTGTGTCAGATGTTAAACTATGAATGAACCTTTTCTGTCCATTCTTATGCTACAGACCAAAGAAAAAGTGAAATGAGGATCTATTTGGGCTACATTTGGAAAGCGGGATCTCACCGAAGCCCCCTGAGCTGAGACACCCAGTAGGTTGGTTAAAACAGACTTTTTAACTTCAAGTGTCTCAGTATGGTGTTGGTCTCCTGTCGTCAATATGTCAAGGAGGTCTTCCACTTCAGACTCCAGAGCTTTCACTGAACTCATTAAGGATTTTGTGATATTCTGAATGTACTGTTGACAGAACAAACAAACACATACACACATGTACACACACGGGTGGCTGTGGCTCAGAGGGTAGAGCAGGTCGTCCACCAATTGGAAGGGCGGTCGTTCGATCCCCAGCTTGAGCAAAACACTTAACACATTCCCGAAGGCATAGCCATCGGTGTGTGAATGAGTATTTAGATTAGATCTTGATGGGCAAAGTTGGCACGTTAGCAGCCTCTGCCATCAGTGTATGAATGTGTGTGTGTGAAAGGGTAAATGCTAACATGTGGTATAAAGTGCTTTGAGTGGAGACTAGAAAAGTGCTATATAAATGTAAGTCCATTTACCATTTTACAGAGAAGATGGTGAGAAAGAGAGACACAGAGAGTGGGGGAAACAACATTTAGAGCCAACATAATTTATTTTCGCATCTTACTCAGTAAATGAAGGATTTATTTTGACCAAACCACAGCTGCTGATTGTGGGAACAGTGGAAAGACTAACAGACTACTGATTTGGGACTTTTCTTTTGTGTTTTTAGGTTTTAGGTTTAGGTTAGGTTTTTTAGGTGTAAGAATATTTCCTTTATTGACATTTTATTTCTACAGTTTATTTTCTTTATTTAACAGATGTCATCGCTCATGTGTAGTGCATCCTGGTACACAAATTAGATTTACTGTCTTGCAGTTGTATGCCTCTGCCAACCAGTCAAGTAGCAGTTTACATCCATGTCTGTCTAAAATGTCATCATTTCTGGGTCTGTCTGCGTCTGGTCATTGCTGTGGGTCCTGTTGGAGTCTGAGCTGATTGACTTTCTGGTGAAGTTGCATGATTTTGTCTAATTTTGCATGGGATACGACACGATGACAAGCATTAAGAATGCCTACAACATATAGAAATAGCCAATCTTCTCGCTGATGGTTTTGTTTACTTCTGTAGGTCATATAGAGGCATCAGGATGTTTCATAACCAGTTCAATGTTCCTCAGTATCTTTGTATGATTAAGAAATAACCTTTACATTTTAGCTTCGCTTTTGGCAAGACCATCAAGAACAGCTAAATAATATGTTGTTTGTTCAATCTTAACAGTTTCATTTTATGGCTTATAATGGACACTGCCAGTATAATTATAGAATGTTGAGGATTAGGCAAAAGGCTGAACATAAAACTTTGTCTCGTGACTATTAGTCCAGTAGCCAGGAGCTAATTTAGAACCGTTCTCTCTCTCTGTCTCTGTCTCTCTTTCTGTCTCTCTGTGTCTGTGAGAATGGTAGACTGGAGCTGAGAACATGGTGAATTACTGCCTTCCTAGATAGCATGGGTAAGGTTAGTCAGGTGGTGGAGAGAGGTGTAGTCATTCGGGACACCTTTACTCACATTCTCCTCCCCTTTGTTAGCTCAGCCAGTAAAGTGATGATTTCCAGTGTTCCCCCCATTCAGACAGAATGAAGTTTTGGCCAATATGGACAGCTCGTTTTCCAAATTAAAATGGTCTTTCTGGGCTGTAAATCACCCAAAAGTAAAACATGTTGTGTGTCACAGGAGGCAGGTGTTCATGATATTGAAAAACATCACACATGATCTAAACCTGTCCTTTAACTTCAGGATGGAGGGTTTTAGTTATGGTGTTTAACTCATTGGAGACGATGAAATGTTTTTGATGTGGAGCAGAGGGACACATGATCCACTCTTAATCCACTCTTGCTTGGTGCCCGCTGTCATCCCGGCTGCCCTTAAACCTAACCCTGGCCTGCGGGTCTCTGACCGCTGCAGGCTCCAGCAGTGAAAAACAAGGTGTGAAAACAGGGAGAAAAAGCAAAGTGTCAGCTGAGTCAGAGAGGGACTTCTCTCTGATTCAGGAGGATCCACAGTCTCTGTACTCTCCTGCTAATATGAAAAAACCATCGAGAGAGAACCAAGGGTCCAGGCTGCCTATAGTCAGAGATCATTTCTCAGATCTCAGATCATTTATGAGGTCAGCCAGGCCTCTGACCAGAAAGTCTCAGAGATTCTGTGACAATGTGCTCACAGATCAATAAATATACAGACTGAAAATAATCATAGTGAGAATGAAAGCACAAATCATCACTGATGAAGATGACTGTTAAACAGATCTGGTGCTTCAATTTTTACTGACTGGTCTTTTTTATCCATGTGTGATTTTAACATCAGCTCAAACCTGAATGGAGCTAGGACTGACTTTAAGAGAGCTGCTCTTTATAAAGTAATGGAACTAAAGAAAGTACATGTGATGTTTTTACAGTACTGAACACAATGTCGGTGATTGGAGGACTGCAGTGGAGGAGTAGGGATTTTATTTATTTGTTTCAAATGAAGTGGAAGAGATTATCCCAGGTGTTTTTCTGAAAGTCAAAGCTCATTATGAAAAAGTTAAGAGAGTGTTTTTAAATGTCTACGCACCTGCCAGTGGGGTTGGATATAATCTCACTTTTTAACATTTTATCTGATATTTTTAGAGCTTATAGTAGTGATGATTTTAGGGGGTGATTTTAACTGTATAGAAAACCTAGACAAACCTAGACAGGAATCACTCGGAGCCTCACCCCACAGAATCAGACGGCTCACTGAGACACATGAGCTCTGATGTGTGGAGGGTTTTTAACAGAAATCACAGGCAGTCACCCTGGAGCCACTCAAACAGAAATGCTTTATCTCTGGCCAGACTGGACTGCCTCTATTATTTTAATCACCATGTGAACATTTTTAAAAGATGTCACATTCAGCCTGTGGGCTTTACTGATCACTGTCTCAATCCCTGCTCTGTTTTATTAATAATGTATGTTTTAATAGTGCCTATTGGCATTTTAACGTTGGCCTTTTAAATGAGCAGATTTTGAAAACTGCTTTTAAATATTTTTTTCGACCCACAGAGAGAGCAGACTTTGGCAATGCACAAATTAAACAACTTTGCCAACAGTTCAATTGCAATGTCACTAGAGACATAACCCAGTCTATGAAGGATCTGGAGACTGAGGTAGTAGAACTGCAGACCTTAGCAGAGTCTACAGGAGATTGAGGGCTTTTAGACTCCTCAAATTCAAAAGGTCAGCCAGAGCCGACCTGCTGGGTGTTACAGCACTGTGAGCTCTGGTCAGGTCCTGAACATCTCCCAGATGGACGCCCCCTCTCAATTTGTCTTTGGGTTGGAGCAGAAAATTGGAGAAAGGAAGATCATTCATTCGTTATGCATGGGTAGCAGCTCTGAGATCTCAGATTTGTCTGCGATCAGAAAGTGTGCTGCCGGTCTCCACAGAGACCTTTTTAAAATTGAATGGTCACAAAATCCAGACAGTTTCCTCACTGGTCTCCCACAGTTGAGTACAGATGATAACAACTGGAAACAGACCTATCTCTGCCTGAGCTGTTTATAGCTTTAATGAGGTAGAACCCCCCAATGAGTGACAATGGCACTTTGATTCGAGATGTTTTGGAACTCTTCTGTTCATTGGCAATAGTATAGTAATACTTTTTGCTGTGCGGATGCTTCCTGCTTTGCTCTCCCTTCTGCTTGCATTTTTCTGCTTTTTTCTTATCTTCACTGGCGTGAAATCTATGAGCAGTGACTCCTGGTTACTTATAAATCACTGGAACAATATATTTTGGTAGATTTAGTTGGCTATCATCAGAGCATTAATATAATAATGTCTCATAACCACACAGTATCAGTGAGCTGCACAGTGTGAGCAGCTCTCTATGAGGATAACAGAGCTCGAGAAGAGGATTGAAACACTGCAAGACATTTGTGTGAACAAGGAATTTATTAACCCTTTTGCAGCTACTGTGCAGGTTGTGGAGCCTTCAAATGCAAATGGACTAACTGAAATCTTTATACGTGGGATCACATCTGGTGTCGAGCCTCCTGCTACAGACCTGGTTGACACACTTCCTTGGATGTGTCCAAATGACACTGGAATAGCTGGGGAAGGTCCCAAACAGGACAGTCCAACTGATGGTGCCAGACCAAAGTCATCAACCCCAGCCAGAGCCTGGCCTGATGTTGTCTCATTGCACAATAAATATGATCCATTGACTTCAAATAAAATGTGTGATGATGAATGCAATGTGAGGAAGTAAGTGGAGAAAAACAAAACTTCAAATTCATTATGAGTTGCCTAACAAAGCCAGCATAATTATAACAATGAGCTGTGCAAGGCCAGACAGCTACATTTATCTGAAATGATCAACAAGAATGTCAACAATTCTCACACTCTGTTTGCTATAGACCTGGCAGTGCTCTAAGATCCAAGGACTCAGGTCAGCTAGTCCAGGCCAGAGTCCAGGCTTAACATGGAGAAGCAGCATTTAGCTGTTATGCCGCAAACAAGTGGAACAAACTGCCAGTGGAGATTAAACTTTCACCAAATGTAGACACTTTTAAATTCAGGTTAAAAACATTTCTTTGCTCATGCACCTATGCATGAAATCTGCATGGTATCTTTTAACTTATGGTAAATGGACTTACATTTATATAGTGCTTTTCTAGTCTTGACCACTCAAAGCACTTTACACTACATGTCACATTCACCCATTCACACACACATTCATACACTGATGGAAGACGCTGCTAACTGCCAACTTTGCCCATCAGGATCTAATCTAAATATTCATTCGCACACCGATGGCTATGCCTTCGGGAGCAATTTGCTCTAGGACTGGAGGAGCCGGGGATCGAAACACCGACTTTCCAATTGGTGGACGACCTGCTCTACCCTCTGAGCCACAGCCGCCCCTACTTATCTAGATTGTTGCTTGCTTTTAATCATTGTAATTCAATTTAGTTATTTTACATGATTATATTACGATATTTGCAATGTCTTAATATGATTTTGTTCTTTTATGTACTTTTTAAAGCATTCATCTGCACTCCACTGTAATGCTTTTAATGTTTTATGTAAAGCACTGAATTGTCTTGTACATGAAGTGAGCTATACAAATAAACCTGCCTCACCTTGGCTATAGACACTGGTCTTTCAGTAGACCAGGAAAAGGCTTTTGAACAGGTTGAACACCAGCACTTATGGCACACTCCTCTATAGTGACACTGCGAGTGTCCTGAAACTAAACGGTGGCCTGGGTGCACCTTTTAGCATTCAGAGTGGGGAAAGACAGGAGTGCTGTCTCTCTGGTATGCTGTGTCCTGTAGCCATCAAGCCTCTGATTCATAAACTGAGGAATAACCATAATGTTGTGACTTTTAAACTGTCTGTGTATGCTGATGACCTTATTGTGCTGGTCATCACACAAAAAGATATGGACATTTTAACAGACACTGTCAGTGAGTTTGGCCCCATTTCATCTGCGAAGGTGAACTGGGGGAAGAGCGAGGCTGTGATGGTGGGGGAGAGGCTGGGGGATCAGCTCAGGCTCCCCAGCGATTTAGTCTAGAGGAAAGGAAGTCTTCCTTGGCGATGAGACCTTCCAAAGAAAAAACAGACAACATCCTTGAAAAGGTCAGCTCTTCTAAATGGAAGTGGCTTTTACCTACGCTGTCCTTCAGATGCTGAACGTTAATAGTAAACAACCTGGTCTCATCTGCCCTGTGGCACCGGTTGGCCTGCATCGATCTGTCAGTCTCTTTCCTGTTCCTCAGATACAGAGGGGTTTAATTGATTTATTTTGGGACAGGATGCACTGGGTTCCACAGAGTGTCCTATTCCTTCCAAAGGAGGAAGGGGGGCAGGGCCTGGTCCATCTGGCTAGCGGGGGCACTGCCTTCTACCTCCAATTCCTCCAAAGACTGCTCACTGGACTAAAGGACATTCTGTGGAAACCTTTATCCTCCTAACAGAGCCAGATAGACAGAGGCAGGTGGACTCCCTGTTCTGGCTCCTGCAGGAACCTGTCTTGTCTCTCACTCTACTGGATAATACTGGAGGGGCCATGTTGTCCAGACTACTGCAGACTGCAGGAATCTCCAAACTGGGGCAGGTGGTGGAGCTGGCTGGGCAGCAGCTGGAGTGCCCTGCTAGACTGGCTGCTCGGCTGGGACTAATGTCCATCCGAGTAACAAAACAGCTGCTGGAATACTGGAGACAAAAACTGGCAGGACATGAGTGCCTGCTTTTAAATTCTTTTAATGATGGCACAATGTCTCCAGACAAAGAGGATCCATACCCTGCAATCTGATTACAAAGACTGTACTGGACCTCTGATAGAGCCTGTACATCCTGCCTTTCTGGAGGAGGCCTCAGGGAAAACCTTCTACTAATAATAGACTAATGGTTAAAACTTTGAACAGAAACAAATTGAATGGATGGACTGATATTACATGGAGGAGTTACCTGGATCTGGATCATAGCAGTGAAATCCTTTGTCTATCATTAACACTATTCCATTCCATTCCATTCTGTGACCAGAGATATTTGTCCTCACTGTTTTTATGAGTGTCGCCTTCGTTCTGCACAGTTTCTGTTTTTTCATACTGTTTTTACGACATGTGGAAAGGCTTTTAACAAGCACTGTTTTTTTTTTTTTTTTTTTTTGTTTTAAATGCACTTGCCACCACAAGCGCAAATGCCAGGTTTTAAAATTTGTTTTAGGACAGGCCAAGATGGCGGTGTATGTAAGCAGAGGAGGAAGGTGGAGGAAGGACTGAATGTTGATGTTGTTTCTTTGTCCACAAAAATGGACAAATCCACACTGTTCAATTTTAGCTTTTATAAAGCTGCAAGTGATCTGGACCCATTCCAACAGATCTGGGGTTTTGAGAGGGTTCTCTGTTCTGTGGTTCTGTGGTTTTTTAATAAGAAATTATTAGGCTTTTACTTGTACATTGTGTACAGTGTGGCAAATAAAGTTGATTTAAAATATCAAAATCTCTCTCTGTATCTCCCTCTATGTGTCTGTTTCTCCTCATAGTGGCTCTGCTGCTCGTTTAGCACCAGTCATTGTTCTCAGCCCAGTGTAATGAATGTTCTTTTGCATTCTTTAAACTGAACGCCATTTCCTCTATGGAGTAAACAGGCCGGTCTGTCTCCACGCGTCGCGCTCTGCTACACTTTAGTCCAGGACTGTGAGACAGACACAGAGCCAAGAGGGCAGAGCAGAGCCAAGTCAGTAATGTGGCACGTAAAGAAAAGTCTGGAAAATCATTTGAATGAAAATATTATTATTTTTATTAATTTTACTTTTTTGAGACTGATTATAATTACTGGCTTGTATGTTGGATCTGATGTGACATTTCAACAGGTTTACAGTGTTTCAGTTACAGAAGGGGAAACCAGGGGTTATTGTAACTTCTCCAAGTGCACCAAAAAAGAAATAAAAATGAAAAAAAGGATGGATTATTAATGTCATATTATCACATTATTTAATAATTGCATCTCAATCATACTGTCTGAAATTAATCTACAGGTTCCACAAACCACATGAAGTGAGGGAACCTAGTCACAGTTACTCGTCATGGTGTACTTGTCCTATTGTTAGGTTCTGTGTGTGTTAACAGGGCACTTGTGGGGGCCTTTAGGTGCTTGATATTTAAGAATTTGTGCCTTCTGATCTGTCTTTGATGGGCTTCTCTGGCCCAGGCCATTCCCATTATACCAGCTCTGGCTGAGCGTTGTCGCAGTGAAGCAACCTTCCTAGTTTCTTGTCGATGCTTAGCAGCTAGCTCTGGGAACTGCTGGCTGTATAGATGATCTGTGTACTGTAGTTCTGGAGTTATAAGTCTTTGACATTTTATTTCGGTATGTCTGTCTATGAATGGGTTTAGATTATAGCCCTGAATTACAGCTGCTCCATACTGGAATGGCTTCAGCCTAGAATCTTTTATCTGAGATGGGTCGACTGCCTCACCATCTTTCAGGCAGCTATTTGCTAGATTTGCCTGTAGCTCTCTCAATTGAGATACTTCTCTTTTCAGCTGTTCTTGCCCTATGAGTCTATCCACTTTGTGCCAGAAGGTGGTGTTAAAGTGCTGGTAGATCATCCAGTCCAACACATTCCACCTCTTGATTTTCTCTGCAGTGTTTGGTAAAAGTCGGTGACGAGTTTGCTTACTGCGACTGTTGAGCTTAAAGGAAACCACATCTTCCAGGGACCAGCAGAGGTTATGCTTGAGCAAGATCATGGACTCATCAAAGTATTCAGAGATAAGAATAAGGTGGAAGTCCTGTTCAATGGCTGCAA
This sequence comes from Pterois miles, assembly GCA_947000775.1. Taxonomy (NCBI): domain Eukaryota; kingdom Metazoa; phylum Chordata; class Actinopteri; order Perciformes; family Scorpaenidae; genus Pterois; species Pterois miles. Next base: position 2,986,185 of record CAMQGK010000416.1, on the reverse strand, counting down.
TAGCCACACTAGCTCTCTCCTCCAGGTCTTCAGCACCAGCTGCAATATTGTTGTCAAAGCCAAAATCGAAAGCCAGGATATTGTGAGCATAGTGGTTGTTGGTCTCTGATGAGTTGTAGTTTCTCCAGCTGTTGTCTAGGAAGTTGTCCAGGCTGTGAGTGTTGTGGAAGGCTGGGATGCTCTTGTAATAGGTAAAGATGGATTCCATCATGGTCACAGGGTGCCTCAGGATAGAGAAGTAGAAGGTATCCTTGGGCATCACTTTTGCCACCTGGGACACAACATAGGAAGAATTTAATTTTGGAGACATTTGAATTCTATTTAGTTAAATACATTTTTCAAATTGAAACTTATTTTAAGGTAAGGTTTAGGTAAGACAAATGAAATCAAAAGAAACTGTCAAATTTTCTTTTGTCAAATTGAAATGCCAACATGTCCGTTGGGGCTCTGGCATGTAAGACAACTAAGTGGGGATCATAAAGTTTGTCCAGCAATCATTTTTAACTCATATTGATAACATACCATATGTGGGACCTATACCAGAAGTAATAATCATTTGTAAGTATATTAATAATTCTGTAAGTATATTAGTTTGATTATTCTCTTAATAATCCAATAAAAAGCATTTTTTTCCCATCATCTTCTTCTTCAAAAAAATTAAACTAAACTAATACTGGTGAATGAACGAGAATGAAAGTGAAATGTAACTAACATATAAGTGTTTGTATATATTAGATATACTGTATATACATATATATCACACACACAGTATGTGCATTATTATTATATTGCATATATTATATTATTATAATATCATATAGAACTTGTTAGTACTAATTCTCTCTTTACTTCACTTATTGTATATATTATAGCGTCTCATCTTTTTATTGTTTATTTGTTAATTAACACAGACCAAACTGCTTCTTTGAAAAGCACTATGATATTTGAAAAGTGCTTTATAAATAGAATGAATTAATATTATTGGGTATAACGTTATCTGTCTGTTACGTTTGTTTTTAAATTAGAACCTGTAAGTGTGCATTTGCCTCTGCAGTTTTCTTCGCTGTGTCATTCATCTCTGCTTCGGACATTTTTCAAACGCTTATTCAAGTGGGACAAAGGAGACTGTCATTGGCTCGTCCCCGCAGAGACATTGCCACAGTGTGTGCATCATAACATTGAACCAACTAATTGATGACAAAATTCTAATGTAATCAATTTAATCAATTAGTTGTTGCATCCACTAAACCTCTGAGACTCTTTTTTTAGGTGGAGTCCAGGGGGTCTTTAGGGGCAGATAGCAAGTGAAAAGATAGCAACAGTAGATGTCACATAGAAGTGGTGTACATCATCTGAAAGCTAGAAGATTAGCTTGAGAGGCAGCTCAGCACCGTGTCAAGTTGTAGTCATTAATCAGTTATAAACATTAATTAATTAATACATTAAATTCGGCTTACAACATTATGACAGAAATATGAGGGCCATTCTCAAAAGTTTCGTGAATTACAAATTTTGCGTTGATACCATTTTGTTAACATCATCACACAATACAGTTGGGCTTATGTGATCCACAACAGTCTCAGCTTTACAGTGACACCCAATTTATGTAATTCAAGACTGTTTAGGGACTCCCATTATGCAGAAATATTCAGTTAGGTCACTTTAGAATGGGAGAAAATACGACATTTATATTGCTTGAAAAAACTGCATGTTTATTGTCCCAACTTGCATGTGATTATCATAAAGTGGGCATGTCTGTAAAGGCGAGACCCACAGAACCCATTTTCATTCACATATCTGGAAGTCAAAGTTCAAGGGACCCCTTTGAAAATGGCCATGATAGTTTTTCCTCGCCAAAATTATAAACTTCCAAGTTTGGAGCATTGCTTAACCTTCATCCCGAGAAGCTAGTATGACATGGTTGGTAGCGATTTCTTTTATAGTTTTATTTGATATATAATATGTGTCTTCACTCTAGCACCAAAACTGAACCTGCCACAGGATCATCTGTAATCGCATGGGTCTCAGGGGGTTAAGCCATCGAAAGGCATCTAAATGGGTCCGTTTAGTAAATGTTTCCATATTTAAGTAAACTTAATAACACATTAAGCGCTCCACTTATTCCATGCCTTGGCCCAAACATTAGTAATGATCATATGGGCTTCAAATATAGCCCATCTTGGCCCCATTAGCAACCCACAGGTACAGGCCTCATGGGTATTTAAGCACATGGAGCATTGCCAAAATGGAGTGCAAATGCCAGCCCATCCTTCACCAATGTAGCCCATAACGGAATGTTGGGTCCATCACGCCCCACGTTGGGCGCACGGTCTTTGGGGGCGGCAGTAGCTCAGTCTGTAGGGAGTTGGCTTGGGACCCGGAGGGTCACCGGTTCAAGTCCCGACATGGACCAAAAACTGAGTGTGAACTGGTAGCTGGAGAGGTGCCAGTTTACCTCTTGGGCACTGCCGAGGTGCCCCTGAACAAGGCACCAAACCCCCAACTGCTCGGGGCGCTTGTCTGGAGCAGCCCCCTCACTCTGACACCTCTCCATTAATGCATGTATGTGTGTTTCAGGTCTGCATGTACCATGTATGAGTTTAACAGAGTGTAAATTGAATTTCCCCATTGTGGGACTAATAAAGGTAGATCACATTCTTCTGGATCAATCTGGATCAATTTTATTGACGACCACCTTCACAGAAATAATATTAACTAGAATAATTGAGTAGTTAAAAAAAAGGCATCATATTTTATCCAGGTGTTATTCCAGATCCACACAGTATACCCAGTTCCACCATACTTATATTTAGCCCTTAGGGGCCCTAATAATTTGCTTCCCCATTTAGCCCACATTCAGCCAATATGGAGTGCATGTGAACATGTGAACTGGGCTGTGAATTCCTCCAATCAGGATAAAATAGGCATGGCAACAGTTATACTACATTTGAATAATTTTCTGATGAAGCTCACCTCAGATTTTCTAAACCTCATGTGGTTGCACATGATGTGGAACTCCCTCACACTTCGGCTGCTAACACCTTCCACAAAATGTGAAGCAAAGAAGAATGGATAAAACAACTGGCTGTGTTTGTTCAAAGGTAGGGCAAAGGTCAAGTTCCTGCTTTCACCATAGCGATACAGGATGTTTAAGATGGTGCTGCTTGCTGTTTTGTGTGTTTTGAGGAAAACAATGTGAGACTTTGGGTGGCAGGTTGTTTTAGGATGGACACTGCTAATATAAGTCTTTAAAAAACTTGATGGAGTGGCAGGGTCTGCAGTTAAACTTTTCCGAGTACTGTGGAGGTCCAAAGAACCTTGAAGTCCAAGGCTTGTTCCATATTTTGGCAGAATCAGCTTCCCAGGTGAAACTTTTCTTGCCTCCATCTGAAAGCCTGTAGCAAGGTGATCCACATGTCTTGACTGAATATAATGTGATTGCTTTAGATATCCCTCAGTGTGATGATGAAGAACTGCAGTCCTTTCCGTCTGTAGTGACCTCACGTCTGTCTCTACTGGAAGTGAAGACTCCAAATGGAGGCCTTCCCGGAAATTTTGTACAGTTGGAAACAGGTGCTGTTTGTTGACAGTCAATCTCAGATGCAGTAGTCCAGTCAGCTTGTCATTCCTGGGAGAAGTCAATGAAATATTTTATTTGTTAATTTTAAGCATAGTGTTTTTAGCTTCACAAATACTCATTAAACCAGCAATGAACTTATCTTGCCATATGAATTAAAATGTGGTTTACACACAAATGCAGAACAGATTCCTGTGAGTATAAGTTTATGACTTCACTCCCATGATTCCTGGGACTTCTCCCCATAAAAGCAATAGGATTTTAAACACAAAATGTGGTTTAGTTCCATTATCTTTAAATTATGTGATACTATATCAACAGTTCTTGAATATATGCCTGTCTTTGAGATGAAGAAACACAATGCAATAATTTGATCCTCTTTATTAACCATATTCCCTTACTCACGTTTTACTGTCTGAAGGGTGACAGGATAGTGTTTAACCATCTTAGTAGTGACCTGAAGTTACAGTGTGTAGAGTGGCACAGACGGAAAATCTCTTGCATGCAGCTGTTTTGGTGTGTTCTTGAATTTTAGTTGTGATGTTAGGGCATGTAGCAACTCATAATGTAATAACTGCAAGGGCGGTTATATGCACTCAGTCTCTGCTTATTTGAATGCCACTCTGTAGTCCGGATGGAGGCCTCCATGTCTGATTAAGACGTTTGTTCATTGACATAATAACTAATAACAGTAAGTTATGTGTAAACATTGATGCACAAATGCATGTATATATATATATATTTTATATGTAAACCTTAAAATCCCTTTACCTTTCACCCTTTACTTTAGTGGATATAAACATACGTGTTTGTGAAGAGTGAAATATTTAGAAATCATGGTACACATTTGTGGATTGTCTTCTGTGGCTTACAACTAATAAAGTCCAATAAAAAGTTCCATAAATTTGCAGTTTCCATCCATGTGTGAGTCCAAGTAGACGCTTGTGCCAAAGATACAAATCCTGCACCCCTGAAAGTATTTTGGCAAGCAGATTTTGGCAAGAATTCCCTGAAACAAGTGAAATCTCAATTTGCAGCATTCAACCTTATTCCTGACCCATGGTTTAAAAACTCTAATGACATGACATGATATTGCAATTTAATTATTTTATCAGAATTTTGGTCAGTCAACATCTGGAAAAGTATATTGTGTGAATGTATAATATGTACAGCAGTTATCTTTATCTCTTTATGTTTGGCGTCAAAGCTCTGACCTTGTCACTCCCCACAAGGAAACAACAGGGAATGTGGAATGATGAAACTAATTCTCCCCTAAGGAAAGAAAGACTCAGGGCCTACAGGTGGATGCAGGGTGGAGGTGGGGTGGGGCAGCAGCACCCTTTACCTGGCCTGACGGGCGACAAAGGTCTGAATGGCAATACAGACGATGAGCAGGATGAGTAGTATCCATAGAGAGTGACGCCTGCTGCACAGTCCTCTCCTCACACACCTGGAGGGAGCACACACACACACACACACACACACACACACACACACACACAAGAGTTGAAAGTCTTCCTGGTATCAGAATAAAATAAAATAGGATCTGGTGTAGGGTCTGTGAATGTTCTCATTCATCCAGGTCATATTCATTCTGGCAACACTTGAATCGAAGGCAACTGGACTTAGATTTGTCTCTGAAGACGTTTCGCCCCTTATCCAAGTGGCTTCATCAGTTCGTAACGCAATAGTCTGACTAGTCCCCACTAGTCTGACCAACAGTGGCGTTAGACCCAGGTTGTTAACCTCTGTGAAAGTGTCAGCCCACTATTCTCCTAAAACAATAGTTCGTTAGTGGAGATTCCCTTGTCCTTGTTGCATGTGAGTCACACTAGTGAACAACAGTCATTTAGGATTCAATGGGGCTACAGGTGGATAACAGTCGTTAGGCATGATGTGAGGTTACCAGTGAACTACAATCGTTCTGTTCGTTAGGGACACTTGAGGTTTTTTGGTTAGCGTTTGTTATTTAGTCTTCTAGGTATAGCTGAAAGTGCAGCATTGTAAATGGGAGACAGATGGTGTCTCAGACCCCCTCCTCTCTTTAAGGATGGTTTTTCCACTTTAACATAGATGGCTTCTTTTACTCCTCTTTCAAACCATCTGTCCTCTCTGCCCAAGATTTTACCATTGCTGTCCTCAAAGGAGTGTGCCTTTTCCTTTAGGTGTAAATAGACAGCTGAATCTAGACCTGAAGAGTTTGCCCTTCTGTGTTGGGTCATGCATTTATTTAAGGGTTGTTTGGTTTCACCAATGTAAAGGTCCTTGCATTCCTCACTGCATTGGACAGCATGCAGGTTGCTTTTCTGTGAGTGTGGTAGCCTGTCTTTGGGGTGTACCAGTTTCTGTCTGAGGGTGTTGCTGGATTTGAAACACACAGGGATCTGGTGTAGTTTTCTCACTTTCACATACAGTAATAACTATGATAACATTTTATTGATTTAAACATATTTACAATAACCAAAATCAGATTTGTTCAGTTGTAATTAAGAAACAAAACTGTTTTGGATCACCACACTTAGGGACAAAAAACACTGAGCTTGGGTGCAGTGCAGAGCACGTCCTTTATAATCAATTGCAGATTTTACCAGGCAAGCCTCGTGCTGCTCATCTCTATTTTTACATGGCTGTTTTTTTTTTTTTTTTTTTTTTCTCTATACGCAGCTACACAGCCCTCCAACAGGTACAAACTACATAGAACTGTGTAAAAAATCTGTTTAAAAATAATTAAAATAAATACCTCATTGTATCAGAGGAAATCCTTGTGGACACGTTTACATTTCTCATTAAAATAAATTAATCAAATCAATGTGCATCCATGATACTGTAGTTACTATAATCAATTCAGTACCAGTTAATATAGCCTTCACTTCCAAACCCTGCATAACTAACTGCATTATCACTTGGCAGAACTCTGTTTTTAAGACAAGCTAATAGACCAATTCTGCTTCTACCCATGTTGGGACTCACCACTCAAAATGGTGGGGTAGCTGCAGCACAGGATCAGCTGCATGAGTTGACTGGCATGGATTCAGTGAACTGTTGCTTCACAAGACTGAACCCATTATTACTGGCCTATGCAACAGATTTATATGAACTTTTCAAGATTTCTTGAGCATAGAAGGAATGTATTATTTTGGGTGATTTTAATACAAATCTGTTTTGGGGGCAGCAGTAGCTCAGTCTGTAAGGACTTGGGTTAGGACGCGGACGTCACGGGTTCAAGACCCCCATGGACCAAGAACAACTGGTTGCTGGAGAGGTGCCAGTTTACCTCTTGGGCACTGCTGAGGTGCCCCTGAGCAAGGCACCAAACCCCCAACTGCTCTGGGCGCTTGTCAGGAGCAGCCCCATCACTCTGACATCTCTCCATTGACGCATGTATATGTACTGTGTGTGAAAAACAGAGTGTAAAACTGAATTTCCCCACTGTGGGACTAATAAAGGAATATCTTTCTTTCTTTCTTTCTTATTGCCTCCTAGTAAGAGTTAAATCATTTCCAAACTTATGTTAAGTCTTTGGTTTGCAACAACTAATAACTGAATCTATTGTATCTCTAAATGGCCAGACCCAGTTGGACTTAACATTGCCCTCAGCGTGTGAAAAAAAACTCTCAATTAGGCATACTTGATATTTATAATAATAAATATATAATATAATAATAAATGTATAATAATAAATATATAATCATCAAATAGATAATCATAAAATATATTTGTTGAACTCTTACGATATCTAAATCACCGATTAATACTGGAATCACCATTGTGTAAGGTGCAGATGTAAAAACATTTCATGATTGAGTGGTTTGAACATAGGCTTTCTGAGAGGACTTGAGCTGATGTTTTGGGTTGAAAGGATGTTGATAAGGCTTGGGCTCTTTTTAAGAAGCATTTTTTAACTGCACTTAATCCTGTGTCCAAATAAGGAGACTAAATTTAAACAGAAAAATGCAAACTGGATGACTACAGAGATTTCACGTTATTAGTACTATATATTTTATAAAGTTTAAGAAGTCTGATTGACTACTGATTGAAATGTATTCATTTTAGGAATAAAGCCGGATAATGAATATAAAAATAAATAGACTAGAAAAGAACAAAGCAAAGAAAGCAAAGTCACAATTTCATGAGGATGCTACTGCAGAAAATTAACACCAGCCCAAAAGTTATGTAAAGTACTTAAAAAAAATAGGCTCCACAGGAAAGTGCAAAATCAAATCTGGCTCAGTGAGATATGGCATATAATTTCTTAATTCCTTTTATAAAGGCAGAAACTTTGTTCCTAATGTATTTGAGATAAATCCTGTTTCGGGGTAACAATGTGTGTTTTCACATTACCCATGAAAAAAGTGCTATGGCTGCCGTGTGGATGCCTGTTTCCTCTCTCCTTTCCATGGAAGGAGTAGGGTGCCCTTTTATAGTGCTGGAACATCAGCTCAGCCATAATGTAATTTAAACAAATTCTGAAAATACAATATAGTACAACCTGCAAAGAATACTCTTGCTCTACCCCTGCACCAGGATCTTGCTTGTGCATGACATAAGAAAGAGGAGAGGTTAATATAGTACAGGTTGCATCACAACACAGAGGCGACTAATTCAGCAGACTTTAGCCTAAATTTATTTGCATGTTCCTTATCTTTAGAGCATAGCAATTTACTTTCACATGCCCCTTGTTGAGACAGCAGTGACATACATTCTCCAAGTCGTGCAATTATCACATCCACTTCCACCATAGCCTTGACTGAATCTGCAGACAGAAATCATGCCCAACAGCTCTATCTTCTGAGCTGCCAGCACTTTGTACAGTACATATCCCCAGTCACTGTGGTGAGTCAAGACATACTGATCCGCTAAAGCACCTACCTCACCAACTGTTTTACCCGTTGCTCTATTATATACAGTATGTGGCAACATGGGTAGGAAATTTGTCTTTGTATTGTTCCAAAACAAGAAGCTCACACAACCCTTTAGAAGTTTCCACATTAGAAGCTGTACACTAAGATCAAAGTATTCAGCAGATCATGTGAAAACTCAAGGTAGCAATGTTATCCTCCTTCCTTGTTGTCATTTTTGCCGGCACCACAGCTAGGCAACAGTATCAGCTATACCGTGGTGGGGGCGGCAGTAGCTCAGTCTGTAGGGAGTTGGGTTGGGAACCGGAGGGTCACCGGTTCAAGTCCCGACATGGACCAAAAACTGAGTGTGAACTGGTAGCTGGAGAGGTGCCAGTTTACCTCTCGGCACTGCCGAGGTGCCCCTGAGCAAGGCACCAAACCCCCAACTGCTCGGGGCGCTTGTCTGGAGCAGCCCCCTCACTCTGACATCTCTCCATTAATGCATGTATGTGTGTTTCAGGTCTGCATGTACCATGTATGAGTTTAACAGAGTGTAAATTGAATTTCCCCATTGTGGGACTAATAAAGGTAGATCTTCTTCTTCTTCTTCCGACCATTCCTAAACTGCTAACAATAAGCCTGTGGAACCATCTCATAAAGAGAACAACCATTTGCACTGAAGTACAACTCAAGCTATCTGCCACAGGCAATACTGAATGTGTCTCCTGTGACTTCCCAGTCAGCTGATATTCTGCATTTTACAGCTGATTGTCATGGTCCTGTGTTTTTATTGTAGTTTGTTTCATCTTTTAGTGTTTTAATGGTTCTGAGTTTTACCTCCTGCCTTTGTTTGTTTCCTGCCTTTTTGTGATTGTCTGCCCCACCCTAATCTGTTTCATGTGTGTAATCGGCCTGCACTCCTTGTGTATTTAAACTGTGTATTCTTCTCACTCACTGTCAGATCACCTGCCTTGCTACCTGTGTTCATCCTGCCTTTTTAGTTCTTGCTGCGTTGTTGCTCTCATGTCTCCTTCCATCCTGCCAGTGTTCCTAGTGTTTCTCGTGTCCTCTGGTTTGTAACCACCTCAGTATTTTTTGTTGTCAGTTTAGTTTTTAGTCTCAGTTTAGTTTTTGTTCCTTTGTACTTTGTTCCCTTACCTGCATTCTTGTTTTTTGGTATTTTGGATTTGTTTTTGGACTTAAAGATTAAAGCTCGCTTTTTGTTGGATCACCTGTTTGCCTTGTATTCTCTGCATTTGGGTCCACATGAAAGACATTAACACCCTAATGGAAATATTTGACCACAATGGACACAGCAGAAAGGGGTTTCTTTTCAGCCCCAGCCCCAGCATTTTCGCTATCAGTATCAGCCCCAGCCTGTGGTTGTAGTCTGTCGGGGTTGTCTATTTGGGTCATCTGGCGGCCACTCCTGAGCCAGCATCAGCACCAAGTTCATTCCTTGGAACCCGTTTGTTGCTTGGCATCCTGGCACCCAGCTGAATTTCTGTTATGTTTCCTACTGGCGGTCCGGCCGACTGCTGCTCCACTTCTCCTGTCGGGGTTCCAGTGGACTCCTGTTCATCTGGGTCACAACCACCTCCTGTTCCAGCTGGGTCATCACCACAGCCACCACCTGTTGCGACTGGGTCGTCACCACAGTCCCGTACCAACTAGGCTTCAGCTATATCCTGTCCCTGGTCTTGTACATCTGGGCTTCCGCTATATCCTGTCCCTAGTTCAGTCCCACCTGCACTTCAGCCATGTCCTGTTCTGCCAGGGCCTCTGCCATGTCCTGTCCCTTGTCCTTTCTTGCCTGGGTCCCTGCCCCTACTGGGTCTCAGCTATTACCCGTCCCAGTCCCTGTCCTGCAGCAGTCCCAAGTCTCTGTCCCTGAAGTAGCAGTCCCTGCAGACCCAGTCCCTGCTGTCCTGCTGCATCCTCAAGTCCCTGTCCCTGCAGTCCCTGTCCCTGCAGTCCTGGTCCCAACTGTCCCACCGCTGCCCCAAGTCCCTGTCCCCCAGGCTATCCACCCAACTTTCCCTACTCTGCCCGACTGCCCCCGGGCCATCTGCCCAAGTTTCCCTGCTCAGTCTCTGCCATGCCCCGAGCCTGTCCACCTGAGATTCCCTGCTTGGCCCCCAGGCAGCCTTCACTTCTTCAACTCTCTGGCCACTTGCTCTTTGTCTCCTGCCATCCTGCCAGTGTTCCTCATGTGCTCTACTTTGTAACCACTTCAGTATTTTTTGTTGTCAGTATAAGTATAGGTCAGTAAAGTAATTTGGTCTCAGTTTAGTTTTTGGTGTTTGTTCCTTTGTACCCTACCTGCATTCTTGGTTTTCATCTTCAGCTTAAAGATTAAAGCTTGCTTTTCTTGTTGTAATACCTGTTTGCCTGGTATTTTCTGCATTTGGCTCCACATAATAGACATTAAAACATTTACACTGATTCTATTTTTATCATCAGATACTGCAATTCTGTCCGTGTTATCCACATCACAGAAATCCTAGGGCCCTATACCTATGTACTACAGACTGTTGGTATGAGGTAGCAACCAGCCACTGACAAGCCACAGCCACAGACATGCTCCCAGGACAATCAAGCTCTAACCGCTCTCACCCCGACACTACAAACAATCAACAAACCAGTGATAATCAAAGGAGAAGCACTGCTATGCCTAACAGGGAAAAACAGTTTTTATCTCCAAAACAATTACACACCAGCCTGTCAACACTGACATTCCTTTGGTCAGACTCCCATCATGCTCTTGCACCAACCAGGTCCAGCACAAAGTCTGAAAATAAAAAAAGTGCTGCCAACCCCTGCTATAACAAGAGCTACAAAATCCTTCAACATACTAGCTATTGATATGGTGATTTTGGTTACAATTATTTATTTAATTATTAATCAGAGTTCCAAATTAGTATATTTTATGAAACTTGTATAATACGATATTAATTGGCTGTCATTTTAACTTTGTTAAAAGGAGTGGTGCCCCAAGGTGAATTCATGAAAATTAAATCCTATTATTCAATAATAAAATATTACTATAATTATATAATACTATATTATTATTATAATTACTAATTAATTTTGATGACCATTTTAATGTTGTTTTTTTGGCGCCCCATTATTATTACTAAATACTGGGGGCGGCAGTAGCTCAGTCTGTAGGGAGTTGGCTTGGGAACCGGAGGGTCACTGGTTCAAGTCCCGACATGGACCAAAAACTGAGTGTGAACTGGTAGCTGGAGAGGTGCCAGTTTACCTCTTGGGCACTGCCGAGGTGCCCCTGAGCAAGGCACCAAACCCCCAACTGCTCGGGGCGCTTGTCAGGAGCAGCCCCCTCACTCTGACACCTCTCCATTACTGCATGTGTGTGTGTGTGTTTGTGTGCATGTACCATGTATAAGTTAAACAGAGTGTAAATTGAATTTCCCCACTGTGGGACTAATAAAGGTTGATCTTCTTCTTCTTCTTCTTCTTCTTCATTGTATTAACTGTCCTTGGGTTCGGTGATGATGTTGCACTGAGAGGGTTGAAAACAGACTGCTTCTGGCATTTAAATCCTTTCATTTTGAGCAGCCCCTCTTTTGTGGTTTATTTAGAAGAACAAATTAAACTCTCTGTAGCAGCTAACAATAATGCAGATACAAATCTTTCAACACTGGGAAAGGCCTATTTAAGGAGAGCTATTATCTCATATTGTACAGCCAAGAAAAAAGAGGCCTTAAAGACTCAAATGTTTTTAGAGCAACAATTATTAGAACTTGAAAGGCCCTGGGGCCAAACAAATATGGCCCAGTATCACAAAAGTTTTTGGAACTTTAAAAGGCCCTTCATCGAAAATGCATATACACTCAAGGCTTTCTTTCCCCTACCTTGTATGCTGCAAACATACTTGTGATTCTTAAGAAAGGTAATCCCCCAGATGCCTGTGATTCACATTGCCACAAATACAGATCGTAGAATATTCTTCAACCTACTGGCTTGAGGGATACTCACCTCTTATAATCAAAGATAACCAAACAGGCTTTATTCAAAATAGGGTGTCTCAGACCAATATAAAGAAATTACTCAACTTTATCCAATATATGGAAATCTATCCAAAAAGGCCTTTGTTAGAATAGAATTGCCTTAATTATTTAGTACGATGGAAAGGTTTGTCTTTGGCAGAGACTTGTTGATATGCCATTCACTGACAACGAATATGGCCATTAATGGCACATCATCATCAACAGAATTCCTGTTGAGTAGGTCTACCCATCAAGGGGACACTTTAACTTCAGTAATTTCTTTTTAGCAACCGAACCACTTGCTGAAGCCATTAGGAACAACAGCAGCATATCAGGAATCCAAATGGGACATACCACATACAAGATTCCACTGTATGCGGACAACGTCTTATTTGTTTGCCAACCCACAGGAATCCATCTCAGCTTTAACATCAGTAATACAGAAAGGATCTGAAATTAGCATCCACCAGCTGCCAAATGTGGGTAAATTGTTGGCAGGGGCAGGAACAATTGTCAGACCTGCAAATTTGGCAGACAGGGAAAATGCTTTTGATGGGAATAGAGAATTGGTTCCCATTGAGAACCAGTTCCTAGTTATCCAATTTCTTGACATCTCATGCCATCAATTCCTCTTAAAGGCACTCTGTAAGGATCAGAAATTGCTTGTTAACAGCAACACCTGTGTCCATTAAGTCAACGACAATCAGCATCCTGTTGCTCTCACCCATGCTTGTGTTTGCACTACATAGACACAAATGAGCATCGGTCGAAATAGTGAGGCAACACACGTCAGCTAAAACCACATTATCACAATATATTTCACCTGCTCGGCAGTAATGTTAGCTGACCAAATGAAGATCTCTTCACGAATCGATGCTGATACTAGTGTTAACTTTTCCAGCTACAGCCTCACGACTGTGGTCAGAAAGAACAGGGGACACACCAGAGTTTCATTCAGAGATGATCACGTTACTCTCTGTGGAGCTCTGTCACTTCACTCAAGCAGGGAAACACGACACGGGAAACCTCTGTTGGTCCAGAGGAGTTGCAGCATTTATTTCTGCACAAACTTCCACTGCACATTTATTAGATATTCTCAGAGCTAAACTAACTCCTCTGCAGTGTGTAGTGTGTTCATGCACGAAAGGTGAAGCGAGAGAGTGAGTGAGAACAAGCGGTGTGTGAGTGAAGGCAAGCAGGCAGCGGAGCAGAGTATGGTAACGTCTCCGACCCTGAATACCAAAACTATGGTCTACCCCGTGTCTTCTGACCACAGTCGGGAGGCTGAAGCAAGAAGAGTTAAAACTGTTTTGCAAGACAGGCTTCACTAAATATAACTTTGTGAGTTTGGTGCTTACATGTAGTTTGTGTTGGAGTCTGGGGTCTGTGTTTGGAGTTTGAAGAGCATATCCATACTCAAGGGTGTGGGACAGTGACCCGAAATGATTTATATAGACAGATAGCTAGATAGATAGATCTTATATGTTTAAGAAGTTACTTACTGACAGTTATGCTGCACAGTGACACAATTGCATGTGCCCGCTGTGCAGTGTTTCAGTTTGTTTGGGATGGGAGCCATGGAAGAAAAAAAGTACTAAAAAGCATGTAGTACTAAACCAGAGGGAAGCACCCTACTTTGTTCCTGATAGTGCTACACTAAGAGCAACAAATATGTATGTGTTGAAATCAACAGGAGTAGTAACAATATTATAATAACTTTTATAATAATAACTATTATAATAACAATATTCATTAGAAACCAGTGGGCAGCACAGTCCTGCTTGGCTAATGGAGCTACTAACATTAATGGAGGTTCAACTGAGTTAAAGCTTTCAAGCTCTGTTTAGTAAAAATTAGTATTGGGCAAAGGTAAATTATAATGTTATCATGGTGCATTCAAATGTAATCTTGTAAATTTTGCTTTTGTTGAGAAATTTTAATAAATACTAATTACAGTTTTCACAAAAATGTAAATAGAGAGGGAAATTATGACCTGTTTAACTTCCTAACATTAGCTCTAAGCAACTTATAATAGGCCTACCTCATTGAAATCACTAATGCCAAGATTTTTTTTAATCAGAGCAAACATTTAAATAAATGTACAATCATTTATTTCCTAATCATTTGAACTGTGTGTTCTTTGTAAATGACCACTATAGATGACAGTAGCAAAGTACAGTACAATACTGTTTACACTACCCTCCCACCCCCAAAATAGGGCTGCGCTGGAAGATACAGTGTAATTCAAACACTTGAATTTACCAGACACGTTTTTTGTTTTTTACAAATTATATGCAACATGGAATTACATTAGATTTAAAATTTTGTTCCTCATTTTGAGGACAGATGTCAAAAGCGGCCAATAAAATTTCTGAGTGGCACAAAAAAAAAAAGCTAAAAACCTTTGGTTCTCGTTCAGGATAAAAATTTATTCTGACAAATCAGTAACTATGCCACTTGGGTGTGATGAGGACATATTAAGCTTAATGATTTAATAAGATTTTTAACATTTTTATAAAGCACTGAAAAACATCTGGAGTGACCTTACCAGATGGTATGATTTAGCAGTTTCATGGATAGGTAGGGTAAATTTGATAAAAAATTAGTATATTAAATGCTTGTCTGCACAAATGCATAGTTAAAAAGCAAGTAACTCTCTCTGTAGCCTTACAGTGCTACACCTAAGCTGTTTGGTAAGGTTAAAATGATCTCACTTAGTATGGCTTGTTTGGGCTGACGTGAAAGCTGTCAATCAAACACTGCTGCTGACTAAATGACTGAACCAAGACTGCTTGAAAAGTGGGTCTTGGTCCACTGTCAGGTGGACTCCGGTGTGGGTTTTTTTTTTTTGTGTGGTGAATGTACACATTTTCAAGCTAAATGCTAACAGCTTTTTTTCTTTAAGAGGCTGTATCTGTATAGATCTTCACCATTTGTTGAGGATGATGTGGTCAATTTGATTGACAGTGTGCCCATCAGAGAATCTCCAAATTAATTTATAGATGTGTTTGTGAGAGCAGTTGGTACTAAGGCAGAAGTCAGCAATCTTTTATCATTGTGCTTCAGCCATGTCGCCCCATAACTCGCTCCCATTTGGTGCAGTTGGATCTGACATTTTCATTCATGTCTCCAGTCACTACAATCATGTCATGTTATGGGAACTTAAACATTGCTTGTTGTAGTTGTACTTTTCCCTCTCATAGTACTGTTGTATGGTGAGCTTCCTGTACAGTTCCACCACTCCAGTGGTGTGGCAGACAATGAGGGCAACACCACTGGAGTGAACCCTGAGTAAGGAATGGTTGACACGTGGGTGTTGTTTTGCGTCCAGAGCCAGTCCATTGACTTTTGCTGACACACAGGATGTCCAAGTTTTATCTTTCCTTCTTGACTTGGGCTGTTTTTGATGCTTCAAACATGGTATGGACGTTCGATGTTCAAAGATTAGGACTAATGTTTTGGCCCCAGGAAGCTCTGAATTTTTCATGAAGACTTTAGTTGGAGTTTTCCATAGAGACCATTGTTGTGTTCAATTAAGAGTTTTTATACAGGATGAGGCTGCTAACCTTGCTGGTCTGTTGACCCCAAGGACTAGGTCAGTGATTCTCAGAGTTGGGTAAGTGGCAGTACATTTCTCTAGTGTTGTTCTTTCATATATGTAACTAAGTCTATAGAAGCGTAAATCAAAATCTGGTTCATTGGCTGTCATCTACAGACCTGATGGCTTTGTAGACAAACAGCAAGGAGTCCACTAGTTGACAAGTGTTGGTTTTGAAGTGGAACAGAACAAGTTGCTCAAAATACATCATAACCAAAGAGGCCAGGGTGATGGGTCTGTAGTCATTAAGTCCTGTGGTTCTTGATTTTTTTTGGGAATGTGTATGATGGTGGAGGTCTTGAAACATGCTGGTATGTGGCATGTTTCCAGTTAGGTGTTGAAATTGTCTGTGGACACCGGAGACAGCTGATCAGCACAGTACTTCAGAGTGGAGGGAAAGACAAGTCCAAGTAAGTCTGGCCCGGCTGCATGATGGGGGTTCTGTCTTTTAAACAGGCTGTTAACATCCCTCTCGAGAATAGAGTCATCATAATAAAAATAATGAAAAATAGGCAACATCAAATTATTCCAAGGGGTATACTGTATATCTACTGTATGTTGTAAGGAGTCCTAAATTGAGAACCTCTGCCATAGGTAATGGATGACAGTCTCACACCATGAGACCAGACAGGTTTTGGGTTGTGTAAAAGCTGAGCCAGCACATCAAGCCAAACCAACTCCAGCTTCTGTGTAACAAAAAGCCATTACCCCATCTCAGCAGACTGCTGGTTCAGATTTAGCATATTACATCAGCAGAACAAGACTTGCTTTAAAGTATCAGCATCTGCCTTCAGTAACCCAAATGTCCAGATTTTCAGACTTAGAAAGGGATAGCTGGGGGCCAGTTCATGTTCATGTCCACTTACACACAGCAGAGAAGTGTCCATTAGCTTTAGCATTTTCTTATGGTTTGATGTTTTAGCAGAGTCAGAGGTTTCTATAAACAGAGTTCACCAGCCAGCCACAGCTCCAACCACAGCTCCAGACGGAAAACATGTCTGTGGTTCCTACTGAAGACGTAAGTCTTTAAAAACAGCTCACACATGGTTTCACTTTGTATTTTAGTCAGGCACAATAACTTCCTTAAACAACTGGTCACTGTAGTTTTTAACAAACTTTACTCAAGCTTAAGGAAAGAGTGCATTAGTTGGGGATTATTTTCAGCAGCGGATTAATCAACATTTGGTACTCCAGTGAGTATTTGTGGCAGCAGAATTGTGTTTGTAGGATTGATTCAAAATAAAGTACAGTGTTCATGGTGATGAAGGAACACGTCAGCTAGTGCAACAATAAGGCTAATAAATTTCTTTCTAATAGTGTTTGGAAGGTCTATAACACAGATGAATAAGATATACCAGACGTTGGATGTACACACTAGACAACACATCATGTGGTAGATCTATTCAGTTTTGGTTTCACTCAGCACATAGGATTTGCTGAAAAATTTGTAGAATGTCACCAGATCTTTCCTTTGCTTCATGTTGTTTCAGGGCAGTATTATGTTTTACTGTTTGTGTCCTTCTTTCCTGTGTTTGCCTTCTGAATGTGCTGGGTCTGGGTGGTTTGTGAAACAAACTTGGTGTGGTTTTGTCAGAAATAGATTTTGTTCAATTATTATTATTATTATTATTATTATTATTATTATTATTATTATTATTATTATTATTATTATCAATTATCAAGACACCATCCTGCTTAAATGATGGCAGAATTTTGCATGAAGCTACATGTACAACCTTGTCTTCTACAAAATATTTTCCTTACATACATACTCAGGGTGCCACTGACACCACTGGAGTGAAATTACGAGCACACCCCCCTGACAACGTGCATCACACAATTCCAACCGGTCAGTGTGTTAGTTATGTATGTAAATAGTTTTTTTTAAAAGACTGCTATAGCCACATTGGTGCATAAGTGATACATTTATATTATGGCCACATTTTAGGCTGGTGATGGTGAGAGTACTGGATTAGAATTGAATATTGAAAATACAACAAATGTTTACAACAGCAAAGTCACCAAATAAACTCATGAATATCTCACTGGAAACAATCTAACATATCAATAAAATAAATTATATTCCTGAGTGAAATTTAGAAAGACTGAAGAACACAAACATCAGTCAGTATTAGTCCTTCCTCCTGTCCACCTGTACTCTGTCTTCCCTCTGTTGATGTGAACCATTACAGGTATCGCTGGTAGAGAGGAGGAGCTGCTTTGTCTCAGCCAGCTGATGAGTTTACTACTAAGATAAATTACAAACTAACCTAAACAGTTCGACTACAGAACCTACTACTAGCGTTAGTTTCAGCTTGTGTAGATGAGGGTTACATTGCACCTAAACTTTATGAGAATAATATATAAATAACACGAAGGCTCTGTAGTTTGGATGCTTGTCATTAACAGCTCTTTACCACTTCACTGCTACTGTTCCACTCTTCACAATAAACTCCCCTTACACAACCACTGAACACTGTTGACTAGAAGGAACTAAAGTCATGCACTTACATATGTTTACCATTTGCTGTTAGCCGCCGATCTAATGCACGGTGGCGAGTTAATAGCTGTGGTAGTGTAAACATAGTGCCAGTGGTTGAGAGACATACACATTAAAATCTGGTCTGCCCTCGCTGAAATTAAGCCAATCACAAAGCACAACCTCAGCTTCAATTACACTGCGCATGTGTTATACCCCCATACCCTTGTCTGCCCGTGTCCCAGCCTCTTTCCTCTTCCTCTCTTAGGCCTTGATTTCTAATGTGACAATAAATGCAACGCAAAAAATACACAATCAGCCTCATAACATATTTCAAATGAACCGAATGATACGTACACAAACCAAACCGTCACTAGTGAACTGTTCCCATCCTTAGTATATACAGACTGCTTTTTGTTCACATGCTGCTTTGCTGGACAAAGATCAAAACATTGCATCAATAAAGTTTTAATAAAATCTTTTGTGAGCTTGGGAATTTAAGTGTGCCTCTGCTTTTCCTTTGTTGCTGTCATTTTCCCTTTACTGTGTAGCCATTGTGGGTTTGTATACGCAGAGTGCAACGCACACGCACAGTCCATGGATCAGGTGGCCTATCTAAAGCATGTATTCAAATCTGCAAAATGTCTTTCGTACTGTATGGAAATGAGCTGAAACCACTAGCTGCCTGCAACTTAGGAGAAACACATTAAAATTGCTGGTCAGCAGAGATATTCTAAATAGCCTATTGTGACACTGTTAAGGTAGGAGGGCACAGAGTGTTTGCAGACACAGACATCATGACATGAATGGGGGGACCCAGCCTACTCCTCCTCCTGGCCTCCCTTTGCAGCCGTCACAAACACACATGAACTTTTAACCTCTGTGTGGAAGTAGCTTCAGGTAGGAAACTCTGTCTTTTTGAAAAATTCCAGGCATTTCTCAGCCAGCAGTGGGCTGGTGCTCAGGAAAATGCACAGCCAGTGTGATGGCAGATCAGTGTGTCCTCCAAACTCACTGTGGACTGACACAGCTGATACGTCCTTGAATAAGAGATGAGCTTAGAAATCCCATTTATGATCTTAACCAAACATCGCCTGGGGAGAATGTGAAAACAGTACAGTCAACTGGACTTGGAACAGTTAGATGAACACAAACAATCATGTACATTTATAGTAGACCAATCCTATTCTCAAATAAAAGCTGGTGTTCAGATAAGCCCGTTTCAAATAGTACAAGCAAACAGTGGTATACTCACCACTCTGCTGAGGACACTTTCTTTTTTAAACACAAATACTGTTTTCACTCAGTAATTATTTCCACTGACTTCAACTTTGCTCAGTTCTCCCTGCAAATATGTCGTTTTAAACGCCTACCAGGAAAGAGAGGGATTATGTCCCTTATGAGCTGCTCTAAGACTTTTAATATATTACACATGTGCACAAAGTCTTACAATTTATTAGTTTAGCGAGGGAGTAAAATGATAGATAAAGTATATTTTGTCCAAAAAAGACATCTGTACACTGAAACAGTAAATTTCACTGGGAATTAAATAATTGTAAATAACTATGTAGTTGTTTTTGAATGGTGTTGGTTGATGCAGTGATCCCAAGTGTTTACTCCCCCTATGATGTAGTCATTATGTTGATGTAAGTCAGGCATAATGTGCAGACTGTGCGTGGTCAAAGCACAAGCAAGATCAAGATTTCCATGTCAACTCTGCGAATTTGAATCACTGAACATAGCCTCTCAGCCATGTTTGTGGTGTTGGTACCTTTTAGAGATTTTTTTTCATGCACATATCGTTCAAATAGTATGACTTTCTGTGTGATTAATTGTACGCCAGGCATCTTGCTGGCCAATGTGCAGCTGTTGGATGATGGACTGCCACTGGAGGACCTCCATGCCCACACTGGAACTGTAACATTAACTTGTATGATTTCATGAGACAAATAAACTGATTGATTGAAGAGGTCTGTGCTCCAGTTTTTTCAGAGTCAAATTCTAATGTTAGTATTATTTTACACCGGTACCAACCAGCGACTGGGAACAACAAGACTACAGAGGTAATGTCAGCCAGCTACACAGAGTAGCATATAGCCCATTCTCTCCCAGGATATAGCTTAGCTACTTAGCCTGGCCTGTTAGCCTTAGCTAGCTAACTTCCAGCTAAACGGGTATGTTTCAGTAACCACGCTTCATTCGGGCCATCCAGGCTCCATCTGTTCACCTGTTCATTGTCTTCATCTAACAAATTAAACTCCATCTGCTGAGAAATATTGTGTGCTTTTTAAAAGCTATTAAATGGACTCAATTAGAGTGTTAGCTACTAGAGTCAAGAATAAACTTTCAATCTCAACCTTTAAGCAAACACAGACAAGACATCCTTAAAGTGTTCAGAATCGTGGAAAATGTAATATACACTGTATAAGTCCAGGGCAAACTCTGTCTGCTGAAGAAGATCATGTGGTCCAATCAAAAGCTCCAGAACACTACTAAATAGAGTCTTAGGTCTCAGGTAATCAAAAAAACTAAACTGTGTCAAATAAACGTTTGGGTGAAAAAAAAAGTTTTAGTGCACTTAGCAGCATTTATCATAGATGCAGAGGAATTACTTAGGTTTTTTTTTTTCAATTCAGGGTTTGATTCCCACTCCTCTCTGTATTTTTGTGTGTACAATTAAAACTGAGACATGATGAGCTAGCCGTCTAGATGTTGCTTACCTACATACACTGCTTGAAGGTATCTACAGTCAAGCTGTGCTTACATCATAGAGAGGCACACACACAGTGGAGGAGGTGAGTAAGTGACTGAGGCTGTGTGAGTGAAATGCAGTGCAGATTTTAGTGCAGCGATTTTGACCTGTCCAGGGTGTACCCTGCCTTCGCCCAATGCCAGCAGGGATCGGCTCCAGCCCCCTGCGACCCCTAACGGGATAAGCGGTTGACGATGGATGGATTTATTTAAGACAAAGAACATTTTACATTTACATCAGTGGCGGTATCGTGCATGCAATTCATTTGCAGTCTGGATGCAGAGGGATGAACATCTCCTGCTCTTACTGCAGCGAGGAGGGACAGCTGTGCGACTGGGTCCTGGGCCAGACCGGCCTGTCTAGCTTTGTCACTAGTCACTTTTTTGAAAAAGATTCATTAGAGGGGTCTGAAAAGTTGCCAAATATAGCGACAAAGTTGCCAAGTTGGCAAGACTACTGAGGTCTGCTGGTAGACAGCATGATTGACACAAGCGAAGTCACACGTGTTCTACAGCAACACTGAGCTGCCCGCTGATGGGCCTGCTTGATATGCTCAGACATCAGCCGATGCCAATTATGAAAAAAAAAAAAAAGTCAAATAATCGGCCAGCTGATTGATCGGTTGAGCTCTAGTTGTGATGAAATTACTTTGTCAACTAATAAAAATAAGAGAACATACACTAAAGCAGCAGAGGTATTAGAATTTATCCTGTGAGGAGCATTAATGTCTACACATACTGTACATGGCAATCCATCCTATGATTATTGGAGATATTTCTGTCTAAACCAAAAGCATAAACCTTGCAGTGGACGGAGACAAAATATGAGAGGATCAGAGTGATATCAAAGGGTTCTGTTCTGCTTTTGACATGTTGCAAAACAAAGTTTTTGGGTCAAGCCTGTCTGACCTTGGGCTGGACTCAAGGTAACACCAACCTGGAATACTGTTACACTTATCAGATCCAGTCAGCAGACTGAAATCTGATGCTGATAAGCTAACATTTCACACTGACTGGAACCTGATACCGATAGGATATCAGCACTGAGCTGAGTGACGTTCACCAGCAGACTGTGGTTTGGCCTTTTCTTTTGGGTGCTGTTCACATGACAGTTTGTTGTTGCTTTAATTTGAAATATCTTAATCACCACGAAAGCTAGAGAGGATGAATATGTGCACATACACATGTACCCTATATTCCACTCTGACACACTTCCTGACAGTAATTTTGTTTCACAGGAAATGATCCCAATTAACTTAACTGAGTTGGAATTTATTGTCAGGGGAATAAAATACTTAAAAACAAACAAACAAAAAAAAAAAAAACCAAGACTGGCCGAGTCAGATAACACACTGTAACTCAGTATGAAGTGGGAAATCTTTACAGGTCTACCTGCACATATTAATTTTTCAGCTCTACAGGACATGCCATTTTTTCTGCACTTTTCAGTCCATACACTCAATCTGACTCAAAAATACATTTTTCTCCTGTGATGATTATGACCTACAACAAAATCAGAGAAGGTGCTGTTGTCAATAGACTATGAGTCAACACAG
This sequence comes from Pterois miles, assembly GCA_947000775.1. Lineage (NCBI taxonomy): Eukaryota > Metazoa > Chordata > Actinopteri > Perciformes > Scorpaenidae > Pterois > Pterois miles. The sequence goes on along the minus strand of CAMQGK010000416.1, from coordinate 2,963,370 downwards.
TCAAGGAGCAAAGAACCTTAACATTCAGTATAGGATTTAAATATGCTAAACTGATATTTATCAAATATTTTTTAAACATATTTGTGCATGAAAGTACATCAAATGTTGATGCATGTATGTGACACACTGGCCTCTGGATTTATGGTAATAAACGGCGGTAAAGGAATCTAATTTTTACACTTCCACACCACTAAATGTGAACATTCCACCTACATTCAGGGCTGTACCTACCACTGAGGACACTTAGGTATTATACAATATTTGATTTGACTGTGATTGTGATTTGTGGGTTTTAACAACCTGGGGTGATTTTACATTTTGTAATTAAAAACTTCCACATGGTGGAAGCCAGTATTTTAAGACTCCAAACATGAATAGAGGCTTCTGTCCCAGAATTTTACTCCTCATACTGTAGCAATGTCTTTGAAACATTATTTAAGCCTCCATGTTGGAAAATAAAATGAACAGTTAATTAAAATATTAAAAATCCAAGTTATTAAAGGCAGGGTAGGAAATCTTGAAAAACTAGCGAGAAGCAAGAATCCAGCTGAAAAATGTAGCACAGTGTTGCCAGTTCTTTTCCATTGAATGTTGCTAGCAACACTAGCTGCTATCTAGCTCCAAAAGTCCCAAAATCTACAGTAGAAGTAGACATCAGGTCATCAACACTGACAGTCCATCCCTTCAGACACGGCTACTGTTAGTACTCACGGCCATAGACATACTGTATATACGCACTGGATGCTTCAGTCCGTTGCAGTGATACATTAATGTGGGCGCCATATTGCACCTGGCAAGACTGGCCTGTAATCCAGTACTACTGAATGGGGAATCTGCTGTTTGAACTAAATGATATTAACTAAATTACTGATGTAATAGAAAATAATTCACAAGGAATTTTTTAAAATTCACCTTTGTCAAATATGGCTTTGGCTTATTTTCAAGCAACACTGTTTTTGCTTCCATTTTTGTACACAAAAGGCCTCTTTCTCTCAAATATTGTTCACAAATTTGTCTAAATCTGTGTTAGTGAGCACTTCTCCTGGCATATCAAGATGCTGATTTGGCAGTATGATTATTGCACAGGCTGGTCACTATAAAGTCCACTATAAAATGTGCAGTTTTATCACACAGCACAATGCCACAGATGTCACAAGGGAGGGAGCGTGTAATTCACATGCTGACTGCAGAATGTTCAACAGAGCTGTTGCCCGTGAATTGAATGTTTGAATGTTCATGACTCTACCATACCATGAAAATGGAAGTACATCCAACCGGCCTCACAACCGCATACCACGTGTAACCACACCAGCCCAGAACTTCCACATCCAGCATCTTCACCTACAAGATCGTATGAGACCAGCCACCCAGACAGCTGATGCAACATTTGGTTTGCATAACCAAAGAATTTCTGCACAAACTGTCAGAAATCGTCTCAGGGAAGCTCAGCTGCATGCTCGTCGTTCTCACCGAGGTCTTGACCTGACTGCAGTAACTGATTTGAGTGAGCAAATGCTCACCTTCAGTGGCATCTGGCTCTTTGGAGGTGTTCTCTTCATGGATGAATCCCGGTTTTCACTGTACAGAGCAGATGGCAGACAGCGTGTAGGCGTCATGTGGGTGAGCGGTTTGCTGATGTCAACGTTGTGAATCGAGTGGCTCATGGTGGCTGTGGGGTTATGGTATGGGCAGGCATACATTATGGACATTGAACACAGGTGCATTTTACTGATGGCATTTCGAATGCCCAGAGATACCGTGACAAGATCCTGAGGCCCATTGTTGTGCCATTCATCTACCACCATCACCTCATATTGCAGCATGATAATGCACGGATCCAAGTTGCAAGGATCTGGACACAATTCCTGGAAGCTGAACACTTCCCATTTCTTGCATGACCTGCATACTCACCAGACATGTCGCCCATTGAGCCTGTTTGGGATGCTCTGGATTGGCGCATATGACAATGTGTGTGTGTGTGTGTGTGTGTGTGTGTGTGTGTGTGTGTGTGTGTGTGTGTGTGTGTGTGTGTGGGAGTGGACCAACATTCCACAGGCCACAATCAACAACCTAATCAACTCTATGTGAAGGAGATGTGTTGCACTGTGTGAGGCAAATGGTGGTCACACCAGATACTGACTGGTTTTCTGACCCCCCCTGTTCAGTGCCTAATATGGTAAATGTCTCAAATAAAACTGCACATTTTAGAGTGCACATTTTAGACTGGACTTTTATTGTGACCAGCCTAAGACACACCTGTGTAATAATCATGCTGTCTAATCAGCATCTTGATATGCCACACCTGTGAGGTGGATGGATTATTTTGGCAAAGGAAACATGCTCACTAACACAGATTTAGACAAATTTGTGAACAATATTTGAGAAAAAAAACATAGAAAATGTACATAGAAAAAGTTTTAGTTCTTTGACTTAAATTGTTGCGTTCATTCAGTGTACATTCATTTTCAGGCACTTCAATAGGCACATCAATATCATACTAATACGAGCAATCAGAATAAGCAGCAAATAGTAATGAATACCTCCATGTCTAAAGTTATGTCAGTCCAGAAAGTTAGACTCATGGCAGAATGACTTTAACTAATGTAATATCAATACCAACTGATGGTGTTTAATTTGTGTAATGTTAGCTGCTAGTTAATCTCTACAACATGTTAGCACACCTTAAGTAACTTTAGATAGCGTTGAATAAAAAAAGTTAGCCAATGTTAATACTGCTGAGTTAATGTACCATTCAGACATGCCATCAGCTTTACTGTTTGTGATATTAGATATTGTTGTTGTAAATGTTTTAAATGCAGTATTATGTTCCCCATAACATTATTTCTATAAACTAACATTAGCTTAACAATAATGAACACAATGTAAGGCTTATCTGCTGAGATAAGTTACGTATGCAAATGTTTTGATAATGAGAAAAATTCTTAAAGCCAGATGTAATATTAATAATTACTTATTAATTGATTTAATCCACCATATGGAAGGACAGATTGATGATCCATGAACCAGTGAAGCAGTGAGATTGACATATTTAACAGTTTTTCAACAAAATCTTAACGTTACTCCTCGTTGATCATAAACCTTTTAAAAAAATGATAAAACGACCCATTGAAAAAGGTTGAGAAATGTAGACATTATAGACTTCTACGTATACAATATATACTGTATGTCTATGCTCAAAGTGGTAGACTTTGGTGATCAACAATGAGTACACCGGCAGAGTGCACACAAGCAGGTAGACAGGCAGGTGGGTAAACAAGTAGACATTTATCATTTCAGTTTTAATGTGGTGCTCACATGGCGCATGCACGTGGTTTCATGCATAACCTATTTGTTAATACCTGTTCACTGATATTTAACAATGAAGCAAATTATTGTTATGATTAATCGATTTATAATCTAATCCATCAAATGTCATAAAATTGTGAAAATTAACCATCACAATTCCTCCAGTGTCCAAGGTTACAGATTCAAATGATGTGTCTGTCCAACCAACAGAGAAAAGCTGCAAATCCTCATTTGTGGAGAGAGATGTGGAGAGAAAAGTTCAACATTTTTCCATCATAGATGACGTGAACGATTATTTATGACATTTTTAACCAATTTTCTGTCAATGCGACTAATAATTTCAGCACTGGAGCTCATGTCTTTCTATTTCTGGGGATATTTTCACACTGGCAATTATTCTGCATGTTTGTACCAGAAATAATAGAAGTCGCTTATTTTCTTTATTTGGATTGGATAATTCTCCATATTTCAAATCAACAGGCCTTATTGACCACAGAATGTATGTCTTTTGTTACGAAAAATACACTTTTAGCTCATGTTTCAGAATAAAACTGTAGGGCATCCTACCGAAGGTAACCTTCATGGATGATAATTAAACTCAGTTAAACTCCGGTTTCAGTGTCTCAGCAAACTGAATTCTCTTCAGCCTACAAGTTGTCTCAAGTGTTGCTCAAATCAGCCTGGACAGACAGCAGTAGTCTGCATGAGATCACTTTGGACAGAAAGTAATTTGGAGGACAGAGACAGACAGATATTTATCGGTGTATCGGACTGTCGGTCGCATCGTTGAGAGTTTTTACAAGAAGAACTTCCTGAGATATTCTGTATCTGGACCTGTCCTCCGGACCACGGAAGGTTTTAACTGGACTGTGAACTTAGACAACAGCGACAGAGTTAGAGTTAGTTACATGAGCGGACTTACGAGGTTACAGAGCTTGGAGAATCTCTGATCCATCTCCTCGGAGGGGACAGCATCTCCCCGAAAGACTCAATCCAGATCCAGTCCCGCTGCGACTGGTTGCACGACCCGCTTCCTGTCTGCCACCGTGCTCTCTCTCTCTCACTCTCTCTCTCTGTGTGTATCTCTCTCTCTCTCTCTCTCTCTCTCTCTCTTGTGTGCGTGTGTGTGTGTCTCTCTCTCTCTCTCTCTCTCTCTCTCTCTCTCTCTCTCTCTCTCTGTGTGTATCTCTCTCTCTCTCTCTCTCTCTCTCTCTCTCTGTGTGTGTGTGTGTGTCTCTCTCTCTCTCTCTCTCTCTCTCTCTCTCACTCTCTCTCTCTCTCTCTGTGTGTATCTTTCTCCTCTCTATCTCTCTCTCTCACTGTGTGTGTGTGTGTCTCTCTCTCTCTCTCTCTCTCTCTCTCTCTCTCTCTCTCTCTCTCTCACACACACACACACACACACACACACACACACACACACACACACTACGACTATAGCTACACGTTAGTTTTGAATCCCAGGCTACAGTTGCTGCGCCCTCCTACTGGTCATTTATAGGCCTGTATTTGGTATACAATAGTTTCATGCTTTGACATGCTCTCACAGATCCTGCTGCTTCTATTTCAATGTCAGGTTTCCACCCATTTATTTTTTAATTTTTCTTTGGGGTGTCTAATTTGTGATATTTATAACATAAAAGGACATTAATTTTAGTGATATTAAAATGATCATATGAAACAACTGCACGCAGACATCCTGGACTCTTCAGATTAAACCTTAGCTTTAAACTGGTTTAAGGTTACTATGATTTGAATTTTGAGATTAGTCTATAGATTGTTCCATGCAGTAGATTCAATTCAGTTCTGACTGGGGGACCAACAAAACATAAACAGTACTGCAATTGGAGATTTTATTCCATAATTCAAATTTAAAAGAGAACATAATGAACAGTGTAATAAACCTCGCTTTGGGTATGAAGATAATTAGACAGGGTAAAAAGTTACTGCCACCACCTTGTTTTGGCTGTTATGGTTCGGTGTCAGAGATCTGAGAACATCACACACATCACCACAATGTGGAAAAAAGTACAGGCTCTTTATTTCACACACATTAATTAATCTGAGAGCAAGAGAGTGACCATTCATGGCTTTAAAAATGAGTAAAGCCAAACCAATTCTAAAACTGACAGGTAACCAACAGTTTGCCTGCTGATACCATTAACAAGTGTGTTTCACTAGTAACATCTGGAGGAGATCAAGGCATGGATAACTGTTTCAAGACCCGCAGATGACATGGATGACCTAGCCATGGTTAAATGTGCTGGGGTCAGAAGTCATTGTGATTTGGAGTCATTCAACTGCAGGAAATTTGTGGACATCCAGTTCTTAATTTCAGCGAGGCAAGATATACTAAAAGACACATTAGTGGTCCCAGGCTTTATCGGGACATAAATTTGGGTATCATTTGCATAGTAATGAAAACTGATACTATGTCCGTATGAGGCCATGTACTATAAAGTGTCTGTAATTAAACCTCTTCTAAAAAGCCCACTCTTAGCAGAGTTCTTAGCCAACTATAGACCTATATCTAACCTTCGCTTTCTCTCTAATATTGTTGAGAATGCAGCCGCTTGTCAGCTGTATGACTTTCTACAGAACAATAATTTATTTGAGGATTATCAGTCAGGATTTAGAACATAATCGCACAGACATCACTAGTGAAAGTTATAAATGACCTTCTAATTGCATATGACAAAGAACTTCTCTCTGTACTTGTCTTGTTAGATCTTAGTGTTGCTTTCGACACCATTGACCATCACATCCCATTACAGAAACTGGAGCATTTATTTGACATTAAAGGTACAGGCACAGTTTGTGTTGATTCAGGGGGCTCACTGAAGCCCCTAGAAATGCATCTATATTTTTTCTAATAATACAGAACTAATAATTTATTGTAATGATGAATACTCTTGACTTTATTGTGTCTTCATATTAACAGAATAGGACTTAGATTTGTGGTCTTTTTATTTACTTATAATAACATTAGAAACTCTGTTTCACTCTATCCGCACATCGTTAAATATGCACTTTCTGTTAGGTCATGTAAACATACCATCAGCTATGAGCTCCAGATGAAACTAGAGACATAAGCACTTTAAACATGGGTAAGTAGTACTTGCTATCTTCAGATGTTTGTTTCTTAAAAAGAAAGCACAAGTTTTATACTGTTATATTTCAGTAGCCTCAGTAAAATTTCAGGCGATTTCCCTCCAATCAGCTGTCACCTTTTTTTATTTGTAAAATGAGGAGATACCGTATACATAACTCATTTCAGCTTCACCAATCAGCCTTTCCTCGTCCGTGGCAGCCCTTTCACTGCAAGCAACAGAAATAAATAGAAACAGGCTCATCTGATAAAGTTTAGCTTGAAACATCGTGCAGCACTTTGTCATTCGCAGTCAGTTAGTTCATTCTAATAACAAACATATAATCAAACTGGCATTGCCACTGATGCTTGCATTGCATTTGGAGGGTGTAATATGAAGGCTACATGCTTCTCAATACATTACACCTCTTTGTGTTGTGCACATTACATTCCCTGTAGATTCTTTTTTGTGAACCCCTAACCTCAAAGTTCAAACTGTGCCTATGATTAAAGGAACCGCACTGAGCTGGTTTAAGTACTACTTATCAGTGTGGAGGTGGGCATGGCTGGTATTCAGCTGCAGGAGAGGGAGAGGTGTGAGGTAGGGTCATGAGAGCAGGGCCAGGGAGACTTGATTAACACAGCTGGTGTACATTGTTTAATCAACTCTGCCTTTAAAGCAGGAATGTGTTGGACCTCAGATGGCCAAGCTGAATAGAAGGAGCACACACACTGGAGGCTGAGAGACTGAGCAGCCAGAGAAGAAGATTGATAAACTGTTAGAATAAAGTTTGTGAAATTTTTGTTATCTTGTGGTAGTGTGTGTCAAAGAACCCACAGATGTACTTGTTACACTGGTGCCCAGCCCAGCTCTTCACACAAGGCACGATGACTGATACAGAGCAACTACAGCCGGTTGCACAAATGCTGTGGGAGATTACGGCAATGCACCGCGAACAGGCAGCGCTGAATCTGCAACAGCTGGAGGTGCTCCAAGCCCAGACAGAGAGGCAGACCCAGCTGCTGGTGGAGCTACAGTCCCTGTCGGTCGCTGTGTCTCCAACTCCTTCACCTCCCTCGCTCTCCGGCATCAACGGATGACCACCAGACCTTCCTGGAGATATTCGAGGCAACGGCGGCAGCATGTGGTTGGCCCGCAGCCGAGTAATCAGTGCGCCTGCTTCCCTTACTGGGCAGAGAAGTCCAGACGGCGACACTTGGCCTGCCATCATACTCTCGGGGAGTTACAAGGACATCAAGTCACTCTTGACCAGATGGGTTACTCTCTCAAAGACCACCGGCAGTTCAGGACCACGAAGCTGGCTCCTGATGACCATCCCTTTGTCCAGCAGCTGAGGTTCAGGCTGTACACAGTCTGTGATCCACCAGGACCTGGGGCATTGGTAAAAGCATCATGGATGGATATTAGGTATGTGCATGGCGATGTTCACAAGTATCCCGTGGTGACAGTGGAAATAAGGGTAAATAGAATGTTAATACTGCAGTTAGCTCCTGCCTGACACACCCCCTGATTTTGGGAACAGCTTGACCTGAGTTCAATAGCTAGTGTGCGGGGTTGCATTCATGGCTGACAGGGACATGGGATATGGAAGCTGTGCTCAGTGGTGATGCAAGGTGGTCTGACACTGCAGATGGGGTGGGAGAACCGGTGGAACCACTACAGGAGGTTCCGCAGGTTCCCATGTGGCACTCTATGGAAGATTTTCTACCCAAGCAGTCTCATGATGATACTCTACGCTTTGCCTCTGATGAAGTAATAAACATTGACTCTAATGTGGGCTTTTTAGACAGCAGCACCTACACTAACTGTCCAACTGCAATAGACAATCACTTCCATGTTCCTGGGCCCGAATTTTTATTTTAAATTTATGAGTGCCTCTCCCTCCCCCCCCCCCCCCCCCCCCCCCCCCCCTCCCCCCCCCCCTCTCCCCTACCTTCCCCCCCCTCCCTTTCCCATCCTCCCACCTTTACATTTATTTTCATTACTTTTACCCACAAAAACCAAATTCTCGAAAATTGAAAAACAAAAACAAAAAAAAAAATAACAAATAAATTCATCTCCCTTTCCACCCCCCCCACCCTAAAAAACTCACACTCACCCTCTAAAACAAATTCTTCTCTCTCCCCCCCCCCCAAAACACCTTTTTCTTTTCCCCCCCTCCTCCACCTCTTTTTTTCCCCCCCCCCCCCCCCCCCCCCATTTTTTTCATTTTTTATTTCCTCAAACCCCCCCCCCTTCCCCCCCCCCCCCTTCCCTCCTTTCACGTTTTCCCCCCCCCCCCCCCCCCCCCCTTTTTTCTCTTTTTTTTTTTTTTTTTTTTTTTTTTTTTTTTTTTTTTTTTTTTCTTTTAATTTTAATGTTTTATACTTTTTTTTTTTGTAATGTATTGTAATATGTTATATAACATCTTGCAATGTACTGTAATATGTTCTATAATGTCTTGCAATGTACCGCAATATGCTGTTAAAGCTTCAATTAAAAAAAAAAAAAAACACAACGAAACCCATCCACCTCCACAGAAACGCTCTGAGAAGGACGGGGACATAATTTAAAGACTGAAAAGACACACTCAGAATGCCTGCACCAGAACCCTCTTTCATTCCTACATAATTTCAATTCATACATTCACTTCATTTTTCCCGTTTTCACAATTACTTTCATTTCATTTAACAAAAAAAATACACAACGCAGCCAACAGGAGGAGAAGGAGAGGGGGTTTTTCCTTATTTTTTTTTTTATGTATTTCCTTATCTGATTGATTTTGATAATGGCACACAAAAAAATGAACAAATTAAACCGGGGAGGGTGCGGCGGCGGGCAAACAAGCACTGACTAAAAAAAAAAAAAAAAGAAAAAAAGGCCATAATCCTTTAGACTTTGAAAACAATCATGAAGAGCAGCAAACAACCAGATATTATTAAAGAAACAAAGCTCACTTATCACCTTCTTAAAATAATTTTAAAACTGTTACAGCGCACCTCAAACAATCAGCCACCGAAGGAAAATATAAGACAAACAAATAACAGCCATTAGAAACCAATAATGTGAAGGAAGACACCAGAAGTCAACCGAACACCATTTTTTTCATTTAGTACATAACCCACAACAGGGGCGCTCTACTCTCTCTCTCCAACCAAAACCCCACCCCACACCACATTCTGGCTCTGAACTGCAGTTTTATAAAATTGGAAGTCACTGAGAGAAGGAATTCCTTCCCACTCATAAAAGTCTTCCCCCCGGCAATATAACCCAAGAAATGTCAATTGAACCAAAGGAGAGAGTTATCAAACTCCTTAAAGAGGGTAAATCATCACGCAATGTTGCAAAAGATGTTGGTTGTTCACAGTCAGCTGTGTCTAAAATCTGGACGAAGTACAAACAACATGGGATGGTTGTTAAAGGAAAGCGTACTGGTAGACCAAGGAAGACATCAAAGCGTCAAGACAAAAACTTAAGGCAGATGTCTTGAAAACAGAAAATGCACAGCAAAACAAATGAGAAGAAATGGAGGAAACTGGAGCAACGTCTGTGACCGAACTAAAATCCCTCAAGGAAATGGGATTTACATACAGAAAAGCTAAACGAAAACCGTCATAACACCTAAACAAAAAAAACAACGTTACAATGGGCAAGGACCCTTCAATCTCTCTGCTTGGTGAAACCAAACCCCGAAACACCAAAACAACCCCAAAAACAAAACATATGGGGCTGCCTGCAGTAAAGGCATTGCGAAGATGGCTGTCATTAAATCTTCCATAATTTCCAAGTTTACCTGAGACATTTTGGCAGTTTTGATTTCCCATCAATTAAGGGGATGATAAATATTTTTCAAGATGATAATGCATCTTCCAAAGCAAACAAAAATCCTTGAAGAAAGACTCTAAGGTCAAACCCAAATAGCCGATCCAATCCGATTGAAAATCTGTGGTGGAAGTTGAAGAAATTGTTCCATGACAAGGCTAACCTGAAAACTACTGGCAACTGCAATCAAAGAAAGTTACCAGATTATATTGTTTGATTACTGTTCCCATTTTAAACTTAATCTTGTTGTTGAAGTGTTTCTTTTGTTTGTTTGTTTTTCTGTTCCATAATTTTTCCTCAGTGGTGTTCCATATTTTTTCGCTCTCTTGGTCTAAAAGCAAGTAATTTTTTTTCTTTCCCCCCTTTTTTTTTCTTTATTTCTTTTAGTTTTTCTTAAAGCAAGAACGTTGCCATTTGAAATGGCTTTAGTTTTGTGTCATGTCTGTGATCTGTCTTTTTTCTACAAAATTAAACAACTGAATGAACATCCACCAAGACTGGTGATTCCATAATTTTTGCCAGGGGTTGTAGTAAACCAGCTAAAATTAAATCTAAAAGTCAAAACTAAATTAAAATAGCAACTAACTGAACATTCAAAACTGTTATAACTCACTTCTAAAATCTGAGCGGAAAGCTATCTGAACCTCCCCCTCTGTGAACCCCACGAGGGCCCCCCCATCGCTATGGAGGCATAATCCATCCAAACTCCTAGTACTGTTATTGAAATAAAAAGTAGCACTAAATGCTGCACTATTTTAAAGAAATTATGCTCAGTCCTTATTCCAGCTCATGTGACTCCAAAACCTCTTAGTTCAGTGACCTGGTGGGTCAAAGGTTAAAAGTGACAGACTCCACAGATAACGAAACAGCACCCCCTTGTGACCAAACTGTAATAATATCAATAAAATCACATGATGTCATTTGACCTTCACTTGACTAGCATTGAATATGCTTAGCTGCTGTTGTCATACATGTAATAATGAAATTATGATAGTGACATAACTTCATGTTGCACTGAAATTTTTATTATCTGTTTGCAAGCTTTTAAAATTTGAAAATTTGCTTTGGAACAATAATTACAAAATTTAGAATACTAACCTACTATTAACTGCTTAAGATTAGATGATGTTTCATTAAAATATGGGAAATTCTAGACAACAATTAATAATCAGAAGAATCAGAATATGGTTATGGTCAAGTAGGCTTTTCACACAGGGAAACTTTGGTGCTGGTAACCTACATATAACAAACATGTTGGAAAAAAGGGAAAGACAAAATGTTATAAACTCAAGAACATAAACTTGGAATGGACAACTGACAATACAGTTATGAAAGATATTCTCACAAACATGTACAAAATTACTGTTTAGAATAATATCAAAAATGCATTACTCATGCTAAATTTCACTTACCAAATGACTCACTTTCTTTGGAAAGTTATAGTGGGACTGCTGATGCTACACAGTGCATCTAAGGACTGAGTAACTCTTAGCCCACTGGAATAAATAATGAATAATATATAATCATTGTGTGACAAAGTGGGTGATAGTGGGTCTGCACCACAGACAGGAATGAGGACATACAATATCATCTCCTGGCTTTATGTACTGAGTGATATAATCAGTGATGTCACTGGAGTGGACCAATTAGGGGGGGGAGGCAAATTTGGGTAAAGGAGTTATGTATGTTTACTGTGATCAGTTTAGCAATGGTTGCAAATGTTTGTTATGTAGTGATATGTATGAAAGTTTTTGCTACTAATTCACTGAGATTCAACTATTTTTTTAGTCTGGTTATGGGTTTCCTGTTAGAATGGTCCAGCCTGCTGCTAACTGACCCTAGTGATTGCAGGGTGGACTGTATTTAAGCATTTGGTTTGGGCTCTTACAAGGAATGGACATCAGCATGTAGCTGTGTGCACATGAAGTTTGGTTAATATAAATTAGTTTATTATGAGTTGAGTTTCATTCAGCTAAACCTGAGTTCATATTTTATTTGTTCCTGTTTGTACTTTTTTTTTTTTGTTACATGTGTAACACAGTGATACTGTAAATAAAACACCTTTTTTCGTGTTTGGACAAAGATCCTAAGTCTGCCTCCTATATCTTCTAAGCCACTTTGGTCAGGCTTCCTAAATTCTTAAACTTTCAACTTAAATATTAAATTGTGTCTCATATTAACTTAAATAAATTAGTTATGATTACAACACCTGGTTTGTACATCTGTTTTCAGACATTTAATTCGAAATTATCAATTCAGTATCGCAGCCCAGATGCTTCATTTACAAGGGACCTGGTTAAGCTCACAGAGGAGAAACACAGCAAGACTTACTGTATTCCCCATTTTGACCATTGGCGTTTGTTTACTGATAATCAGTAAGACTGTGAACTGATGATGAGAATCAGAATGAAACTAATTCTGCCATAAAAATGTACAGTAATTAATATACAATATTTAACTAACAATCTGAAAAGAACTGAAGTTTGTGTACATGTTGGAGCCAAAAGACTAATGAAACTGACATTTAATGCAAATTAACATGTACTTTAATTGATATGTGATGCTGAGCTAACATATGTTCTAATAACAGGATGTTTGTTGACATGTTTATGACAAGAAGAAAACCTCAGACTAATACATTGGTCTCCCTTCCCCCATGGCTGCAGAGACACAACCCTGTGTCCTCTTCTTTCTCCCTGCCTTCTGTTGAAATCCACATTTGTGACTAAGTTTGCTTATTAAATTTATATATATATATATATAAATTTAATATATATATATATATATATATATATATATATATATATATATATATATATATATATATGTAAATTTAATATATATTGTGCGTTGTGATAGGTTGTGCATTGTGATTGGCTCAATTTTGGCGAGGGCGGATCAGATTTTACTGCGCATGTCTCTCAGCCACCAGCACTATGTTTACATTACCCCCATTATTAACAGCGAATGGTAAATGTGTAAGTAAATTACTTTAGTTCCTTCTAGTCAGCAGTGTTCAGTGGTTGTGTTCAGGGAGTTTATTGTGAAGGGTGGAACAGTAGCAGTGAATCGGCGATACGCTGTTATTGACAAGTGTCCGAACTACAGTAGGCGGACAGTTGTCAAGGCGGCAGTAGCTCAGTCCGTAAGGACTTGGGTTAGGATGCGGAGAACCCGGGTTCAAATCCCCCATGGACCAAGACCAACTGGTTGCTGGAGAGGTGCCAGTTTACCTCTTGGGCACTGCCGAGGTGCCCCTGAGCAAGGCACCAAACCCCCAACTGCTCTGGGCACTTGTCAGGAGCAGCCCCCTCACTCTGACATCTCTCCATTGAAATGTATATGTACTGTGTGAACAACAGAGTGTAAAACTGAATTTCCCCACTGTGGGACTAATAAAGGAATATCTTTCTTTCTTTCTTACAAAGCCTCTGTGTTATTAATATAGGGGGCGGCAGTAGCTCAGTCTGTAGGGAGTTGGCTTGGGAATCGGAGGGTCACCAGTTCAAGTCCCAACATGGACCAAGAGCTCAGTGTGAACTGGTAGCTGGAGAGGTGCCAGTTTACCTCTTGGGCACTGCCGAGGTGCCCCTGAGCAAGGCACCAAACCCCCAACTGCTCAGGGCGCTTGTCAGGAGCAGCCCCCTCACTCTGACATCTCTCCATTAATGCATGTACATGGGTCCTGTTTATGCATGTATGTATTTCAGGTCTGCATGTACTGTGTGAAAATTAACAACAGAGTGTAAAAATTGAATTTCCCTCTGGGAATTAATAAAGGTTCAACTTCTTCTTCTTCTTCTTCTTCTTCTATATTATCCTCATAAAGTTTAGGAACAACATATCCTTTGCTACATGAGCTGAAACTAAAGCTGGCAGTAGGCTCTGTAGTCTAACTGTTTAGGTTAGTTTATGTATCTTATTTGTCAACTGACATCAGCTGGCTGAGACAAAGCAGCTCCTTCTCTCAACCAGCGGTAGCTGTAGTGGTTCACATCAGTAGAGGACAGGAGGACAGAGGGCAGGAAGAAGGACTGATACTGTCTGATGTTTGTGTTCTTTACTTTCTAAACTTCACTCAAGAATATGATTTATTTTATTAACATGTTAGATTGTTTCCAGTAAGATATTAATGAGTTTATATGGTGACTTTGCTGTTGCTGTTGCTGCTCTAGAAACAACATGTGTCCTACTTGTATTTAAATATTCAATTCTAATCTGGTTCTGACTTTAAAAACAACCAGACTGATATAAGTATAGCTAATATGCACACTTCAATATTTGTTTATTTATCTCAAGTCATTTCATCATTGCAATATTGAGCAGTGCTATTGCACACAGATTTTCCTCATATGAGTGCTGGTCTAGTATATGTTACTGTTGTTTAAAAAGCTCTGGTCCTGGCTGACCTGATGCTGTACTTTTTGTTGATGATTAGTTTTTATATATTCATTCTTTTTAAATAACACAGTGGCACTTTTTTTTTAGACAAGAAGTCCAGCAATAAGATGTGATAATGAAGACAACTTTTAAAAAACAACTTTTACACCAGATGTAACGGGACACACACCTTCCAAATAGTTCAACCTTTGTCTCGTCAGTCCACAGCATATTTTCCCAAAAGACTTGGGGTTCATCAAGATGTTTTTTGACAAATATGAGACGAGCCTGTTCTTTTTGGTCAGCAGCAGTTTTCGTCTTGGAACTCTCCCATGGATGCCATTTTTGCCCAGTCTCTGTCTTATTGTTGAATCATGGACACTGACATTAACTGAGGCAAGTGATGCAGACAGATCTTTAGATGCTGTCCTGGGTTCTTTTGTGACCTTGGATGAGTCGTCAATGCGCTCTTTGAGTAATGTTGGTAGGCCGGCCATTCATGGGGAGGTTCACTACTGTTTCAAGTTTTCTCCATTTGTGAATAATGGCTCTCATCTTGGTTTGCAGCCCCAAAGCCTTAGAAATGGCTTTGTAACCCTTTCCAGACAGATAGATGTCAGTGACTTTGTTTCTCATTTGTTCTTGAATTTCTTTAGATTGTGGCATGGTGTGTTGTTTTTTAATTTCTTTTAGTCTACTTCACTTTTGCAACCTGATTGACACGTCAATCCAGAAAGCAGGCAGGAGCATTTCCATTGTCAAGGGGAAGCTGTCAGACCACCACTTCCACATTGGCGAGGAACCCATTCCAATGGTCTCTGAGAAGCCTGTGAAGAGCCTAGGTTGCTGGTATGATGCCTCCCTTAAGGATAAAGAGCAAATAGAGCTACTCAGGAAGGAGGTAGCCAGCGACCTGGAGAACATCGACAGAACACTGCTTCCAGGCAAGCTGAAGCTCTGGTGCTTGCAGTATGGACTACTCCCATGTCTCCTGTGGCCGCTAACCCTCTATGAAGTCACTCAAAGGTGGAAAAGCTGGAGAGACTGGTCAACTCATATGTAAGGGAGTGGCTTGGCCTTCCCAGGTGCCTCAGCAGTATTGTGCTCTATGGCAAAGGGATGCTACACCTGCCCATTTCCAGTCTGGCAGTGGAGTACAAGTGTGCCAAAGTCAGACTGGAGATGATGCTGCTGGACTCGATTGATCCATTTGTAGCCCAAGTGACCCCTGTCCTGGCCACTGGGAGGAAGTGGACCCCGTCGGTTGCAACTGAGCAGGCAAAGGCAGCACTCAGACACAGGGACATCGTGGGCCGAGTTCACCAGGGGAGGAGTGGCCTTGGTCTCGTGGCTAGTATACTGGCCTGGAGTAAGGCCAATCCAGCTCAGAGACGCAAGCTGGTGGTCCAGGAGTTTCGGGGGGAAGAGGAAGCAAAAAGGTGCGCGCAAGGTGTGTCGCAGGCGAAGCAAGGGCAGTAGATGGCATCGGAAGGAGTGGAGAAGAGGAAGATCTCCTGGAAGAGATCTGTGGGAGATGGAGGTGTTCAGGGCGAGCTTCCCCACATACCTTCAATGTTCAAGTCCAGCAACACTGAAGCACATTTTAGTGGGATGCAAGACCAGCCTCACCCAAGGCCGTTATACCTGGTGGCACAACCAGGTGTTACAATGTGTTGCAGCAGTGCTGGAAACTCGACGGACAAGCATGAACGCCCTTCCTCCCCCGTCATCCAGCTGGCAACCAACACCATTTGTCCAGGAGGGTCAAGCTAGCGTAGCCACTATAAGAGCTGGAGCTGCCCAGGCTCAGCAGTGGCTAGGCTAGCTCAGCTGAGCAGAGCACGGGACTAGAAGCTGCTGGTGGACCTGGGCAAGAAACTCTGCTTCCCAGCTGAGATCGCATCTCCCAACCTGCGACCAGACCTTGTTCTGTGGTCACCCTCACTCTAGCTCGTCTACATCATAGAGCTCACGGTGCCCTGGGAGGGTGCAGTGGAGGAGACCTACGAGCGGAAGAAAATGAGGTATGCCGACCTCACTGCGGATGCTCAACAACAAGGCTGGAAAGCCGAGATCCACCCAGTGGAAGTAGGCTGCAGAGGTTTTGTAGCCACCTCAACATGCAGGCTACTCAGGGAAGTGGGAGTGCAAGGGAAGGCCCACAAGCAGGCAGTCAAGAACCTCTCCAGAGTTGCTGAGAAGGGAAGCCAGTGGCTGTGGATGAAGAGAAAGGATCCGACTTGGGTCTTCAAGTGAGCTGATGGCATGGGATGCTGGGACTCACTGCTGAACCCTCTGGAGGTGTCATGGGTCAATCAGCAAAACACCCGTGAAGGAGGGCGCCCACTTGATAACCCGAAGGATGCCACCTCTCACTTGAACTCTCACTTGAGTCTCATCGGTGCCTTTAGTATGTTTCTATTGAGGGATAGCAACACCTAGTCCTATACAACAGATCAGACAGGACCTGTCAGACAGGTTCTATTTAAGTAATTTCTTGATTCAACAGGTCTGGCAGTTATCAGACCTGAGTGTGGCTTGTGAAATTGAACTCAGCTTTCCCAAAAAATGTGAAAATCACAGTTAATTCAAGATTTAACAAGGGGGGCAAGTACTTTTTCACATAGGGCCAGGTAGGGTTGGATAGCTTTTTTCCCTTAATAAATAAAATCATCATTTAAAAACTGTATTTTCTATTTACTCGGGTCATCTTTGTCTAATATTAAAATTTGTTTGATGATCTGAAACATTTGTGTGACAAATACGTAAAAATATAAGAAATCAGGAAGGGGGCAAATACTTTTTCACAGCACTGTATATATATGTAGAATTCAAATAATTTGGCCTAAGATGTCAAGATTTGGACCTGAATTTGTCAACACTACATACCCATATACATTGGTTTTGAGCTGAAAAAAGGAAGAATAGCTAAGTGTCATCAGTATAGTAGTGGTAGGGGAAACCATGTGAATGCAGTGCAAGTGCAGTTGCTGCAGTAATCAATAACCACAAAGTAAATCTGGGGTCAGGTTATATCCCTGCACATAATGCACAAAGAATGAAAAGAATCGGGAGTTGATAGATTCCATAAGCTCATTTATGCCTCCAGTCCCTTAGCAGGTTAAGATGACCATGAAAAACTGTACACAAGTAACTTCACAGAAAGCAATGCCACTTTCACATTTACACTGCTTGTTCTGACTGGTCAAACTGATCTTACTGCCAGCAAAAACTGACCTGGGACCAAATAAAATAAATGCCACAGCAGAGTGATATTATACTTTGCATGTGTGTTAGGTTTTTTTGTAAAAGAACACCAGTTAATAATAATAATAATAATAATAATAATAATAATACATTTTAATTGTTACCTGTCATTGGGTGGGTGTTAGATGTCTTTACATTACACAGATAAAATAATACACAAAAATAAAAACAGTCAGACATGGCAAAAACACCAGCAGAGCCAACCTCACAAGAGACATTTAGGCAAACATATAATGGCTGATGGACACTACAGTGAATAGGTCAGTTTGAACAGGTGAGATTTGAGGTGGGATTTAAATGCTAAATGAATGGGAGGGAGTTCCAGAGCCTGGGAGCAGTGCAGCTGAACTCCCTAGCTCGCATGGTGCTGAGGCGTGAGGTGGGGATGGTCATAAGACTAGCTGAGGATGAGCGCAGGGATCAGGAGGGGGTATACTCCTGAAGGATGGTCAGAGAGATAGGTGGAGACAAGGTTGTGGAGGGCTTTGTAGGTGAGTGCAAGTTTTTTTTTAGTCAGTCTGATATTGAACAGGGAACCACTGCAGTTCGATGAAAATGGATGTGATGTGGTCGGAGGATTTGGTGAAAGTAATGATCTGGGCAGTGGAGTTCTGAATGATTTGAGGTTTGCTTAGCAGTTTGGTGGGAAGGCCAGTGAGAACACTGTAGCAATAGTCAATCCGGGATATCACAAATGTTTGGACCAAAACTTCTGTCTCGGATTGAGACAGGGATTGGTGGTGTCTGGAAATGTTGATAATGTAAATGGAAGAAAGCAGTCAGGGTGATACATTTTATGTGAAGAGCAAAGGAGAGGGTGCTGTCTAGAGTGACACCAAGACTCTTGACTTGACTGAAAAATGGAATGATTCCCAAGGTTTTTGCAGCTTGTGCTGTTACTCTGTCTCGGTATAAACAGGACGAGGTCGAAGTCTATTTGAGTGAGAGGTTTTGTTTTTTTGTTTTTTTTTTTGTGATCGTACGATAATTCCAGAAGTTGCTGAGAATAAAGATGTGAGTGTGGAGACTTTCAGTGAGGTGGAGCATTTGTCCTTGACTCATGACCAGTTAATTGTTGTGCAAAAAATGATGCTACTTTATCTCCCTTGTTTGAAACTGTAGTAGCTGGGGATAAAGTGGAATCTGTGTCATGTGGTTATTTTGTGAGAGACAGGTTGCTCATGTGTACATGGACGCCATTGAGTTTCTTGGCTGCAGATGACTGACGTGTTGGCGTCAGATTGTAATTCCTGGTCCATACCGAAACGCAATTTTGAATCTGGCTCATGACAATCCTCTTGCCGGTCATTTGGGGGTGAAGAAAACATACAACCATATGTTGCAGCACTTCTTTTAGCCACGTGTGACCGGTAGTGAATGTCCCTCCTGGGCCACCGTAGGGTTTGGCTGCAGTTAGCCCCTCCCACTACTCAGTCACCAAATTGATATAAGGTGGCAAACAGAGTGTTTGCTTTCCCTTTGCTGCTGCTGCTTTCCCCCATTGGTTGTGGTAAGCACAGATTGCCACATGTGCTGTGGTAAGGTGTTTTATCTGTTAGTATGTTTTATGGTTTTGTGTGTAGTTGGGCTACCTCTTTTGTCCTTAAGCTATATTTTCTTTGGCAGAATGGTTACTTATTTAACTTGTTTTCTTTCATTTATTATAGACAGACTGCCACTGCTGTTTTGTTCTGATTGTTTTTATTTTATTTCTTTTCATTTAGTTGGTTTCATTGTTTAGTCAGAGGTTTTGGTTCTTAGTTAGTTAGTATTATTTTTCCTTTTAATATATTAGGTGGCCCTTTTAATTGTTTGTCCTCTGGCCTATGTCCTAGGCCTCTGGGGCCTTGTTTCCCTTCCCCCAAGATATTTATTATAGACTATTGTAACAGTCCTGCGTTTTTAACATATTTCCTGTTTGTCATTTTCTTTGCATGAGCACGGCAGGACTGGTGATAGTGTGGCTGCCCGGACGGTGGAGGGATTGGTGTTCAGGGTTCTCACCCCAGCTCCACACCCCCTTAAGTGTGCATGTGTGTAGTGGTAATTTTGCACGTCCTTCACACCTTATTGATTTTTCCTTGCAATTTAGTTATTTTTGCCATCTGTGTGCATGTGCTGGGCACAGAGCGTGGTGAGTGCTCTGCCCCTGCTTAACTTTTCCCTCCCCCACTACAGCTACACCCAGCCGTCCTGTAGTGCTCTAGCTTGTATCTTACCTAGGTAGGGCTAAGCAAAGTGTGGTATATTTTACTCATTGTTTTATTATTGTAATAAAGTTTGTAATCTTGGGGAAGACCTTTGTCTCTGACCATTATTTGACCGTCACCTGTATCATTTTTTAGAGATCTGTGGCTTCTTGAGGGTTTCAGTGAGTCTTGTGCATTAAGTGCCTTGATGTAATTAAGCTTAATTGCGAGCCCTGCGCGAGCCACACACGGTTAAAGAGGGATATTGCACGCTACTGTAGATCTTGTCATACATATCACGTAGCAGGGAAACCAAATCGGACGATTCCTCCTGCTCCATTATATCTGATTCCAATAGTGTGAACCATTTGAATGTGTTTTGGCTGACTGTGTGGATCCACTTTCCCTTAAAAAGGCTGTTAATAAATTTTTGGTGATGGTGTTGTGTGCATCCACTCAATTCCCAGAGGTGTTTCCTGTGTGTAAGATCACAACTCCTGTTGTTGTAAAGTTTCTGACAAAGTTTTTTCATTGTTTGGCTTGCCAAAAGTTGTACAAACCAACCAGGGCTCGAATTTAACGTTGTGTTTGCTCAGATGTTAAAGCAGCTAAACATTAACATTGCCATTCCAACGCATACCACCCTGAGAGTCAGGGAGCGCTTGAGTGGTTCCACCAGACTTTAAAGACTATGTTGCGCACGTATTGTCTGGAGTTTGAAAAGGACTGGGATAAGGTAGTTCACATGCAGAGTTTTACTATATGAGAGGTGGTCCAGGAATCCCTGGGGTTTAGTCCATCAGAGTTGGCTTTTGCTCATACTGTACATAGTACCTTGAAGCTTTTGAGTGAAAAATGGCTGTGTGAAGGGACGGAGCAAATCTTGCTGGACTGTGTGAGTAACTTTAGGTTCAACCTGCACCATGCACGTGAGATAGCTAGGGCTAGTCGTGAGATACCACAGACTAGAATGAAGAGATGGTTTGATAAGCATACTAAAAGCAAGGAGTTTCAGCCTGGTGACAAGGTTTTAGTGTTGCTGCCAATTCCTGGGTCTAACCTGCAAGCCTGTGAAATTGGTCCTTACTTGATCCAGGAAAAGGTTGGTGATAGTGATTATCACCACTCTAGATCACCGTCATAGAAATCGCCTCTGTCACATTAATATGTTAAAGCTTTATTGTGATAGGAAGCAGGTGTAGCCGGAGTCCAGTTCTGAGGCAGGTGAGGGTGTTGTGCCCCCTGTGGTGCTGTCCAGTGCTGAAGCAACTGCATCATGTGTTAGTTTTGTGACAGGGAAAGTCTCAGAGGTGCTATCTAGTGTCGAAGTTGATGACAAGGTTTTGTCTGTGGCCCTGACCAAGGGGAAGTTGTCAAACTGAGATCTTGTAAAATCTTTCCGTTGTTTGTTTCATGTTTCTGAGCCACAGCGCTCGAATTTGGTTGAGTTAATTGAGTCAAACAAATCACTGCTGACATTCCTTCTCAGAAATTTTCATTGAAGCACAATATTGATGTGGGGCATTCACTGCCCATTAAACAGTATCCATATCCAGAAAAAATCCACAAACTTTGTCCTCTTAAGCAGAATGGTGCAGAATAGTATTGCTGAGCCTACTATTAGTGCCTGGAGTTTGCCCTGTTTGCTTACTGATGAAACCAATGGTGCCAATCGCTTCTGCACAGACTTTCGGAAATGAATGATGTAACAAAGCCTGACTGTTATCCTCTTCCCCGAATTGAAATTTGCATGGATCACGTTGGGGGTGCCAAATTTGTGACGAAGTTTGACTTGCTGATTGGTAGGTCGCTTTGACTGAGTGTACAAAGGAGATCTTTGCTTTTGTTACACCTGATGACTTTCTTCTATACATGGTTATGGTCTTTGGCATGCGTAATGCACCAACCACCTTTCAGCATTTAATCAATTGTTCTGTCTGGTCTGTCATTTTGTGAAGCTTATCTTGATTTGGTTGTCAGCTCTGAGCCATGGTCTGAGCACATGGAGCATTTGCATGCAGTGTTTGGCATTTGAAGGATACAGGTTTTACAGTGAACTTGTCTAAATGTCAGGAAGGTGGCTGGGGGAGGTCAAGTTTGTCCTGTGCAAGCAAAGTAGAATGCATTGATGCTTTTCCTGTTCCAACCAACCAAACCAAGCTTCGTCGTTATCTATCCATGGTCAGCTTCTGCAAAAATTTCTCTGCCATAGCCTTACCCTTAACTGATCTGCTGAGTCCGATGATGAGTTTTAGGTGGTCTCTTGTGAATGCACCCGTTATTGATCAGCCCTTTAAGCTGACTGTGGACATGAGTGATACTGGCATTAACACTGTCCTTCAAGAAGGTTCAGATGGGGTTGATCATCCAATTAATTTTTCAAAAAAACTTGATGTTCATAAGAAATGGTACTCCACTGTAGAGAAGGAAACATTGGGCTTGTCATGGCACTCAAATATTTTGAGGTTTATTTCGATTCGGCTAATGCCCCTGTAATGGTTTATACAGATCACAATACACTTTTTTTTAGTAAGATCAGATATTGGGGCAGTGGGGGCAGGACTCAGTGGCCCATAACAAGCAAATGCTTATGTTGGTATTGTGCTTGATGTACTGACAGTTTCAATGTGATCCACGATGCACATATCTGGGTCATTTTCGGATATCACAATGGGCAAGCAGAGCATGACGGATCCTGTAGTGGGATCTGGAATCCAGATGATGATGCTACAAAACCAGACAAGCAGAGATGGAGGGGTCAAGTATGTGAGCTGTAGCCATAGAACTGCAGGCTACACCTGGACAAAGCCAAAAACACACCGCTGGACTGTGCAGGAGGTTAGTCAATTTGTCGGTAGACAGGGACCATGCACTGAGATGGAGCAACCTCCATGATAGTGATAAACTACAGGAATTACTTGGAACCCAGGAGAGCAGGCAGGATAATCAGCAAACGGCCTCAGCCAGGCATGTGTAATGAGGCAGACCCAGACCAGGGTATCCAGCCTCAGAGAACACAGAGGAAACCTGACAGTCCCATACAGGTGAGCCCTTTGTCCGGAGAGGTTAGCTCCAGGTTATCGGGTGTACAGGTAAACAGAGAAGCGGCAAACAGAGAGATGACCAGATTGTTGAACTACTATTAGCTAAGCAGTTTACAACAGGTGAATTTAAGTTAAACAAAACAAACAAATCATGGTGGAGGCATGGCAGCAGCTTGCCAGCAGTCCAACAATCATCCTATCGTCTCTGTTAATCATCCTAATAATTGTGGTCTATGAAATATGGCTCTTAGGCCCCAAGAAGTGTGAGCCCTGAATCACACTGTAGACATGATAATTCTTTTTATTCTAGGTTGATATATAAGTTACAATGACTGTTCATAGGTTTATAAATCCTCCATTAAAACTAACTTAATCCTCCTGTTGTAAAATACACAGTCTTAAACAACACAGCAGTGAAGTCTTAGGCCAGCGCTCACATGATATTTAAGTCCTGGTCATAGAAAGTACCTCTTTCTGTTCAGAGCAATACAGTCATTTTTTTTGTATAAGATGTTTTTCTTTGTGCCCACCCATATAATCTGCTGTCTGTGCTTCCCTTGTGCTGGTGTAAGGGGGACAGACTCAGGGGTTGAGGGGTGTTAGGGGGGCTTTTGGCCCACAAAAGACTCCTTTGTCTCAGTGAATAGAGAGGTAAAACGAGACTGCACCAGTCACCCTCACGGGAACATGGCATTGTATAAGTCCCCCCCCCCCCTTCTCTTCGCTCCGTCTTTGCCCAGAGAGGATGGCATTATGTAGAACTGCAAGGCAGTGAACATAGCTGTGTGTGTGTGTGTGTGTGTGTGTGTGTAAACAGACATGAAACAAGGTTTTACTGATAGGATTAAACACATACAGTATCCTAACTTATCAATCATTCAGCATTCAATTGAAATCAAATTAAACATATAACTTAAAGGGTCAGTTAAAAGTACAAAAAAATACTTTTCCTTTCTCTTGAGTAGTATCTCTTCATACATATAGTTCAAGTTTATACTATTCAAGATACGTATATGTCTCCCAGATTTTTGTCTGCAACTTAAGACAAAACAGGTGAATTGTATTCAGTGTGTGATGCTCACAGTGGTAAAAATTCAGAAGCAAATTGCATTTCCAGATACAGTGTTCCTATTACTTAACTATTACTTTCCTACAACTATTTTGGGAATAATTTGAAACCTATATTGTTTACATCCATGTTTTCTTGCTGTCAGTCTACGTCTTTAAGGAGAGATCAAGAAGAGAGTTTTTCATTGCCTTTGCTGGTGCAATACCACATTTCTTGGCCTGTTACCCTATCGCAAAAAAGTTTCTATATATTTTTTAACATTTCCCATTTGTACTGTGTTTTATCTTGCTTTTTGTTTTTTTGTTTTTTTACTGATGCTTCCTAAGAGATATCTTATTGTTCCTTAGCACTACAAGTCTTCATATGGTACTTTTAAATAATATTTTGGACACAAGTCATATGTGTGTTTCAGTTTTGAGGTACTAGCATGCTTGCACTGCATTGAAAAAAAAAGCGGTTGAGTGCGTTTGTTCTGAAAGATATTCACAAATTCAGTTTGGCAATCCATCACAGTAAATATCATAATCTGCATAATCGTTCACTATAGACAGTTGGTAGTTGAAATTGCAGACTGATTGTACATTAATGTAATAATCCAACAGCAAATCCATCCATCCATCCGCTTCTCTCGTTAGGGGTCGCAGGGGGGCCGATCCCAGCTGGCATTGGGCAAAGGTGGGGTTCACCCGGAACAGATCGACAGTCCATAGCAGGGCACATAGAGAGAGACAACCAATCACGTTTACATTCACACCTATGGGCAATTTAGTGTCATCAGTTAACCTAAACTGCATGTCTTTGGACTGTGGGAGGCAGCTGGAGCACCTGGAGAAAACCCATGCTTACACATGCAAACTTCACACAGAAGAGCCCCAAGACAGATTCGAGCCTGCGACCCTTGTGCTGTGAGGCAAGAATGCTCCAATAACAAATATTAAGGCAAGGATAAGGATATTATGGAAGGCATGAGATTCAGAGGTTTGGTTACAATACTGTAACTCTAGCTCTATAAGCACAGGTGGATACGCCTCCAATCATGAGTACAAATTTGCCTACTGAAAATTTCCATGAGCATAGCCAGCCACTCAGGATGTGCCTAATTAATATGTGCAAACCCCATGGTATACAAAGCAGACATCACACATTACTGTCTGCGGTCCTACGCCCTCTTCAGCAAGCAGTGTAGGAGCGACTGGGTCTCCTTGGTAAACGGCTCCACCTGTGCTTTTAGAACTAGGGTTACAATATTGTAATCTTCATTGTAACTCACACAGGCTCTGCCCTCTACTGGAATCTGAGTACAGTGGGTCGAGCATGATTAATGCATGCTGTGCAGTGACATATCTTTGACCAACCCACCTGATCCTGACTGGTTAGAAGTTAGTCGCTGCAGCCCACCTACAACTTTATAACCTATAGGCTGCCACAGTGTAAAAGTAGGGGCCCTGGCCCAATTTAGTATGCAACTGAACTGGGTAGAGCCATAGCTTAACCTTGCAGGGGTCAAAAGACAAGCGAGAACAGGAACATGTAAGAGTATCATGCCTGGAGTCAGGTGTAACACAACTGACACACACACCTCACCCATTTCACCAGACACAGGTTGTTTCAGTGAGCACAGACCCTGAAAAGGAGCCTGATATGTTCATGAGATAAAACCATGAGAATGGACAATGCTGCTGCAGATATATTATGTCCTCGACACTTGACAGTCAGGCCACCGAACAAAGACTTGGCACAGATCACATTGGGAGGGTCTCCTCCCACCTACCTGTAGGCTTGGGAGATTGGAAGATGCACTCACAAAGCCATCCCACCAGGGATTTCTTGGATAGGGTTTTAGCCTCCAACACTGTCCCCAAGCAGACAAACACCTATTCAGTGCATCAGACCGTGTGTTCAACCTAACATGTCAATGCACAAATTGGGCAAAGCAGATGTAACTTTGTCTCCCTATCCCTATGGGGTGGAAGAGAAAAAGCACATAGCTATATAACCATTGATCTGAAAGAACTCCTTAAGTTCTTGTAAACAAACAAGGGTTTTGGTCTGAGAGTACCCCTGCTGCTGTCGCAGCTCACTAAGAAGCATCAGGCCTTAACCGATAGGACGGTTAGTTCACAGACTCACTTAGCTGAGATCAGTGCAAGTAGCAAAGCTGTCCAATGGCAGCCCCCATTGCAGGGGGAGGCACACATCACTTGGCACCGTCTCCTGACCTGCTGCAAGAAGAACACTGCAAAGAAGGAGAAAATAGAACTAACTGGACAATACAGGGGATCTAACATCTTTCTTTTGCCCCAATGTTGGAACAAGCAATGATGAATCCCACTCTCACTGCCTGGGTGGTCTGCACAAACTGTACTGACAGTTTAGCCCTCCTTAGCCTATCCCTCTCTGGAGCCAATCGCCCAGTGTGGGCAACACACCTGCTGCACCTGCTGGATCATCTTGCTGTGTCAGGGAGAACCTAAGTGAGCAGTGGGTGTTATGTTGGCCACCACAAACAGATCCACCAGTGTTCCACAGGGAGTGTGGAGAGCCTTCAGAAACAACAGTTGCTCTGAGGCCCATAACCACATAATCACCATCCTCAACAGGGCAGCAGACCAAACACCACCCTGGCTGTTGATGTGGGTCATCATGGTGCAGTTACCAGTCCTACCCCGTATCAGGGGCCTGAAATGTTGATGAACCAAGGATACTGTCCATGGCTTAAAGAGATTGATGTGTCAGTCCTCCATCAGGGCCACACATCACTTATGAGGTCCTTCCCCACCCTATAAGGGACACATCTATGAATCACACACATCTATATCCTGTACTGAGGAGGGTAACCAAGTAATGCTTGTGCTTCCTGGCATCTAAGTGAAGACTAGCAATCCTCCTTTACTGTTACAACTGTCAGGTCGTATTCATGCTATTTTTGTCTTTTCATGTTCTATGTTCACTTCCTGTTTTATTTTGATATTCTAACATTCCCTCTCATTTCAGAACACTTCATTTCCTGCCCTCGTGTTTCCTGCTGCATGAATGATTGACACATCCCTGACCTACTTTTCATCACCATCCACCTGTGCTTGATTGTCTACCCCGCTCACTAGTATATAATGTGTGTCTCCCCTTCCTTCTGTGCTAGTTCATCTTTTTACCAGCTTGTTCTTTGTGGAAGTGCAGAGCCGCAGCAGCCAAGCGCGGCTCGCCACAGTGGCCATCACCAGCGGGAAGTTCTGGCAGAAAGATGTGATGAGATATTGTACCATGATCTGCAAATGGAGCTGTTGGGAACTGTGGGGTTTACGCATATGAGGCTAGACCATTCCTGATTGGCCAGTTATGCGCATGTACATTGTCAGTGGGTGAATGCATACTTGTAATTGGAGAAGAGTGTTACCCACAGAGTCCAGTAGAGGGTGGAGCCTATGTGAGTTAGAATCAATCTACATTGGCGTGTGTCATGTGTGTGTGTGTATATGTGTGTGTGTGTGTGTGTGTGTGTGTGTGTGTGTGTGTGTGTGTGTGTGTGTGTGTGTGTGTTATTATGTTGATATATAGTAGATTCCCAGTAAATCAAGATTTACCAGACATTGCATTTGATTATTCTTTTTTCAATCTATTTTCTTACAATTCCCTTAATTTTATGAAAGTGCAATAATTTATCAGTAGGATACCTACACTTATTTTCTTTTCATGGACAATATAGAAATAAGTGAAAAAAGTGAAAATCAGTGGCTGCACTGGAAAGTGAAAAACAACTTTTAAATTCAACTCTCTTTGGAAATTGGTCAGCAGTGATTAAAAGTACCTGTGATTTGTGATTTGGGCGAAGAAACACATTTATGTTTGGCCAAGGGAGTTGACAGTGACAGGGTGGGTGGTACACAAGAGGAACAGCCTTTACAACAAATTCAGAGGGAAATAGGAAAATTATTTGGCTAAGATTCTGTTGTCAGCAGAAGAAGAATTCAATCTGAACATGAAACCTTGTTATCACACATCTGGAACTCAACTCGGGCTGTTGGATGGCTACCTAAATGCCTTTGCCCTGTCTCTGGCCATTGAAACTCTAATCTGCCAGACAAACGCACTCACAGAGAGGTGGCTTAAACCAGAACAATGACTTTCTGTTCCTTGACACACATGTGTTGCCTTTCTTTTCTCCTATTCCCATTTTCTCTGCTCCAAGAGAGAACTTCTTACTGTCTTTTTCTTGCATTAGAGTGATTTTTCACTTTCATGCATTCTCCTTTCCCTCATCACATACTCTTGTACCACATACACATGCAAAATGGCAAGACATAGTCAGGGAGGATATTAGCAAAAGAAAGATACCCTCCCTACACACATATGCATGCACACACTCATGCAAACATTCATGTACACACACACAGTCATGTTTCCATGACTTTTGAGGACATTACATTGACTTACTTTCATTTCCTGGAGACTTATCTTAACCCGAATTATACCTGCTACTTGCCTAATCGTAACCATCACCCCAGCCTTACTCTAACCCTAAACCCTAAATCCTAAAGGGAAGGCAAGTCCCCGCAATATGATTGTGTAAACAGATTCATGTGCCCACAACATATGGTAATACACAGCTACAAACACACACACACACACACACACACACACACACACAGTTTCTCCACATCTCAGTCTGAGAGCTGCAGATTACAAGCTCCAGCAGTCATCATTAGAAAGGTCAGGCATTCAGTGTGTCAGCAGAGACAGACTGGCCTAATTTGATTCCTCCTTGTGGACTCTCAGGGATACATATTCATTATAAACTCCTCAGGTCCTCAGAGAAACTCTTTCTCTCCATGTCTCGCTCACAATTAGAGAGACAAAGATGGAGAGATGCTGAAAACTGGATCTGCTCTCAATGACCAGAATAGCTTCATCAACTCAGAAGTGGATCATTCATCTCAAGGACAAGTGGTCAGAGGGACAGAGTTTGAATGGAGACAAATTCTGCTTCCTTTGCACATATAGATGGAACTGACTGAAGAAGTTTGTTCTACCAGTGTCAGTGCCTGAGGATGTCTGTCAGTTAGTAGATCAGCCACAGTCCAACATTTTGGTCCACTTTGCGATATCTCTACTACAGGACTAAACTATGAGAAGAGATAAAACATAAGTGATACTTTATTATCATCCATATGTATACAGTAGAGTACAGTGCCTAGAGGACCTGGAAAAATTGTGTTTTTCCAATTGCAAAACCCAAAAAATGAATGATATAACATTCAGTGGGAATGAAGTTTTCATTCACTAATAAGGACCACACCATCAATGAGATACGATTTAACAATTTTATCAAAGGAAAAACAAAGATGATGCTTCTGGTACACTTAGTCAGATAAAATAAGATAAAATAAAATAAATAGACCTTTGAGAAGTTAAATTAAAATGAGGATGCCAAGGATGGCCCTGGGCGACCAGTTAAATGCTTAGAAAAGAAGTTTGTTCTGCTTAGGTAGACTTTGATGTTATGGTTTTGATGGCCATCATGGGAGAGATAGTAACAAAAAAGGTTAAGGTACAAGATCAAAAGACAGAAAGTATAAGTAGTACTGGTTGGAAGTAGTTGAAACTCCTCAAAGCTGTCAAGTTAAGAGAGGTTGACAGGCTATTGATGCTGGCGCTCTGGGAGGGTAAATGGGTAATTTTTTATTAACCCTAACATTAAATATTATTTGGGTAAATGGAAAATGGACTTGCATTTATACAGCGCTTTAGTAGTCTTCTGACCATTGAAAGTGCTTTACACTACATGTCAGCATTCACCCATTCACTCACACATTCATATACTGATAGCAGAGGCTGCTATGGTGCCAACTTTGCCCATCAGGATCTAATATAAATACTCATTCTCACTTATTCATATCTCATTCACACACTCATGGATATGCCTTCAGGAGCAATTTGGGGTTAAGTTTCTTGCTCAAGGTTGAATGTCGCTTAGGAATATGGGGGAACCTGTGTTGGATTGGTGTCTGTAAGAGGGTGTCTTCTTCAGTTTGCAAGGAAGTTGGGCCAGATACTGAGTTTGGTGTTGATGTCCAGTGAGGTGGATGGTGGATCGGCTGCTGTGATTGCTGGAAGTAGGTGGTGGGGCGCTGGCATCACGGTGCCAGATGTCCTGGCTTGAGTGAGCTGCTGCAGTTGCTGGGAGTATGAAGTAGGAGTATTTTATTTACAAGAAATAAGGACAGTGGCACGTTGAGGTGTGGTTCTGCTTGCTAAATTCTGCTGATAGCTTCACTGCAGACGACATATACAGTAAGGTACAAAGTATAAAAGCAAGACCCATATATATATATATATATATATATATATATATATATATATATATATATATATATATATTATTATATTGCACTCTTGTTTACACCTCTGTGTACATATATTACTTCTCATTATGCATATACATACTACATCCTTCTTACATTCAGTTTTATGAAACACTGTCAACCAAATTACAAATTTACATTTCCTGTAGTATTTTATATTTACATGAAGTTTATATTTATTTTAACTGAACTATTCAATTTATCATTTTCATTATCATTTTTACATTTACTTTAGTGACTTCCTGTCATGGTTCTGGGTTTTTATATAGATATACAGGAATGGTGTCTACCTGAGTCTGTGATTTCACAGCATTAAATAGCATCATCAACTACTGTCTATGTGAAGATGTAGAGGAGTGATATCTACCTGTGTCTGTTTCATGACTGGTAACAGGAGTGAACAGGACTCAAACGCATGAGACAGATGTTTCCAAAAAAGATCAAAGTCTTTACTTGACGTAAAAAGGGTTTGGTACACAGGTTGGCTAAAAGCACAGGCAAACAAATCCAATGTGGCAGGTAGGGCAAGGTCATTAAACACTCAGAGTCTCAAAAAGCATGAGGAGACAAACACTAGGAAAAAAGCTGGGATGCTTACACACTAGAAGGCAAGACGAACTGGCACAGAAGAAAGGGGAGACGCACATTAAATACAAATGAGGGAGTGGATAATGAGACACACATTGACACAGTCGGGGCGGGGCTGACAATCAGACAGGTGGAGGTGAGGAAAAGTAGGTCAGGGGCTGTCACTCATGCAGAAGGAAGGAAACACACGAGAGCAGGAAGTGAGGTGATCTGAAACAAGAGGGAGAGTTAGTGCACCTAAATAAAACCGGAGACCTGGACAAGGAATGAAATGGCAAAATAAAACATGACCTATTGTAACACCCGGGTCAGTATGGAACAGGACTCAAACGCACGACTAGAGAACAGTTCAAAAGCAGGTTTAATACACAAGGTCTGGTACACAGGTAAGCAGTCCAATAAGCAAACAAGTCCAGTTAACGCTAGGCAGAAGGCAGGGTCAAAAATGAGCAGAGTCAAAAAACACTAGAAGGCAAGCACGAGGAAAGAACGCGAGTAAGACTGTCACCATGAGGCTCAAATACAAACTGGCAACATGAGGAAGGGAGCAGACACATTATATACAAGAGGAGTGATTGAACGCTTCACAGGTGGACACAATCAGGGGACCAGACAACTCAGAACACCCCTGCAGAGCAGGAAAGTAGGTCAGGGGGTGTGGAACACATGAGGGCAGGAAGTGCAGTGATCTGAAATGAGAGGGAGGTTAGTAACATCAAAATAAAACAGGAACTGGAAATAATGAAATGAAACACAAGAAAGAAACAAAACACAACATAACTTAATACTAAGGTGGCGTCACACCTATGAAGTAGCTGACATGACATCATGGTTCTGGTTGTAGTTAGTTTCATCTTTCAGTGCATATTATTGATTCTGTTGTTGTGATTTTAGTTTCTTGGATTTTGGGTTTGCTGTTATATTCATAAATTCTAGTGTTCCTGTTTTATTTTGTCACCTCTTATGTCATGACAGATTTCAGAAATCTACTACCTCAGAAAGTGTTGCAGTATCTTCACTCTGAAGAAAACTGTTGATGGCGTCCTTTCAAAAGAAAAGCAAAGAGCAATGAGGTTTCCAAAGAAGAGGTTATCAGCAATGAAGATGATGGTGCAGCCACCTCCTCTTTGGTGTAAAGTCTTGACCGTCTTGACCTGTAGTAGTGCCCTTCAGCTGCTACAAGGTCTCACAATTATCATTGTGGCTGCACTCCTGATCTTTGTATCAGTTTGCAATTCTTGTCATTGTACCAGTGCTTCACTCATATCCTGTCCCTTGGCATATTTGTTGGTTTTCTGACAAAATATGCATTCTGTGCAATAATTCTTAGATGTACCTGAGACATGTTGAGCTGCTCTCTCAGCAGAGCCTCTAACACTTAGCTTTTCTGTGGTACAGTATTTCTGTGTAAATCACCCGTACAAGCTTATGAAAAGATCAAAAAAAAAAAAGAAGATGAGGTGGTGAGCAGGGAAACAGTGTGTCTCTGGTGGGAATTTTGTGTTTTTTGGAGATGGCAAGGGCTCCAAGAGGAAAGACAACAGAGAGATTGTGACCGCAGCTTCCCTCGTACTCCTCTGTCAGTTAACACTCTCGGCTTTCCCCTGAAAACAATCAAGTTTTTATGAAGTTGAGGTTGCCTGTCATTTCCCAGAGTGTAATCTGAAATGTGACCCCACTGTATACACATCAAGCAACCCCACAACACACACACTCACACAGGAAAAGACACAAAGAGGTCCTCAGGTCAAGACTTTTTTTCTTCACAGTAACACCTCATATCATGAGATGCAAATCTATCTTGATCCTAGCAGTCTTATCTCATCACAGTGTCAACTTAGCTGTTCCAGAGCACTGTTTCCTTGTACTGTTTTGTTTGTCTTTGCAAATATACGTCTACAATCATATACACTTCAACAAACTAACAAACAAATCAGAATTTTATAACCACCTCATCAAACTCACAAGATTGAAAAAACAAACAACAGCAAAAACAATTTACTACACAACCATGACAGAGAAAAATTTTCATAATTATTGAGAAAACAAAAGTATTAGTATTATCATCAGTATTATACCCTGTGTTACCTCCTAGAGGTTCAGATTGCACATTGTGAGGGATTTTGTAGACTCACTTTTTTCCATGCATACATTGTCCAAGGGTACACCGATTTCCAAAGGTATAGTTTCTTAAATGCAGTTGCTGAAAAAGTTTAATTTTGCATTTAGCACTGGAGGATCATAACCAGGTTTTAAGTAGAGCTTCAAAATGCAAAAAGAAGAAACAGGAGGCAAAAATATAGAGTAGGTAATTTACTGAAAACTGCATTTAAACTCAGACTGTTCATCAGCTGATCAAAAGTTTAAGATCATAGTCCTAAAAAAGTCAAAATCTGCACAAAAATCTGGCTTGTTGAGCTGCACAAGCTAGGCCTCGCAACGCTCCATCGCTGCTGAGGTTGGAAACAGTAAGACGGTCATTTTAAATTTCTTAAAAGATCCTCTGGGGGATGAAAAAGTCAGTAGTAAAAATTTACTTGCGCTGAGCCGGAGGATCCAATGGGCTATCCACGAAGACACAGGCCGATCCTTGACCCAAATTAAGGCTGTTACTGATGCCGACTGCAGCCCAATAACCATAAGACAGCATCTACAAGGGAAGGGATTAAAGAACAAAAAATGTCTTCAAAGGCCACATCCCCTCCAGAGCCACAAACTTGCCTGTTTGGACTTTGCAAGGGTACACCAAACATGGGACACTGAAAGGTGGAAGAAAGTTTTATTCTCTGACAAGGAAAAATTTAACCTGGACAGTCCTGATGGCTTCCAACGTTACTGGCATGACAAGGAAATGTTTTCTACGTGGCACAGTGGAGGAGGCTCCATCATGATCTGGGGTGCTTTTTCCCTCAATGGAATAATGGAGCTTCAGGTTGTGCAGGGGCGTCAAATGGCATCTGGCTATATGGAGATGTTGCAGCGGGCATCCCTCTTGACTGAGGGCCCTCATCTGTGTGGTAATGACTGGGTGTTTGAACAGGACAATGCTGCAGTTCACAACACCCGTCTGACAAAGGACCTCTTCCAGGAGAATAACGTCGCTCTTTTGGACCAGCCTGCGTGTTCCCCTGATCTAAATCCCACTGTGAACCTTTGTGGATGGATGGATGGAAATTTACAAAAACCAACATCAGTTCCAGAACGTGGATGCCCTTCATGAAGCCATCTTCACCACATGGAGCAACATCCCCACCACCTTCCTGAAAAGTGGGGCTATTCACAACTGAGTCCACTACTGAACAGCCTGTTTGAGTTTAAATGGTATTTAGGTATCTTCAGAGAATTTTGCAATCAGTGCATCCCTAATTTTCACTGTACAAATGTAGCAGTTTCAAGCCCAACCAAACCCAACAATTCTTAAACCTAACTATAGAGGCTTTCTTGCCTAATCTGAAGTGATGCCAAGGGTAACTATAGTGGTTTTGATGCCAAAAATAGAGTGATGTCAAGGGGTGTGACAAAGCAGTGGGATGTGACGAGCTAGAATCAGAACTTGTTTGCTCATGAGTTGGTCTCAGAGGCAGCATTTTAGAGGTTGTCATGAGGGTGAGAAGCAGACATCTGGGGAATTTTCCAGAGAAAAGGAAATCC
Organism: Pterois miles; assembly: GCA_947000775.1. Lineage (NCBI taxonomy): Eukaryota > Metazoa > Chordata > Actinopteri > Perciformes > Scorpaenidae > Pterois > Pterois miles. The sequence goes on along the minus strand of CAMQGK010000416.1, from coordinate 2,928,609 downwards.
TGTTAAACAGGGTGGTGAACATCTCAAAACATTGACACCAATGAACAACTTGAACAGTTGATGAGGAGTTAAGAAATTGTGTCTCTGATTGGTGGTTGCCTTAAAAAAAAAAAAAAAAAAAAACATAATATTTTCTTTTTTAATATATATTTGTTTTTTTTCCGTTTTTAAAGAATTATATCTCTGGAGTCTGTTAGTCTAATAGGGAAGGACTTCTGTAACACTCCTTCGCACACTTAGGGTGTAGCAGCCTGTCACTGAAGGAGCTCTCCAGAGCTCTGATGGTGTCTCTCATGGGGTGGGAGTCCTTCTCCATCATGGATGACAGCTTAGCCATCATCCTCCTCTCTCCCACCACCTGCACTGTGTCCAGAGAGCATCCCAGGACAGAGCTGGCCCTTTTGATAATCTTGTCCAGCCTCTTCCTGTCTGCAGCTGTGATGCTGCTGCCCAGCAAACCACTCCATAAAATATGGCTGATGCCACGACGATGTCATAAAATGTTTTCAGAAGTGTCCCCTGCACTCCAAAAGACCTCAGTCTCCTGAGCAGATACAGTCTGCTCTGGCCTTTTTTATGGAGTGCAGAGGAATTTGTAGTCCACTCCAGTTTATTGTTCAGGTGAACACCCAGGTATTTATAAGATGTCACCATCTCAATGTCTGATCCCTGGATGTTCACCGGTGTTGGAGGGGGATGAGTTTGCCTGCGGAAATCCACCACCAGCTCTTTAGTTTTCCCCGCGTTGATCTGGAGGTGGTTCCGCAGGCACCAGTCCACGAAGTCCTGGGAAAGTTCTCTGTACTCCCCATCGTCCCCATCAGTGATGAGGCCGACGATAGCAGAGTCATCAGAGAACTTCTGCATAAGGTGGAGGAAGCCACCGTGCTTGCTGATGAGAATGTCTTGGTTCATAAAGTAGTTTTTAGTGACAGAGACTATACTTCCCATTGTAATTCACCACTTTAAAACTGGCAATGGTCCTGGTTTGTCCTGTTGCATTCTTTCCCTCCTTGGAAGATGATGTGGTGATGCAAAATGCTCCTGTGTGCTTGGTTGCTTAACTCCCAAGTGTTAAGTGATTTGGCTATGGGACAATTATGGGACCTCTTTGGGTCCCATAAGGGTGACATTGTGGAATTGCTTGAAAATCATTGCGCATTATTCTCAGATGTCATCAAACCAGCTGTGTTGCAACATGACATTTATGTGGGTGGTTGTCCTCCTATCAAGCAGCATGCTTGCTGTGTGAACCCCACAAAAAGACCTCACATGCAAAATGAGTATTTACAAAAACATGGCTTGCTTTTTCTACTTCCAGGTCCTGGATTTCTCTGTTTGTTTTTAGGAAGGTAACCTGCACTACCAAGCCAGATTCATTTCCTCTTTCTAATGTGGAAGATTGCATAGATCGAGTTTGAGCTACTCGCTATGCCACCAAGTTAGATTTGCTCAATGGCTAGCGGCAAGTGCCCTTGACAGCCTGTGTTCTCGAGATCTCTGCATTTTACCCCAGACAATTTCATGGTCATGGCATTTCACATGTGCAATGCCCTGGCCACTTTTCAATGCCGCACGTAAAGAGTTTTGTCTGGGTGACAAACTGTGAGGCATATCTTGTAGTGATGGGTCTGTCGCGAACGAAACGGCTCTTAGAGTCGGCTCTTTGAAGTGAACAGGGAGCCGGCTCCTCAGTGGGAGCCGTGTTTTTTTTTATTTCTCCCTCTCTCTCTCTCACACACTTTTTTTTTCCTCCTCGCGCCGCACGTAATTGGTCGATATGTGTTTGAGCCTTGTGTTTGCGCTGAGCAGAGAGGGGAGGGGCGAGAGTTACACTCGCAGCAGCAGTAGCGCACGAACACACACACACAGAGAGAGAGAGAGAGAGAGAGAGAGAGACGGGGACAACAAGAAGAGACAACATGGACACATTAGGACGGTATATGACCATTTCAATTTTACTGACAATAAAAGGAAGAGTGTAGAGTCTGCAAGAATATCATATAGAGCCACAAACAACCTGCACAGGTAAACAACCTGAGAACAGTCCACCAATCAGAGCAATGGGAAGATAAGGTAACAGTCAGTTGAGTGTGATATTAATGAAGGTGCCAGTGTGTCTACTGCAACTGTTGCTGCTGCTGCTGCTGTAGTAGTAGTAGTAGTAGTAGTATCTACAGCATCATGCTGTTCACCACCACAACCACCTAACCAACCCAGAGCTCTATGAGACAGTTTGTGCAGAAGTCTGTGACCCCAGCAAGACATAACTCAGTTGATGAAGAACTGGCAAAAATGATTGCACTTGATTTCCATCCATTTTCAGCTGTGGATGATAAAGGATTCAGGAAGTTTATTCATGCACTGAATCCTGTGTCTGCAATTCCAAGCAGGAAAACAAAAATCATCCCATGCCTATATAACAGAGAACTTGCATCCACTGCAAGAGAGGGTTAAAAAATCCACAGCAGCATCCTTCTTGTCAGTTAGGTGTCACTTTATTGAAAATTATAAAATGGTGGTCTGTCTTCTGGATGGTTTTGAGTTCAGCGACAAACACACTTCTGAGAACTGAGCAGAAGAGCTGTTCAAAGAGGCCAAAGAGTGGGATGCTGTTACTGACAATGCAGCTAACATAACAATTACATTAGTAATTCATTTTGTGCATAAGTTTATATTGATGTTGATAATAAATTAATTAAAGCAACAAAATAACCTGAAGAGCCGTTTGGGAGCCGTTTGGGAGCTGTTTGGGAGCCGAAAGAGCCGGTTCTTTTTAGTGAGCCGAGCCGAAAGAGCCGGTTCTCTAAAAAGAGCCGGAATTCCCATCACTAATATCTTGATGATGCGGTAGTCTACTCCACAGATCTCATGTTGAAACACTGTCCATTTTACAGATCACAACCCGCTTGTGTTCCTTATTCAAATGTACAACAGTAATCAATGGCTCATGCATTAAACCCTTATGGTCCAAAACGTTTATGTAAAAATCTTTTACAAAAGGGGCATTACAATGTTGTGGCCAATGCCCTTAGAGTGACACCAGTGTTGTGTCCCTCCTTATGTTGTGGCTTTTGCGCAAGTTGTAACAAGAATATTGAAAGCAATCTTGAGACTATAGAATAAAACCTGAGAATACTGAATGAAACATGAAAATATTAAATGAAATCTTGAGAATATTAAATGAAATCTGAGGTCAACAAGATGCTGTTGTTGTGTTTTCAATGTGATTAATCTGTTTGAATGTTGCTGCAAAAAATGTGCCATTATGATGTCAGCATGAAATCTAATATCAGCAACCCTAAGTAATAAGGAGATAATTAAGACAAATACATGTGCGGGCCAAAATAATATATCTACTTTTTAAAAACCCACTATCTCTCTGCATGTGAATGACGTGAAGGTGCTTGAAGCTGACAGCTATCAATCAGACAGCTATTTGTGAAGAAGAAAATAATGTGGGGAAAAAAAGAGGAGGCACAGTATGTAAGGAGACTGTGCACTCTGTGGTGCACTGGAGACAAAGTTGTGTTCACTGCAGTGACTTTACACACAGAAACTATATGAAAACTGATAAAATTGTACTTGGTGATATTGCCTATGAAGTCATTAGATGTATTAGATGGATTTTTTTTTTTTTGAAAACTATTGGCTGCAGTTCTTTAATGCTATTTGATGTGATCTTGGATTTCTACACCTGATGATGATAATCAAGTGTTGGGAACAGGGCCCTACAGTCCCGCCTTTTCCTCTGCATTCGGGGGGTAGGGGAAGTTGATGGTGAAACAGCGCTGATAAAATATCGAACACAATTTAAGTTAGCTTACTTCTTTTACAATTGAAAAGAGCTTAAGGAATAGTTAAGGCTCATTAGCACTGCTGATTTTTATGATAAAGCTGTTCTAGTATGCACTTTATCGAGGTGGTGAAGTTAATTAACATTTGTATGGACAAGCTGCACAATGCTGAGATTTATGCCTGATCAGGAGGGTTGGATACTGTTGGCTTTTGAACCGATACTGGTACCTTTATCAGTATTTTACTCCCTCTGTAATAACAAAAATGTAATCTCATTTGTAAAAATAAGTCCTTACTTCTCACTTTCAAAATTGTTATTCATTCAGAACATTTACACGTGACACAAATTAAAACCCTTCCCTCCTCTCCCCTCCCAAACCTGTCCCTACAACCTCCAGCTTATCAGTCTTTCACCAGGGCAGAGCCTGACACACACATCAGATAGACATGCATTGGCCAGCTTTGCATTCTGTATTTCAAATTTTGGGGTGTGCATTGTAACAATCAAATTTTAAAAAGTATAATATTATCCCTTACCATTCTTCAGATGCTCAATTAAAATAGTATCAAGAACAGTGAAACAGAACTGCATTAATCTAACTTGAAATCAAATCTTTTGCACATGTAAATGTGAACTGCATGAACTCCATCATGGTGAAAAGAGAAAAAGAGTGAACAGGAGAAGACTCAACTGCAGCGTTAGGCTGGTCAGTCGCTGATGAAACAAATTCATCAACACAATGTCACTGGTAAAACATGTGAAACAGACATATCGAGGAAGAGAAGGGTACACACAAGTATGAGGGGATAGATAGGGACATGTGGGTTTGGTCATGTGGCTTCAGAAATTAACTGTCTCAAATTCATCCCATATCTTTGAACTTATTTGATGTAGATGATAACCAGTGACGATTGAGATCACCCCAGATGATTATCTTAGAGGTTAGAAAAGAGGATCAGCTGGGACTGGTGGCCTATAGACATCCACAGCTAAAACTGTCTTATTGTGACTACGTTCAACTTTCAGGGCCATAAATCAAAGCATTCAGTTAGTGAAATACTGTTTAAAAGACAGAGGTCTAATGCCCAGCTGTGGAAACAAGTGTTGCTGTAATAAAATTGGAGTTTCTGCATTTATTCTAAATAGTCAGTGCAGATGATGGATCCTAGCATTGACACAGCTGACATAGTTTACTATGTCTTCTTATATATAATATATACTGTACAATATACTGAATATATATATATAGTTGAGGCTGTTTCTGATAATAGTATATAAAATATACAAGCAAATGTTAATTTTACATAAATAAAAGGGTGCCTGATGCATTTGTGAAGAAAAGCACAAGGGCTCACTCTCTAAATGGGATTGCTAATATGGAAAGGGAGGAGTGAAGCATAACAGGGGTTTTCCACATGATGACAAGTCATGAAGAAGAGGTGCAGGTTAGGTGGGGCATGAATACAGCCATGAAGAGATGACATAGATTCCCTCATTATGCACTGTGGGTACTGCAGAGTCAGCAGTAGTGAAGCCTTTAGGCTGCAGATATAAGGTCAGAATCGTAAATCTGTCAGAAGATAAGGCATTTGAGGACTAAAATACACCAGGATACAAAAAAAATAGCTGTGTTGGCAAAACCTTAATGAGATTTGGGCATCATGCCAACAGAGGTAAAAGAAAAGATCATGAAAGGGATTGGGATGAAGAAGGTGTCTTCACCCAGATCGAAGTATATAAGTAGGTATGTTTGCCATGTAAAGTTCAGTCCTCCATTCAAGGAAAAATGAAAAACAATGTTTTTTGCAGGTGTGGGAAGAGTTCGGAGGAGCCATAGAGAAGGTCTTTTGACCACGGCCAATAGCTGAACCTCAGATTGAAGTGGAACAATGCAGATTTCATCCTGGCAATGGTACAATGGACCAATTCTTCACTCTGGATAGGCCTGGGAAATATGTCCATCCAGTCTACATGTGCTTTGTGGACTTGGAGAAGGCGTATGACCAGGTCCTGCAGGAGATACTGTGGAAGGTGCTGCAGGAGTATGGGCTGAGTGGGTCACTTCTCAGGGTCATCCAATCTCTATAGGCAGTAAGTCAGACTCGTTTTCGGTGGGGGTTGGCCTCTGCCAGGGTTGCGCCTTGTCACCAATCCTGTTCATGATATTCATGGATATCGAAGCATAGTCGGGGGGAGGGGGGTTTGTAGATCAGTGTCCTGACGGTTTCATCGCTGCTTTTTGCAGATTATGTGGTCCCGCTGGCATCATCAGTCTGCGACCTCCAGCACTTATTGGATCTGTTCGCAGCCGAGTGTGAACTGGCTGGGAAGAGGATTGGCACCTCTAAATCGGAGGCCATGGTTCTCAGCAAGAAACTGATGGATTGTCTACTCCGGGTAGGGAATGAGTCTTTAAAACCTAGTGAAGGAGTCCAAGTACCTCTGGGTCTTGTTTGCAAGTTAGGGGACAAGACCAGATATAGAAATAAGAGTAATAAAAATAGCTTATAAAATCAATGTTTGTCCCCTAGACATATATTTCATACATATTTTAGCATTCATTCACTCTTATTCTTTTAATTTCAGTGACTTAGTTAAGTCTGGAATAAATTGGTGCTCTCTGTTTTCCTTCTGTTTCTACCAGCTTGTTTGCTCATAATCATTTACTGGCAGGTGTACTGTTTAAGATTAAAACTTATTTTAGTTAAGAATACTGTAAAAACTTCAATCTTTCTACACTGAATGAATGTAAAAAGATTTTAATATGTGTGCAGGTGGGGGCACGAGTGGGAGAGAGACAGATTTAGAGTAAAGAAAATGGCATGAAACACAAGTGAATAGGCAATCTTATGTTCTCACATGTGCATGAAGCTCTTTCAACACTTTAATTTGCCCCCTTGGAGAAAAACTACACGAGAGAGAGGGTGTGAGTAAGAGGGTGGAACAGTGGAAAAGTGAAGGGTGACACATTTCCCAGCAGTGGGTGAATGAGCTGACCCTTGCTCTTCAGACTAATGAGAGAGAATGAAGGCAAAGTTACAGTAAAGCAGCTACAATGTCTCCCATTCTGACACCCATCTGCCACCTCCACTGGGACCAGTCAGCTCACTGAGGGAGCTGGAGGGGCTGCCACTCTCACATAAATGAAAAGCAATGACCCACTCTGTCAGACTGACCTGGCAACTGTTTGATATGATGTTATCATCCTCATTGAATCCTTGAATGAAGGAATGACTGAGGACCGACTGAATCTGACGAGTCAAATGTGGCAGATTGTTGGTGCATTAGTGTTATAATTTGCTGCCTGGAGTGCTCGAAAGATACGTTGATGGCTTTACATGGTGTTGTGATGGCAGTGAATGAAATCGTGAGGACCAATTGAATCAGACATGAGTCAATATGGATGTTATTGTAGGCTGATGCGTTTGTGTTATACTTTGCGGTTCGGAGCATTTGGACAGCACGTTGATGGCATTACGTAGTGTGGTGATAGCTCTACATGAATGGGTGAGGACTGACTGAATCTGCCTTGAGTTGGTAAGGACTGCATGGCTGATTAAAGGTGCATTTGTGTGCTCCTTGGATGGTCCCATTTCCAGGATCGGGGAATTGTCCTCTGACTTCAATGTGTTAGTGGGTTTTGAGTAATAATGTGACAACAGCATGGATAGTACGGGAATGTGTTGAAATTTCATGCTTCGAGCATTTAAACAACGTATTGGAATGCTGAATCAATGTGTTGATTAACGTTACATTAATGACTACTATTCTCGAAAGATACATAGGTTTGATGCGTTAACATATCAATTGAACGGAACCTATTCTGGAAAGAATTGGTTAGTTCTGAGCTGGAGATGAAAATCTTTTAGCATCTTTGAAGAAGTCGGATGTTTTCTGAAGAAGGCCGGCCATTGGAGAACCTCACTAGAGCATAGTGACGCTCTGTCACTTGGCCTGAGTGGTTCGGATTCATGGTGGGTGAATGGAGTTGTCATGGCAGACGATTCGGCTTCTCCCACTGGTCTGCTGGCATGAGATGGAAACTTTGGACATACCATCGACCAAATCGATCATTGTCCGATGGGGATGATGAGACAGAGTACATGTTCAAGATGAGGTGAGTGGACATATTATGTTGCTCATATATGGCTAAGTTAACACTGAGCTGCTACTTTCTGTCACTCCTAACCCTCCGTATAATCACTTTATATTCACATTTTCTGAATTGCCCCTGTCAGTATGACTGTCTATCTGATCACACAGTACAGGTACTGATATTTACCTGTATTAACCTGAATGCCTGTACTAGTTTGTCAGATGAATTTGTGATCATAGAACAAAGAATGAATTGACAAATGCTGTTCACCTGGTGGAGTGACCTTCTGTGCCATGTGTGCATGTTCTCCCTGTGTAAGTGTGGATTTTCTCCAGGTGCTCTGGCTTCCTCCCACAGTCCAAGGATATGCAGGTTAAGATTGCCCGTAAGTGTGAATGGTTGTCTGTCTGTGTCCCCTGTGATAGACTGCCGATCTCCTGGGGTGTGCCCCGCCTTTACTCAGTGGCTCCAGCCTTCCTGCGACCCCTAACGGGATAAATGAAGATGGTTAAGGTAAGGGAGGAATTGAAGATGGATGGATGCTCACCTGGTGAAAGGGTAGTAATCATGAGCCATGATCAAATCACTAGTTTATACTCATTGAGTTGCCTGACAACAGATGTGAATGGGAACAAGTGAAAGGTGACTTTGGCTGTTAAAACACAGTGTTTGTGATCACAGAGAGCATGAAGGGAACAGCCCTCTTGACCAGATGCTGCCTTGTTATTGAAGGAATAGAAGAGTAACTGATCTTCTGTTGTTTATGCATTTCAGTGTGAACAGGGATCCTCACAAACACAACTTTGAAATGCTAATGTAGACATGCATCATTTACAAGCAGCATTTTCAAATTCAGGTGGCTTTGTGTGGACACAATCTGTGATGGGTGCTTACAATGACCACTACTGTTCACTTCAGTCGACAAATATGTCTGCCTAACCTAAAAAGTACATCACTTTAATCAATTCAGAATGAAGTATGAAAAAACACAACCATACAACCCAGTGTTATAGGAATGATGACCGAAACTACAATAAGAAACCAAAAGGATCCTTTAAGAAATATCGTGAACCGTGAACATCCACAATAGATTTCATGTTAATTGTGTGTCAGACGTTGCTGTCCTCCTGCTAAAAAAACAGTGTTGACTTTTAACCTGTCATGTGGCTCTACTATTCTTTGTCACCAGCTGAAAAGCTCTATGTGAGACTTTGGTCAAAATGTTCTGAGGTCACCCAGGGTAACATGTCAGATTTTAATAAATGAGGCTAGTGTCAAAAATAAAACCAGTACACCTTCCTTTCAACCAGTTGCAATCAAGCATAGCTCAAATCCACAGTGCATCTGTATCATGTAATATTGGAGATGCCAAACAGTTCCACATGCCAGACTGAACTTGAAGGAAATGTGTGTGATGTGAACGAGCAGATTAACCGAACAGACAGGTGTGTCTGATTGACTTAGAAGAGACTCAGGATTGAGAGACAAAAGGCAGATGAAACATGGGAGTTGAGGTTGGCGCACCTTTTTACACTGGCTCGGAGCTTGTTAGAGCTGCTGGCGATGAAGACAGCCAGAGTGGGGAGGATAGTGAACAAGCTCTCACCTTAAGTTGGTGACGTGGATTGCAGTAGTTGTGCTGTGGGTTGACCAGTGTTAGGCTGCAGTGTCTCCAGTAGAGGGTGGTAGTGTGCCATGGTCGAGTGGTGGGCCGCAGGCTAGAAGTCTGGCCCTGTGTTAAACTGTGTGATTTCACAGCGTAGTGAAAACCTCTGATGTCCCGTAGACATGCATTGTTTCTTGATGTATCCCTCCTCCGTTTTTATGAATTGTGGTGTCTTCAATAATGAAGACTAACTGTATTTTGTATATATCTGTATTTTGTACTTATTTGAAGGTTCTGACTTAGTGGTAGTGTTTTCCTGCCACACCTGACCAGAACCCATATTTATTACATAGTTGTGTATGAAATGATTCTCAAATTACCTCCAATATTACCATGAAATTATGATTTTTTCATTAAGGATTTAACATGTATTACTTTTGGATATGATATGACAAAAAGCACATAAACAGACAAAGTCCTGCCCCTTCTGATGGACACCATGGGACCTTACTTCGGAAAAAATATGTATGGTAGTCAATGGAAAGAGACAAATATTTATTTTGTCCAGTGTGAATTGCTCCATGAATCACACATAGAATTGCTCCATGAATCACACATATGATGTTTGTCAATTTAAAATATAATTTATCAAGTCCAGAAAGTCTCAGTTTGTAGTGAAACTGTTGAAGTAGCAGTCTGTGAAAAAATATGTCATTAGAAAGATGACACAGCCAGAAGTGTGGTAGTGACGTCTGTGTCCCTGATGCTACGATGTCTGTTTGTTTTCTACTGGGATGAACTCACACCAGCAACAGTTGTGATCCTTCTTTCTCTTCCTGACTGATAAAAAACACCAGGAGTCACTTCTTAAACACTTCAGGTCAGATGTGTTGGAAACGTGGAACATTAGCTAGCTAGCTAGAGTTGGTGATGTGGAACATAGCTACGTTAGCTAGCTAGCTAACTTGTAGTTCTCTGAGCGGTTTCACACTAAACTGAATGAAACCTCGACAAACTGAGACTTTCTGGACTTGAAAAAAAATGTCTTTTTTGACAAATATCATGTGTCATTCATGGAGCAATTTAAACAGGATCAAAAAAAATATACTTTCTCTTATGACTACCGTACATATTTTTTTTTCCAAAATAAGGTCCCATGGGGTCCAACAGAAGGGCTTCATCTCTCAATAAAGAAGGAGAAAAGATGGACAAAATATGTGGATGCAGGCAAACATATCTTCGTATACACAAACCTTTACACACACAAATGCATCACCTTATCAGCAAACCCAAAATCTCACAGCTTCCGCTGCAGGACACCAACCAGCAACAAGCAGCTCTTTGAATGAACTGTGACAAGGTGTTGTTCTTTCCCCCTCCCTCTGTCCTCTGTCTTCCGGGAACACTAATAGGCTCCATGCAGGGTAATGTGACCAATTGAATCATCCTCGCCCCAGAGCTGGAAGCTGCAGATCGGAGGAGCAGAGAGCGCCACGCTCAGTCTGGCTCCCACACCAAGGAAAGCTCTTGGGGTAACACGATCAGTTTCTGCTTGGGATTCCTCTGGGATTTTACACCCTGTCCTCCAAGGAACTAGTGGAACTAATAACATCTGCCTCGGCCCCTTTGCCCACTTGGCAGACCTCAAACCAGCTCTCAGGTGAAAGGTCAGGCCCCTGTGAAGCCCTCACTGCAGCTCTAGGTGAGTACAATCTCCAGCGTGTGATGCTGTTCAGAGCTGAGAAACTGATACTGGGAGAATCAGTTGTGATCGGATCAGTGCTAGTGAGCGCTTAAGGAGTCTCAGCAATGCAACTTGTTGGGTCCATGGATTTGTCAGATGACATCAATTATGTGCACTGTATAGACTTTGCTAATTACAATAAATGCAGTAAAGAAAAACTTTTTCTCAGCTAAACTGTTTCTACAACCCAAAGGTGGTAAACGCACTGTAGCTAATCCAGATTGTAGACAACAAGCATGGGCACAAGTGCATCTTAACGTTATGACAACAAACGTATCCAACGAGTATCAATACAATTAACACATGATACAAATTTTTCAGCTGTGGAATTAATAAACGATTATCTTATTTTATGACCAAACAAATGTGTTTGTCTGTTTCAGACATTTATGATGTGTGATAAAGTGATGTTAACAAGGAATAGAAGAAGTGAACAGCTGCAGACTGTTGCATAATTGTTACACGTTACATAAACCTCTCTGCACCCCTCCAAGTAAGTGAAAAAGTGACATTTACTCTCTTAACTTCAACGTTAGTACAGTTTTCTTAGACATGGAAAATGGCTGACTAGGCACGTCACGCCTTATTATGAATACAGTTAGTCTAAGTCTTCCACCAACCTCAGGGACTTCACCCTCCTCACAGCAGTTACATAGAGTGTTGTTTGTTTGCATTGTCACACTTTTCAACAGCTCACAAGGAGGAAAAATTCTTAATGTCTTTATATAAGTTAATTACCTTCAGGGAGTAATAGTGCAAGTTGAAGTTATGGATTGCACATTTTACTTAAATATAAGTAAGGATGTGTTCACAGTCAAATATCAAAAATGTGCATATGTTAAAGTCAACAAAAATACAGTAAAGGAACATTTCCACTAAGCATCCCATGATTGTTCATGATGTATACTTTAGTTCAGGACTTGTCTCTGATTGTACTTTTAAAATGTTAAAATTTCATGAGTTGAAAAAGAACTCTCTAAACTCAGCAAGACAGACAGACGTTATTTAAGATGCATAATTCACACACTGCAACTTAATCTAGTGTGTACCAGGATGTAACACATTTAACATTCAAGCACCTGTCTGAGATCCTGTACACCCGCCACACAAATACAACTTCCTATACTGGAAAACATATTCACCACATCCATTCAGTAATGTTTAGACACAGTTTTAGGAGACAATGTTGCACTTTCAACTTGCAGTTTGTGAAATTGAAGCAACTAACAGCTGAAATGTTCATATAGTGAGAATACAGTACATATGGTATATGCAAATTACTCAACAGGAAAGAAATCTGTTTTTATTGAGTTCATTCAGAGATTTATACAGAGATTACATTAGAACAATTAATGAGCATCATCACAATTTAAGCCATAAAAATCTCGAGAAACATAATGTACAGTATATACAGTATAACAGTAGACTTTGTATGTGATCATATTGTACAATATATTAGTGTTGTATTTCATACAGGTGTCATCTAACTGCACACTAGTGTATGGTACCAGTTTCAGAGGAAACAATATGTTTATGCACTGTCAAATGATGATGATGATGGTGATGATACATGTGACATGTCATATACATGTAGAGATACAAATAGAGTCAGTACTACTGATGATACTGCTACTATGATTATCAGTGATATTTCTATTATTATTATTACAGCTAATATTACTGATATTTCTATTATCACTCTATTACATCCACCACTATTGATTATTATACAAATGTATTATGACTATATTATAGCTGTTGTGCTATTATTGTGTTGCTGTGCATCTCTGTCACTCTGTCTGTCTGTCTGTCTGTCTGTCTCTCTCTCTGTGTCTCTCTGTCTGTCTCTCTCTGTCTCCCTCTGTCTGTCTCTATCTTTGTCTGTCTCTGTTCCTCCCTCTCTGTCTGTCTCTCTCTCTCTCTGTCTGTCTCTCTCTGTCTGTCTCTGTCTGTTGCTGTCTCTCTCTCTCTGAGAACGGCAGACTGAGTGTGGAGCTGAGAGTGTGGTAGAATTGCTGCTGATTCAGTGTGAGGTTTCTATCTTTTTGTATCTGCTGTTACCTGTTGCATTTATTACTGTATTATTAAAGTAGTAGTTTATAGTGTCTGTTAATTGTTAGATTTTTTTTACTGTAGTAGTATTAAAGCAGTAGTTTATAGTGTCTGTTAGTTGTTAGATGTATTACTATAGTAGTATTAAAGTAGTAGTTTATAGTGTCTGTTAGTAGATTTTTTTTACTGTACTGGTATTAAAATAGTAGTTTAAGCGGTGCAGTTCTGGAGCGATGACGATCAGCTCAGCTGGGAGTAATGCTCACCCCCGGAGTTGGAAGCGAGGGGCTGGAGAAACTCTCACGCCGACACGGAGTTAAACTCTGTCCAACTGTTAGTTACTCTGTGGAGGATTGCAGTTTAGCAATTGGAGAAACGGTAGGTTATGTAAAGTATGCATCTAGAAAGAATAATGGAGTCATCATTTTTCTAGACAGTGTTGCATAAGTCAGCATGGTTGTTGAACGAGGTGTGGTGCTTCAGGACACTTTTGTTCAGGTGGGTACCGCTGGCCAAAAAGATAATTTTGTCAAAAGTCCCAAGTGTTGGAGAGAGAATTGGCAAGACACAAACAATTAATGTCTCCAATTAAACTGAGACTGGGATGTAAATCTCTGCACCTTAAACACATTGTTTCCTCCAGAAGGCAGGTGTTTATAATCCTAAAGAACAACTCTGAGGAGTTGATGGTACAGCTGGTGCCGTTTCTGCTGGTTCAGAGACTGCTGGTCCAGTCTCTGCTGGTTAAGGTGCTGTTGGTCCAGTCTCTGCTGGTTCAGGTGCTGTTGTGGAGGCTATTGATCAGTCCCACGCTGAAAGTATTAATAGAGACTCAGTCAATACAGACTGAAACAAAGGAGGCAGAATGTTCTCTGGAGAAGGACAGTGAGATGTTGGTAGATAAAGCCAATAAGAAGAGGACAGTGACCAGTGTCAGTCAAGTGAAGAAAGTTTCTCTTCAGAGTGACAGTGTGCAGTCAAGTGAGAGTGATGGTGATGAGGAGAGTGATGTGGACTCTCTAGCTTCCTCTCAAACCTGGGTTCACAAGAAGAGTGGCTACTCTTTGATAAGTATTACGAAGTTTCTGCAGGACACTAAGGGAGCCAGAAATGTACAAGTTGAAAATGTGTTCACTGATTTACAGCTCTTCATTGTCTCAGCGAGAACGTTTATGAGAAGTCCTAGAATCCTTGGGAGAAAGCTCTCACTGATCAAGAGAATTACCATCTAAAGAAACTGGTTCAAAAGATCAAAAGGCAGTTAGAAGATAATGAATAAGTCTAATAGATATTCCTTTCTTTTATTGCTTTGTTCACTTTATTTTATTTTACAACTTTTTTCTATTCTATGGGGGACATACAGTACAGTAAGAATAGGCAGCCTGAACTTTTTTGTGATCACTTGTGCCAGCTGCTCTCTTTATAAAATGGTTAAAATACAATAGTGCCTATTGGCATTTTAATATGGCTTTATCGGAGGATAAGAACTTCAGAGAAACTTTTGTCTTTTTTTGGGAAAAACAACCAAACTATGAAATCTGATTTTGTGTCAACAAAAGTGGTGAGATTTTGGAAAGGTCCAAATAAAACAGTTCTGTCAACATTACACTCAGAATGTCACAAAAACCTTAATTAGTTCAGTGAAAACTCTGGCGTTTGAAGTGGAAGAACTTAGCTGAGACCACAGGAGACCAACAACATACTGAGACACTTGAAGTTAAAAAGTCTGTTTTATCAAACTGATGGGTGTCTCAGCTGAGGGGGCTCTGGTTAGGTCCCACTTTCCAAATGTAGCCCAAATGGATGTCCCACCACATTTTTCTTTGGTCTGGAATGTAAGAATGGACAGAAAAAGTTTATTCACAGTTCAAGGTCTGACTCTGGGAAAGTTCTGACTGATCAGACTGCAATCCACAAACATGCCATCAGCTTTTACGGTAATATGTTTAAATGTCAACCCAAAGAGCAGGAAGTGTCTTAGAGCGTCTATACTGGTCTTCCTCAGGTTGATCAGCAGAGAAATGTAGAGTTGGAAGCAGCTCTCCCCTCTGATGAACTCTATGCTTCTCTGCAGAGCATACAGAGTGGAAAAGCTCACAGAATGGGACGGGACGGTCTACCCGTTAACGTCTTTGTGGTCAGTGGTGAGGGGATCTGCAGGCAGCACTGGATGAGTTGAGCAGCTGAGCTGCAGGAGGGTGGTCCTTAACTTACTATCTAAGAAAGGTGGTCTGCAGTTCATCAAAACCTGGAGGCCTGTGTCTCTGCTCTGCTCTGATTATAAGCTCCTCGCCAAGATGTTGGCAACCAGGCTGAACAGAGTGATGGAACAAGAGATTCTCTGTGATCAGACCTAGTGTTTACCAGGCAGGCTGATTTGTCACTTACTCACTCACTCACTCACTCGCTCATCTTCAACCGCTCATCCGGGGTCGGGTCGCGGGAGCAACAGCTCCAGCAGGACACCCCAAACTTCCATTTCCTGGGCTACATTAACCAGCTCTGACCGGGGAATCCCAAGGCATTTCCAAGCCAGTGTGGAAATAAAAACTCTCCATCTAGTCCTCGGTCTTCCCTGGGGCCTCCTCCCAGCTGGTCGTGCCTGGAAGACCTCCCTAGGAAGGCACCTAGGGGGCATCCTTACCAGATACCCGAACCACCTCAACTGGCCCCTTCCAATGCAAAGGAGCAGTGGCTCTACTCCGAGTCCCTCAGGGATGGCCAACCTTCTTACACTATCTCTAAGGGAGACTCCAGCCACCCTCCTGAAAAAAAACATTTCAGCCGTTTATACCCACGATCTAGGTCTTTCAGTCATGACCCAGCCCTCTTGACCATACGTGAGAGTAGGAACGAAGACTGACCGGCAAATCGAGCTTTGACTTCTGGCTCAGCTCTCTTTTCATCATAACATTGTGGTAAAGCAAATGCAATATCACCCACACTGCTCTGATTCTCTGGCCAATCTCATGCTTCATTGTCCCTTCACTGAACAAATCCCTGAGGTACTTCAACTCCTCTAAGAAGAAGAAGAAGATATTCCTTTATTAGTCCCACAGTGGGGAAATTCAGTTTTACACTCTGTTGTTCACACAGTACATATACATGCGTCAATGGAGAGATGTCAGAGTGAGGGGGCTGCTCCTGACAAGGGTTTGGTGCCTTGCTCAGGGGCACCTCGGCAGTGCCCAAGAGGTAAACTGGCACCTCTCCAGCAACCAGTTGGTCTTGGTCCATGGGGGACTTGAACCGGTGACCTCCGCGTCCTAACCCAAGTCCTTACGGACTGAGCTACTGCCGCCTCTACTTGGGGTAAAGACTCATTCCCTACCTGGAGTAGGCAATCCTCCGGGTTTCCTGCTGAGAACCATGGCCCCAGATATAGAGGTGCTGATCCTCATCTCACCCCCCCCCCACCCCCCCCAAACCCATCCCTTATTTCCTGAGGGCCCCAAACCAATAATCCCAACAGACCACCCTTTTTTTCTTAAAACATTTAGGAGATCTTCACCCCCCCCATCTCCAAATCCCCCCTCCCCCTACAACCCTCTATATCCTTCCATGAATATCATGTACAGGATTGATGATGAAATGCAGCCCTGGTGGAGGCCAACCCCCACTGGAAATGAGTCTGACTTACTGCCAAGAATCTGAACACAGCTCTCGCTTTTTGAGTACAGAGATTGGATGGCCCTGAGAAGTGACCCCCTCACCTCATATTCCCACAGCATCTCCCACAGTGCTCTCCCCGCCTTCCATGCAATGTTGAAGAGATATACCATCCACGACAGCTCCTCCACACCCAAAGCCTCCAGCATTTCTTGACGGATCTCATCAATCCCTGGGGCTTTTCCCCAGTGGAGTTGTTTGACTACCTCAGTCACTTCCACCAGGGAAATTGATGATGATCCCTTATCAGCATCCAGCTCTGCCTCTACAATAGAGGGTGTATTAGTAGGGTTAAGGAGTTCCTCAAAGCGCTCCTTCCACTGCCTGATTACCACCGCAGTTGAGGTTAACAGCGTCCCATTCTTACTGTACACAGCTTGCATGGTTCCCTGTTTCCCCATTCTGAGGTGCCAGACGGTTTTCAAGAAACACCTTGGTGCCGACTGAAAATACTTGTCTATGGCTGCTCTGAGCTCCTCCCTCACTCGCTGCTTTGCCTCCTTCAGGGCAGCGGCTGCCTCCCTACAATCCTGTCAGTATCTTGCAACTGCCTCCAGAGTCCTCCAAGATAACATATCCCGAAGGACTCCTTCTTCAGTCAGACGGCTTCCCTGACCACCAGTGTCCACTACACTGCCTCAAGGGTTACTGCCCCATGAGGCATCTAAGACTTTAGTTCACCACTGCAGCCTCAGCAATGGAAGCTTTGATCATTGCCCACTCTGAGGTTTGAGTTGAAGATCTGTAAGACAGGGGCCTCCTTCATTCTCAGTTACCTGCACTATCCATTTGGGCTTACCAGGTCTGTCCAAAGTCTTTCCCCACCCTCTGACCCAATTCACCAACAGAGAGGGATCAGTTGACAGCTCTGCCCCTCTCTTCACCCGAGTGAAGCGTCAGATCAGATGATATGATCACAAAATTGATCATCTGCCTTCGGCCTAGGATGCTCTGGTATCATGTACACTTATGAGCGTCCTTATTTTCAAACATCATATTTGTTATGGTTAGTCCATGACAAACACAGAAATCCAGTAACAAACAACTGCTCAGGTTTAGGAGGCCATTCCTCCAGGTTGTAGTACACCTTTAAAATTGTCAGCCTATGTAGATGATGTTGTCATCCTGGTTGACAGCCAACAGGATATTGATATGTTGATGAGGGATGTTGTCCAGTTTGGCTCAGTATCTTCAGCCAAAGTTAACTGTGGACTGGAGAAGAAGCTCAGCTTGCCTGGGAGGTTGATTTGGAAGATGGGGGGGGCTAAAATATTTGGAAGTGTTTCTGAGTGGTTTGTGCTTAAAAACTGGGAGAATGCTCTTGAAAAGTTCAACGGTCATTCAGCAAGGTGGAAGTGGATTATAACCAAAATATCCCACAACGGTCGAGTCTTCATCACTAACAACCTGGTATCGTCCACTTTATGGCATTGTCTGTCATGTGTTGACCCCCTACTTGATCTGCTGTCAAAGATCCAGGCTCTTGTTAACTTCTTCTGGGACAAACTGCACTGGGTGCCTCAGAGTGTGTTGTATCTGCCAAAGGATGATAGAGGATAGGGCTTGATCCACCTGAGCAGCAGGGGGGCTACCTTCTGTTTCCAGTTCTATCAAAGACTTCTGTGTGGTCCTGCTGATTTAGAGCGGTAGCTAGCTTGCACATTTTAAGTCAGTTAAGTATACTGGGACTGAACAGATCTTTGTTTCTGAGGGTTTTAAAAACAGCCAGATATCAAGGCAGAATTCTGTCTTGCACTGTTTAAGGCACATGTGTCAAACTCAAGGCCTGCGGGCCAAATCCGGCCCGCCACCTAACTTTATGTGGCCCGTGAGGGCTTGCAAAGAATATAAAATGCATATCATTCAATTCTATGCTGCTTCACAGAAGTACCGTGTCTTTAAACTGCATATCCCACAGTGCATCTCTATTTTGTGACATGCGCACTGCATCTCAGTATCTGCGGTTTCCAGCAACAGCGCTGTGACGCCTACTTAGCGGCCCTTTGAGGGGAACCATGATGCTGATATGGCCCGGGATGAAAATGAGTTTGACACCCCTGGTTTAAGGTGTTGAGTCTGTTCAAAAAGAGAGGCTGGGACACCAGTTATTTATGGGACTCATTTCAGTGGGGCAGACTCTGCAAACTTGGACAATGCAGCTCCTCTTGCCTGCTGCTTAGAGGGGAAATCGACTTGTTGAAGAAGCTGTCACAGTTAGTGAGTGAACTCTGCTACAATAGTATTGTTACGGCTCTGTTAAACCTGATGATAATGATGTTTTCTGTTTGGTGAGCATTTGCATTTGGAGTGTACAGCATTGTTTTTAAAAAGTGGGAGTTGTTCTGAGTTTTCTTTCCAAGACCCAAGTAGAGAAGTAATATATAAAATGTTTGTTTAAGTTCTGAACAGGGACAAATTGAATGGTAAAACTGACACTCCATAGAGATCTCACTTAGGTCTTAGTGATACTTTTAGACCTGAATGGAGAGCTGTGCATGCCCAAAGGATTTATTTTGATTAAACACTCGGTGTATGTATACGCACGTCATGATTGGATCATGTTATTTTAGTGCCCAACAGTGGATTTGGAATTTCCGATCAATCAAGGTTCAGATCAGATTGGAGAAATTTGGTGCATATAAACGTGGCTTCTGTTTCTTGTCAGTCATAGCCGTCAGACAGTCTGCCATTGTGTACTGTCTGTTTACAGCCAAATAGCATTGAAGCTTGTTTTGACTTTTTGTGTTAGATGTCCAGTAGTCTTTTCTTTTTTCTTTAGCTTTAATGTGGTTGGTCCAGATAGTGTGAGGGCTGTCCTCAGGCTTTGTGCTGTGAGAGGAGGTGAGCCTCAAGACCAGCTGGCTGAGGGGACTCCTCTCTATGTCCTCTTCTTGACAAAGGAGAGCTTTGTAATGGTAGGAGGTAGGTTCACTTGCTTTTAGGTGTTTGTAGAACTTGATTTCTCTTTTTTTTAATCCTAATTAAAAGGGGAAATTGACCTAGTTCGTCTTGGCATACATTATTGGGGGTGTTCCTGTGGACTCTGAGAATGCTCTTTCACATCTCAGTGTGTAGGGTTCAATTGACACTTCACTACCATACAGTAAAACTGGTTCAATTATGGATATGAATATTTTGAGCCATTTTCTTACAGGTATATCTATGTTTGAAGACTTTTTAATTGCATAGAAAGCCCTTCTTCCCGTCTCTGAGATCATCAATGGCCATATTGAAATTCCTGACACTTGGGTCATCTCTGGAAGACAGTAACGCTAGTCTTTTCCAGGTTAACTGTCCCAGGCCCAGGTCTGGCAGAAGTTTTGCAGATAATCCAGGTGCTTTTGTAATGTCAGACAGGGTGAGACCAGGGATAGTAGATTATCAATATAAATGTTAATCAGAGTCTTTCTGTCTCTCTCTCTCTCTCTCTCTCTCTCTCTCTCTTGTGTGTGTGTGTGTGTGTGTGTGTGTGTGTGTGTGTCTGTCTCTGTGTCTCTCAATTTCTGTCCCTGTCTCTTTCTCTCTCTGCCTCTCTCTCTCTCTCTCTCTCTCTCTCTCTCTCTCTCTGTCTCTCTCGCTCTCTCTCACCCTGAGCCTGGTTCTGGTTCTGGTTCTCCCTGAGGTTTCTACCCAGCAAAGGGGAGTCTTTTCTTGCCGGTGTTGCTCATGATGGGGGATCTCTTGTTGTATGTCTAGAATATAGAGTCCGGTCTAGACCTGCTCTATATGAAAAGCATCTTGAGGTAACTTCTAAATATAAATATATATATTTATACAAACAATTAAATTGGACATTGTACTATTTTACATACCTTTTTCCATAGTAATCCTAACAAATATTGATAATTAATTTCCATATTAATAAAAAAGACCCTGTTTCCATGTACTTGTGCTCTATTGGCCAGTGTGATGAGTGACTGATCCAATGACACATCTGACACACTGAGGTCGAGGACAATGAACAAGGCTCTCATGTGACTGGCAACTACTCAACATATTAAAAACTTATTTATTACTCAATGGCAACTCAAACCAAGTAACATTTTTATTACTGTTTTCAAAGTTTTAACTGGTTAACTGCTTTATAAACTAACCAGTTTTTAAAAAAAAAATCATCTTTTTCTTTGAGTGTGAGTACTTTCCAATGGTGAAGACTGAAGTTAAATCTATCACTCTCCCTGCTTTTTGTATTTCAAAGCTATGCAAAATTCACAGCAAATGCATCAGAAGAAGTAGCAAGTGCATAATAAATGCATGTGTAAAATGATAGTGAATGTATACTGTAATTGGGGAACAAGATGAGTGGAGAGCCATGCAGTGCAGTAAGTTTAAGCTCCCTGCAGATGAAAAACGCATTCCTACTCTGCATGTCGCTGTGTTCCTCAGACGATTCCCAGCTGGGACCTGCTCTAATCTCCTGGCAACAATATTGACATAGAAATAGAAACTCTGATGAGTACAGGACTCTAGCTGTCTGCCTGTCAGGACTGCCTTCACATACATCTGGTGTTCGGTGTTCCTCTATAAAGTTATATCCTGTTTGAATTAGATAGCCTACATTGTGATTTTTAGGCTAAAACCATGAGATTTAAAGGAATATTTCACATTTTGGAAACTATGATGATATGATGTTTACTGTTTTACTTAAATAATGGATATCAACTTCATCATGATTTGTTTAGCCTAGCTTAGCTACTAGCTAAGCTACTAGCAAAGGCTAACCTAGATCCATCAAAACCAAAAAAAAAAAAGTCATGTAGTGAGGCTAAAATGATAAGATTGGTCATTTTAATGCTACTTCAGGAATGACCAATTTCTCACTAAAATTCAAATGGTTTTATCTCTTTGGGATCAACAATGCAGATGTGTGGACCGAGACTCAAGTCATTAATCTAATGAGACTTTAACTCAACATAGACTTTAATACCAATGACTCAAACTTTATCCTATTGACATGTAAATGACTTGATTTCGGCTCTTTGTCTTCTTGACAATTATACTTTGACTCAATCTGACAGCAACCAATCACACTGGTCAAACAGGAGGAAGAGGTGTGCTCGCAATTGCAGACCAGCAAGCACTGACAACAGATCCAGTTATCCCAGATGTAGAGACTCTACTGGTGAATAAAAACAGACAGTAGCATGTAACATTCATCTAAAAAATGGCAATTATTTTAATTGTTTCTCATAAATAATATCTATTCAATTTTGCATTTAAATGTTCTAAACTTTCTTTTAAAATAATTAATAGAACAGTGTTATTTCCATAAATTTGTTACTATTGTTGCTCAGCATTAACGTTTAAAACTTAGATTGGACGTGGGACTTGTTGGTCTTGACTTTATATCTTAGACTTGACACTTACTTTGACATTTTCCTACCTTTGCAAGAATGTGCTCGCCACGTTTCATGGCAATCCTCCAAGAAGATTATAGGATGTATTGCGTGGAAGATTAAAATGTTTTTGTGGGGTCAAAGGAAAACTGTTGGAGTGTCAAAAATGGAAAGGGTTCATTCTTTGTGTAGTATGTACATGCATTCATCCGATCTGTCCATTTTTTAAACTTCTAAAAGTATAATTTGGCACTTAAAAGTAACAACTGCAGCTATGCTACTGATAGTCTGACAAATTGGATGTAGACTGGGGGTATACAGTAAGCATGCCAATGGCTATTTTGCAGGGGTGTTGTTGTTGCATCCTGTGCTTAGTGCTGTCCAGGCCTGGCTCAAGCCCTTTTGGTCCCATTTTTTTTTTTTTTTTTTTTTTTTTATTCTCTTAGAAGGCAACCAGCGCCCCCAGGAAGCCTGGTGCCGTCCAAGATTATGATTGGTTTAAAGAAATACAACAAAGCGTGTGGAACTGGACCTGGCATGTTGCCAAAATAATGTTTGCTAATTATCTTTAAGCTGTACAGTTGATGGTGATGGGAATTATTTTGGCAGGTGATGGCGCTAGATGAAAAGTCACCAAAGTTGTTACATTTCATCTTTACAAAGCCTCCAGCAACAGCACCGAGCTTTGAAGTAAATTTTTGTAGTGGCCAGTGGTACGACAACTGCCGTGTCTGGGCCCAAAAAGACTTTTCTCCATAGACTTATATTGGGAAAGAGACATCTGTAACTTAAGCTCTCTAACTGTGCTAACTAGCTAACAAGTAACAACATGTAAATCAGACAGCACTGCACTGCACTGCACACAGCACTTCACTTTTGACATTGCTTTGCAAGTTTTCCCCCTGCTTTTAGTCTTTTTGCTAAAATGACTAGCACATCTTAGATCTACCCTTGTGCTAGACTCACAAAGATGAAACTGATATTGATATTGACTGATACAGTCTCATGAAATATCTCTTGGTGTCTTTAATTATTTCATTTCAGGATCATCTTGACTTGCTGTGCTTGAGATCCCCTGCAACCATGACAACCAAATCCAACAGCAGCGTTCTGGGTGGCAAGGCTTCCTCCTCCCCTCTCTTGTCCTCTCCACCCCGCCAACGCCTGGTCACCAAAGATGGACACTGTGCCCTGCGTCCACCTCTGTGCTCTTCAGGCTCGTGGCGCGGGGCCTTGGGCAGAGCCTGGTTACTGGCCCTGCAGGACCTGTGGGGATTACTGGTGGGTCTGCGCTGGAGATGGGTCCTGCTTGCCTTCTGTGCCTCCTTCCTGGCCCACTGGCTGCTATTTGCCTGCCTATGGTACTTGCTGGCCCACCTCAATGGAGACCTCGCTGTGCAGGATCATGACGCACCCCCACAGGGACATGTGGTTTGTGTGAAGCACATAACCAGCTTCACTGCCGCCTTTTCCTTCTCCCTGGAGACACAGCTGACCATCGGCTATGGCACCATGTTCCCCAGTGGGGACTGTCCAAGTGCCATAGCACTGTTGGCTGTGCAGATGCTGCTGGGGCTCATGCTGGAGGCATTCATCACAGGTACAACTCTCCTATTTCCAAAGCCTTCTCTCCATAAAAATTAACTCTGAGGTCACAGTCTCAATTGTAAATTTAATGCACACACTGGAAAAATGGAGCTAAAACTGAAGCTAATTGGCATACAGGCCAAAAATTATATAATTAAAAAAAAGATTATCTCATAAACCCCATGCCATAGCTTTACCTAAAAGCTTCAGAAAACACTTTTCAAAGACAAAATAGAAATCAGAAGTGTTACAAAGTGGCCTATTACATCAAGATAGTTTTGCTCTGTCTGTTGTTTGTCGCCTTAAAATTGTAAAATTTAATTGGGAAGGGAGAAATATAAGTTAATGAAAGTTTTTCAACGGTTTGATTCAGACTATTTCTGACATCTGCTGGGCAACCCTTGGTATTGCATTTATATGAAAGGATTAAATCCAAGACTATGATTAAACTATCAGTTATTAGAAAAGTGTTCCCCAGTAAACAATGTACTAGAAAAACAGACCAATTGTGCACAGCCCTGTTTTTAGACAGTGTCATACCTTTTTCCCTTTTACCCTCTCTGATATAATGATGTAACCAGTCTCAGTATGACTTCATTGATTCTTAAAACCTGGCTACAGCCTTGGTAAAAAGGACGTTATGTCTGAATTATGCAATTATCCGATAAGCTACACACTCTCTGTCACCACAAAGCGTTCCTATTGGCTGTTCAATGGAGCTGCTCACAGGCAGCAGACTCTAGATCAGGTCTGATTGGTTGTTTTCCGCCAGTCTGTGAAATCTTATAGTTGCCATTAGGAGCACTGGAGGACACAGAGGAACATGATTTTTCCAGTCTGTCTGTTGTAAGGAAATAGTGACTGTTTTATGTAAAAAAAAAAAAAAAAAAAAAAACTTTAATTTAGTCATTTGCTCCATTTCTACCCACTGCTGCTTTGAGTACAATTTTTGGTTAATTTACTTGAGCATATCTATTTTCTATTATGTAATATAATGTACTCCACTACATTTCAGAAAAAAATATATTGTTGTCATGGTCCTTTGTTTTTTGGGGGTTTTTTTGTAGTTGGTTTAACCTCTTATTTTATGTCTCATTTTACTTCCTGTCATGGTCCTGGGTTTCTGTCATAGTTTGTTTCCTGTTTTAGTTTGAAAGTCACTCACCTGTTTTATTCTGAAAGTCACTCACCCCTTGTGTCATTCCTAGTTTTACTTCCCACCTTTGTCACTTTCCCGCCTTTTTGTGATTGTTTTCCCCACCCTGATTTGTTTCACCTGTGAGTAATAGGCCTGCAGTCCTTGTATATTTAGTCTCTGTGTTTTCCCTGTTTCAGTGTTTGTCATCAATCCCCATGTCTTTCCTGCATCTAGGTCCACCATTTGAAAGACATTAAAACCTGACAATTGCACTGTTTACTTCCCTCTGCACTCTCATTTATCTGGTGGAGTTACTAGTTACTTTACAGATTAAGATTTTATGTTAAAGAATACATAAGGTTATAAAACACAAACATTAAGATAAAACCAATGGTTGATAATCTTTTTTGCTTATAACAAAGTAACGTTCAGTTAGGCCCTTTGCCACATTTCATCTGTGAGTTCCACCAAAGAGACAGTTCTCCTCTAACTGGCTCAGATTACCTAATATTATTAGAACTTTGTTTTTTCTTCACATTTATTTCAGTAACTCTCTGCTGCTGTCAAGGTACTGACAGATTAATGCAGGTTGCATCAAAGGGGTGATGATTTCTGATTGTAATTTTTGTGATTGTCTGCCTTGCCCTGATTTGTTCCACGTGTGTCTCATCACCCACTGCTCTGATTATTTAGTCTATGTCTGTCAGTGTCATGTCGTCTGCCTTGTGCTTGTGTCCATATTGCAATCCTGCCTGTGTGTCTTCCGGTTTGTATGTTTTTCCTTTGCGCTCAGACTGCTTTCTCAGTTTTTTGATTCCTGTTTGATTTGTTTTTACCGCCAGCTTTACAATTCAAGCTCGCCTTTTGTGAAAGTTATCTGTCTGACTGGTTTCTCTGTGTTTGGCTCAACCTCTCAAACCAAAACCTAACACCATGGTTGGTTATTTTCATTGTGTATTTAAACATGTATAAAGACCAGTTTGGGACCAAACTTGCTTTGATCTGGGTAGTTTCTCAGTAATAATACCAATTTCATTGTTCTGGATGCCTGTCTTAGGGTATGGGTATAAAAGTCATGTTAAATACAACAAAGCTGCCACGCCGCAAAGTTTATCATATCAGAGTACGGTATGTCCCACACACATTGAGGATAACAAAAAGCATCATTAGACTTTGCCACCTTAGGTGGTACCAGTGGGTGATTTTTCTGGTCTGGGCACATTGATCATCTTATAACCCCTCAGAGTTATCTGGTGATCCCTAGGCTGGAAACCACTGGACAAAACAGCTTGACTGTGTCATAAGAAGACAAACTGGCTCGACCTGAAGCAGCTACAACAGTAAGATGCTGTGTACACACTGCTGTATCAGAATGTATGATCTGATAATGTCTTATAGAATGATATTAGTCACAGGGGCCATTTTTATCCCACAAGTACTTTTAAATACATACATCTTTTGTATACTCGGTTTTGGATGCAGGGCTTTAACTTATAATAATATAATAAGTAATTTTACATTGTGATGTTGGCACTTTTGCTTAGACTTTCTAAGAGGAACTTTTAAAAAGGAAATGAAAAGGTTGGACAATGCATCATAAACCATGTTGGAAAAGTCAAATTGTATATTGTTAGAGCAGCTGCCCAGTTGACAATCAATAAACAGGCAAAAGAAAATAACATTTAGCATTTACAGGTAGATCACATGTAGCAACATTGACCTGTTGCTCAGGTGGTAGAACGGTTTGGCAGGTAATGTTAATGTTAATTTGTTAATGTAAAAGTTAAATTGTCATTGAGCAAGTCACTAAAACCCAAATTACTCCCAATGTAAAAAAAAAAAAAACATTGTAAAAGTCACTTCCATAAAAGCAACAAAGCAGACAACAAATCAAAGACAAATCTGAAAAGAAAGACAGAACCATATCAATTGTGCTATTTATATTTGAAATCTATTCATTTTGAACCTCTAGAACATTTTGTGGTATTACCTCTATTGTCAGAGGCTGATTTCTTGTGCTGCGATGTATTGCAAAGCAGCATGAGACAAAAATGTTTACATCAACAAGGTCAAAACATCTCATCATATTATATTGTCTATACCTTCAGGTGCATTTGTAGCCAAGATTGCGCGTCCCCAGAAGCGAGCAGGAGCCATCCAGTTCAGCCCCCAGGCGGTGGTGGGCCAGCATCAGGGCCAGACATGCCTCATGCTACGAGCCACTAACCTGCTGCCGCGACCCCTTGTGGATGTAAAAGTGAGTGCTGTGCTCTACGAGGAGCATGAGGGTCAGGCCCTGCACCAGACCTCTCTGGACTTCCACTTGGATCATCTAGGCCAGCAGCCCTGTCCCTTCTTCATCTTCCCACTCACCTTTTACCACCCCCTGGACCGCCAAAGCCCCCTCTTTCCTACCCTGTGTGAGGGCACATCCAACCACTTTGAGTTGGTGGTCTTCCTGTCTGCCTTACAGGAGGGAACTGGTGACTCCTGCCAGAAGAGAACCTCCTACCTCCGCCAGGAAATCCAGTTTGACCGTCGCTTTGTCCCTGCCTTGGGGCTGGATGCTCGGGGGAGATACATGGTGAGCACTCAGCACTTTGACACAGCCCACTCAAAGGATTGTGTGGTGCAGATCAACGGTGATGGCAGCGACAGGATGGAGTAAAAATGATTGGGGGTGGGGGGCAACGGATACTCTTTTCAGGAGGTACATGATTTAATTTGGTAAATCTGAATTTATATCTCAACATTTGAAATTAAAATGTATATCAGACATGGGTGCTGCTTTGGACTGCCTCAGTTTCTCCCTCTAATCACTTGGAGTTCCTAGTGCAACAACCAGGGTACTATCCCCCACCAGGGTTCCTACCCCTCAACATATACAGTTGCATTAGTTAGAATGCCTGGCCATGAAAATTGAGTGTGAACAAATATTGGTTAGTACAAGTTTATATATATATATATATATATATATATATATATATATATATATATATATATATATTTTTTTTTTTTTTTTTTTTTTTTTGTCACTCTGGTCATTGGTTCTGTCAGTCATGAGAACATAATCTTCAAGTTAATAGCTGATGTCTCAGAACATGGATATATCACTAAAAACATGTTCAGCAAGGTAAGAAACACAAGTAATAAGATGATCAGATAGGTTGGTATTAAACCTGTTGTTATTTCGCAATGCTATCATACCTGATGGAACTAATGGCCAGAGACACAAAAATAAAGCCAAGTTGCTGCAGTCTTTTAAATTTAATCAAAATTAATTTGGATGTCATTATTCTTACTTTTCACGTAAGGTTTGTGACTGGACTGACTATGATCAAGCTATATTTGTGGTGGCACAATCAATTCAAATTCTGTTCTGGTAATCAATGTTTTATTACTAACACTTGAATCAAATGTGTAATGTGAAATTTAGTATTCATAGAGATAGACACACACAGATTCATCACCAACTCTATTTAGTGAGACTTTAGTGTCTTTTAGCTCACTGTTTTGGTTCACCAAACTGGTTTCTAGCAGCAACAAGCAGCTGTTTTTGGAAAAAAAAAGCTCTAAAATCCCACAGTTCACTACCTGCTCAGCAGCAAATAGCAGACGGACACACTAGGACTAGACTAGTTGGTGACCATAGAGGAGCATTAAAGAGACAGATATTTCCCTCAGGAGTTAATAGAGATCAAAAGCAGTCAAGTCAGTTTTAGTTATAGAGCCTGATCAAATCACAAATTTGCCTCAGGGGGCTTTACAGTCTGTATAGCATATGACACCCTCTGTCCATAGACCCTTGCTTTGGATAGGAAAAACTCCCTCTAAAAAAAAGAATTCAATGGGGAAAAAAATGTTATAAAACTCAGGGAGAGCTATGCAGGAGGGATCTCTCTCCCAGGACAGACAGGCATGCAATAGAGTACAAACATACATACATACAAAAATAAAATTACAGTATAGACAATCAAGAACATGATACATGGAAGAAGAATATATGAAGAAAATGGACCCAGGAAGATGTCAAGCAGCTTCCAGGTATCACCAAACAGATGGAGCCTGAGCAACACAACCTCCTCTCCACCATGGAACCTGGACAGAGGACAAACTACACAAGCACACAAGAAGCAAAACTGAAGCACATCATTTACACATGAGAGAGAGTTACAGAATTACTCTAAATTTATACCAGAGCAATGGTGAAGTGCGGCCTGCAGCGAGTTGCCATGCAATGCCTGTGAAAAGCTGTGGATGTTTGATTCTGCAGCAAAGTGCAGCCAAACTAAAAGTTGGGGATGGTTTAACTTTTAGCAGGGAACAGCGAACAGAGAGTACTTTCAGCCAATCAGGAAACCTGATCCTGTGACTCCTGTGACATGTTGACCTACATTCCAAAGAATTTTTTTCCTGCCTAAAACACATGAACATGCCTCCCAGTGGCAGAAAAGTGTAATTATTGTGGTGAGTTGCACTTCACCGCTGACTGGTGTGAATCTAGTGTTAGACACTTACAGAGATGAGTAGAGATCCAGATCCCACATGTGAAATGAGGTACAACTGCCAAGCCAAAGACGGGTCCCAGGACAGCAAAGAGACAGAGAGGCACACAGCTGTGCTTGTCGGACACAAACAAACACAGGCTTATTGAGAAGCATTGGCATTCAGAAAGTTAATATTGTTCGTGTCGGCAGGACAAAGGGGACCATAACTACAAGGCTTCAATTATACATTGAGGCTGAGACTGAGCCACCACCTGGATAATGAAAAAGCAACTAATGTAAGGTTATGGAAAAAACATGAGTTTTGAGTTTGGATTTAAAGAACCCTTATTTTGTGTTGATTTGGTTTTGTTCCTGTGGACAAAAGTGGCAGTGTTTGTGAGTACCAGATTCCCTTAGAAAATCACTCATTTTACTGCAGCAGGGTCTGACAGTCTGCCCCACTCAGTCCTAGTTCTGGTTTTCCCGTGCCTCCCTTCCCTCCAGCGGACCCAGTAATACGGCCTGGGCCTCCAGCAGCGTGGTGTTGGTGTTGGCTCCCAACGGGGACCGGTGGAGCAGCAGGCGAAGCTCTGCTCCTGGCCAGAAGAGGAGCCGCTGCTGCTGGCCACGGAGCTCTCCACCTCCCGCCAGAGCTCTCCACTTTGCGCCAGAGCTCCGACTGCAGGTCGAAGGAGTTAGCAGAGCCGGATCAGGGTCTGCAGCGGGCCAGTTGCTGCTGGAGGCCCCGCTGGAATCAGCTGAAGGAGATTCTGGTGAACCTGTGTAATTTCATGATTTCATTGCTTTATAGCAGAATCAGATCCAGTGGTACTAATGGCAAGCATTAAGAATAACTCTTTGCTGATGGTCTTGTTTACCTCTGTAGGTCAAATAGAGGCAACAGGATTAAACTGTTTTATTACCAGTTAAATTTAAATGTTCCTCATTGTAACTTAAACCTCACTGAGCGTGAATATTGGACTTATGATAATATGTGACACTTTGTTGTCTGTCATCTTGCTTTTCTGCTTTTTTCGACCAAGTGTTGGCAAAAAATGATAACTATAGCTTCAAGAAAAATGTGATGTCATGTCAAAGCCCCCATGTGTATTTGAACATTTCTGACTTTGTTGAGTAATTTGGCTGATGCTATGATTGTAAAAAATATTACACACAGGAGGTTTTAGGTAAACAAACATGGATTTTTCTACAATTGGTTGAATATGATTTGAATGAGCAGGATTAGCATGCTCTTCTCAGTCACTGTGTCTCAGAAAGTTGTATCTGACTTTGAAGAATTCATTTTAAATACATTATGCATTATCACAGTTTTAACTTGAAATTTGTATACCTGAGTTTATTGAAATTTACTTTGATCCATCACAAACAATTATTTTTCCAAACTTCACAAAGTTAACCATGTACAATTTCAACTACTAATTCAGATGTACCACGTTCTAATCTAATACTTGGTGGCACAAATATCATCTCATAGGCTAACAGGCAGTGTGGCAGGTAGGACAAGCTATGACAGGAGCAATGATGAATGGAAATTACAGGACTGGAATCAGACAGATGGAGTTCTAACTTCCATACATTATGTCACATTTGAATGCTCCCTGACGTGACAGGCGGTTGACTGGTTAGTTTGAAGGTTCTGGGTTTGAACCTGACGAACCGGCTGGGGTCTCTCTGTATGGAGTTTACATATTGTTCCTGTGCCTGCTTGAGTTTCCTCAGAGTGCTCCAGTTTCCTCCCACAATCCAAAGACATGAAGGTTATGTTCATCTGCAACTTTGAATTGCTGTAGGTATGAATATGAGTGCTAATGGATGTCTGTCTCTATGTGTCAGCCCTGTGATAGTCTGGAAAGATATTCAGAGGTACCCCCCCGCCAACACTGTCTGTAGATATACTTGTGGCCCCATCTGCACAGCGATGTTTTGGGCTAAATGCTTACATCAGCATGCTAACATACACACAGTGACAATGGCTGAATCCAGATGTCCACCATGTGGAGTTACTGACTGAGCTCTCTTGGACACTACTGTCTTACATGTCAACATGTTGCGTCTGCATGGGCTCTGGCTCATAAGGTGATAAAGTGTGCTATAATATGGAGAGATTACAGTGTAACAGAGAAAGAGGTGAAAGGATAAAAGAGGGTAAAGGTTGACATTGATTATCTTAACATTTGAAGTTTAGACATTTGGATTCAGCCAGTGTTACCATGTACATTATGCTTTCCATGGTCACCATATTAGTTTAGCATGTTACCATGCTAACATTTTAGTACATTTGCTAATTAACAAAGTACAGCAGAGGTTGATGGGAATATCATTAGTTTTGCAGGTATTTGGTCATAACTCAAAGTATTGGACAAAGACAAATGATGTCCTCATGATGGAGCTAGAGGAAAAAGTTAGCAGGATTCATCCTCTGGGGAACATGAACATCTGTACAAGATTTCACAGAAATCCATCTCATAGTTGTTGACATATTTTAGTGCGGACCAACATGGTGAACCTACCAACATTACAACACTATAGCATTCTTTGGAAAGTGCCCAGCAGAAATGTAAAGCATATGTGAGTTGTAGTGAATGTTTTAAACACTGTTATGGTCTTTAAACCTGTGGCGGATTTCATGGCATTTTATCATTTAATTGGTATAGTTCAACAATATATTACACAGGTGGATTACATTTTTTTCACTGGAATGAAATTTTTCCACTTAAGAGAATTATTTTTGTCACAGAATGTAATTTAAGTTGACAGGCATCAGCGTCAGCTCTGTAAAACTCAACATGGAATTAGTAGGTATGGCAGGTAGGCTACATTGAAAGTGTTGAAAGAGCAGGTACCAATAAGGAAGGGATACGAGGCAATCCCTTTAAAGGGGTATCCACATTGCTGATCAATGATTTCCTTTACTGAGGTCTGTGGAGCAGTACCAGAAGGTTTACACTGCAGACTATCAATATGAGCTGACAATCACAACATTTGTTGTAATTCCTCTGTCAGTGTTTAGCAAAGGTTTGTGGTCTTTTAAAACAGACACCCATGTCTTAAAGTGAGCGATCTAACATTAGACTGACCTTTATGAAATGAAATATGGCTCAGTAGTGACTGATAGAATGATACTGACAGCTCACTGATTTGTAGTTTAATGCCTTTAAAAATCATTGCCTAAAATCATGATGCAAAGCCAAAATCAAGGTATTACGTTTATTTTGTACAATAATAAATGTCTTGATTTAGGAAAGAAATTTAGGTGTTGTAGTAATGTGTATGTTTGTATTTGGGTAATTTTACCTTTAAAGGCTGTTGATATGAAGAGAATCACTATGTTATCTATATGGTTTAAAGAAATCATGTAGCAACTTAAGACATAGGGGAGGAAATGTTCTACAAATGTGATTGTGAAGGATGAGATCTCAGTGTATCTCATATGCTTCAGTGCCTTTGTACAGTGTACATTCCATGAAATAAATATTTTGTAAACAAGCTTGGAAGTAACCATTATTTCATTTAGCTTCTGCACTCCATGAACTCCTACACCACCACAACCTGCCAGAACCAAATGTCTGGCCTGCACCGACCCATTGACACTTGCATCAACGCACCTGTTTTTGACATGAAATAAACTGCAGGCAGCTCTACTTTATTTTGACCTCATTCCACAACATACACTTGAACTACACTGTACACACTGTCTATATGGTGCTGGACTAGACAGCGCCATCCTCTAGCTAAGATTCCTGTCATCTAAGTTAACTATTACCTCTAAGTCACAGATTATCAATCATTTGTGGAAAGCCTATGAGGTCATAATTCATCTCTTTTTCCAATTAATTTTAGGTTCTCTGTATTAATGCACCATTCAGCAGTGGGGAATACTGAGCTGCTGAGGTATGGAGTTACTGAGTTATGATGAACTGAGTTACTGAGGCATGAGTGACTGAGTTACTGAGGTACTAAATAACTGTGTTACTTAAGTATAAGTTACTGAGTACTGAGTTAGTGAAGTAATAAGGTGCTGAGGTACTGAGTCACTGAGTTACTGAATGAGGTACTGAGGTCTGAGGTACTGTGGTACTGATGTATTGACTTACTCTGGTATTGAGTTACTGAGGTACTGCGGTAGTATATTGCTGAGGTACTGAGTTACAGATTTCTGGGGTACTGAGTTACTGAGGAACTGATGTATTGTGCCAATCAAACTGCCATTCTACCGGCAGACCTCAGCAGTGTTGCCAACTTAGCAACTTTGTTGCTATATTTAGCAAGTTTTCAGACCCCTCTAGCGACTCTTTTTCCAAAAAGCAACTACCAACGAATTTAGTGACTTTTTCTGGTGTTAATGGAGACTGTTCTTACTCTTCTCAACAAGCACCGGGTGCTGCCATGGACCCCTCCTCCGCCCCAAAGCACTCACAGGCGGCCCACACACTCGTCAAGCGGTCAGTCTGGCCCAGGGCCTAGTCGCACAGCAGTCCGTCCTAGCTGCAGTCAGAGCAGGAGATGTTCATTCCACCACGTCCAAACTGCAAATGAATTGTATGCACGAAGCCATCGCTGGCTGGATGTATATGTAAAATTTTCTTTGTCTTCAATAAATCGCTGCACTAAAATCTGCACTGAATTTCACTCACAGCCTCACTTACTCACCTCATCCATTGTGTGTGTGTGCCTTTCTGTGACATAAGCACAGCATAACTGGATATCTTCAAGCAGTGTAGGTAAGCAAGATCTAGCTGGCTAACTCATCATGTCTCAATCTAAACTGTATGCACAAAAATACAGAGAGGAGTGGGAATCAAACTTAAGTAACTCCTCTGCATCTGTGATAAATGCTGCTAAGTGCACTAAAACTTTTTTTTCATCCAAAAGTTTATTTGACAGTTTAGTTGTTTTTTTTTTTGTTTTTGTTTTTTTTTTTGGATTACCTGTTTCATGTATTGGATATTTAGTTTATACATTATTTTTATTTAAAATATATAAGTGCAATGCAGTGCAGACACAAAATATAGATTGGAGAGACAGACCATAGGTATAAATGTTCATTGAAGTTGAGAAATTTTGTGTAGCATTTGTTATTATTAAGCTGTGCATGTGTGTGTTCAGGTCTGCATGTACTGTGTATAAGTTAACAACAGAGTGAAAAAATTGAATTTCCCCTCGTGGGACTAATAAAGGACTATCTTCTTCTTCTTCTTCTTCTTCTAATATTTTATCAGATGAAGGAAAAAAAAAGAAAATCATCCAAACATATCGCCCCAAAAATATCGGCATCATACATCAGCCATCAGCTGTCCTGATTCTGTAAAAAATCAAAAATCGGCATCGCCCATAAAAAAACCCATATCGGTCGACCTCTAGTATTACGGAGGTAATGAGTTACTGAGCTATTGAGTTACTGAGGTATTGACATAATGAGGTAATGAAGTATTGAGTTGCTGAGGTAATGAGTTACTAATGCACTTACTGAGTTACTGAGTTATTGAAGTACTGGGGTACTGAATTACTGAGGTACTAAGTTACATAGGTATAAGGTACTGAGATACTGAAGTACTAAGTTACTGAGGTACTCATATACAGAGTTACTGTGGTATTGATTTACTGAGGTACTGAGGTATTGCGTTAATCAAGTATGAGGTACTGAGGTAGGTACTGTGGTACTGAGGTATTGATTTTCTGAGGTACTGACTTACTTAGTTACAGAGTTATTGGGTACTGAGTTATTGAGATACTTATGTACTGACTTACAGAGGTACTGAGAAATTGAGGCACTGGGGTACTGTGTTACTGAAGTATTGAGGCACTGAGGTACTGAAGTACTGAGGTATTGAGGTACAGAGTTACTGAGGGCGTCGTCTCGGCAACTCCCTCTCTCACTGCTCCAACTGGACTCTTCCCTCATTGCAGCGGCACCTACAGTGTAGCTTACTGCCTGTGGTAGGGTGTACCCTTCATTATCATCCATCCACCCTGGTTGGCGCACTTGCCTGTGCGGTCGCACATCCTCACATGGGGGAATGTAATCTATAGCTACTCCATAATTATCAAAATCTGGCTCAAAGGACTATTTGTTGTGGAGGCTCATTAATTCAAATCCAGCTGTTCATCTGTTAGAATGCTCTCACTATGTTCCCCCAAGAGTTGATGTGAATAAGAAAGCCTGAGATCGTTGATCAGTTTACTGCACTTTAATGCAATACACAGTGTGTGTGTATGTGAGGTGTGTGTGGTTCTGAAAGTAAACAGTACAGGAAAGCAATTGACGACAGATCACCTATAATAAATGCAATAGCTTTCATTAGCTGTGAATATCTAGTAGCTTACAACTTATAGCACAAGCTAACAATGTAACATGCAATTGAATATTATCCTATAGCCACAGTGGGCTAAGATGACCTAATTTGCTACAAACTTAATTATTAAGAAAAACTGTATGCATCACTGGCAACATTATATACACAGGTTACAAACAGAAACAAACTGTCCAACATATAAATATTGTTTATATTTGTTTATTTATTGAACAGATGAATAAAAAACAAACTCTTGGAATGCTGTCTCTACTTCTCTCCCATGAAAACAAGTAGACTCTACTCTGGCCAAGTCTACAGTAGCGCCCCTAGTGGCTGGGCCCTCAAACCACCTGTATTACTATGCCCTTCAGAACATGTACATACTGAACATGAAATGTGACCTCTGCATTAACCCATCCTAAATATTTAGGAGCAGCAAGCTGCTGTGAAGCAAGAAAATTCTAACATCTTCGAACAAAATCCAAAACACCTAAAAGCATGAACATTCCCCTAGCTACATCTATTTAGTCAGGTCTTGTCTTGTCCTTTACTCCCTTCAAACAATGTCTACAACACATCATTTAAAAAGAGAACACACAGATTTTGCTTGGATACATATTTAGACCTATGAACCTGTTCTGCACATTAAATTTTTGTGTAACTTCTATGTATGTGAGCCATAATAGCTGAACATTGTGGCCCAATTTAGTTGACTTTTTTTCCACAAAAGTTTTTAATTATAATTTTTTTTTTTACCCATTTGAAAGAGCCTGTCAAAACATTGTTCATAGACATTTTTGCTTTGTTTGTAGGCTTTCTTCTAACAGTTGTATCATCCTTCTTAGTGATGAATAACATTAGACTATGTCAGGCTCAGTAACCATCCAGCTCCTCTGACATGCTTCACGTCGCACTACCCGCATGAGCAACCTCAGACCAGCCTAAACTGGTATTACATTTCGAAAAAAAAAATCAGTGACAACAGATGTCGAAACAAAACAAAACGAACTCGGAACCCCCATTGAGAGCACTACTGTATATTTGTGAAAGATGACCGTCTTATTTTGAAATGTGCGACCGGAAGCACCGTTGTCTCTCTCGTCGGTGGGCTGAGGGCACTTAGAGACAGACTGGCACTGGAGACGAGAGACCAGAGACCGGAGACCAAGACTGCTGTCAAGCTCCACTAAGCCTCAGTGAGCGGTGCTACCCCACCATGGCGTCTGAAGAGCTGGCGAGGAAGCTGCAGTCGCGGCTTGCTGCTACTAAGGAGACTGAGCCGATGCCGGAGCCCGACCAGAGCCAGAGCCCGGTCCGACCCAAACCGCAGGAGGCCGAGGAAGCCTGCGGTGACTCGTCCTCTGAGCTGTCCGCTAAACTGACCCGCAGGCAGGACATCAACGAGGGCAACGCTGCTCCTCGACTGACCCGCGTCTTCAACCCCTACACGGAGTTCAAGGAGTTCTCCCGCAAGCAGATTAAGGACATGGAGACGATGTTCAAACGGTAACGTTTCTTTGTTTGTCCATTTACACACGACACGGCGGTCCGACATGTTTCCTTGTAGTCGTGGTGGATCTGGGCTGAGTGAGCCTGTTCGGCTGGAAGCTCGTGATGGGATTAAGATGCTGCTGCTGACGTGAAGCCGCTCGTTGAAGCTGCAGGTTGTCAGCAGCTCCAGATCCCGCTGCTCACCAGCTCCAGATCCTGCTGCTCACTGCGCTGTTAGCAGCTACCTTATCCGTATTAGTAGGCCCACTGAACATTTGATCCAGCTAGTGTTGTGTCGTGATTGTCCTGTGGGCTGGTCGGCATGGTTTTATGACGACCACAATTGTCCAGAATGGACAGGGCAGTGAAAAAAATGTCCCAGATACATAACGTCTCTGAAGGCTAATCTGATGAGTCAAATCAGAATTCGAATACATAACTCCAGGTTCATGTATGTTGTATTTGAGCAACCACAAAATTTCGTCATCTGTCATTAAATGAAGAAATGCAGCAAATCCACGTAATTGACAACCTGGAACAAGTGAACGTTTGTTTAAAAATGAGTAATCATCAATCAATCATCAAAATAGTTGCAGCTTGATTTTTTTTTAATCTGTTTATTAATCTCCTAGTCATTTCAGCTCAAAATAATTTATTTCAGAGAACAAACCTATATTTTCCTCAGAACATTTATTGTTTTCCTTGTTGCTCATTGAATGCTTT
Source organism: Pterois miles (assembly GCA_947000775.1). Classification (NCBI taxonomy): domain Eukaryota; kingdom Metazoa; phylum Chordata; class Actinopteri; order Perciformes; family Scorpaenidae; genus Pterois; species Pterois miles. The sequence continues at coordinate 2,890,567 of CAMQGK010000416.1, read as the reverse complement.
AAGTTAACCTCCATGACATGGATGTGATTATCACAGGCTGAAGGTGCAAACTGCTTGGTCAGGTCTGCACGTGGAGAGGTAAAGTAGCAGGCTAAAAACTTGTGAGTTATAATAAAAGAGCTTTTTGTTTTTACATATTATTAACGGGCTATATAACTATTATCTTTTTTATTTTTAACACATTTGTTTTATTGGGACATCATGTCATATTTGCACAGCATCTGAAAGTACAAGCTTGTCCACTTTCCCACTTTTATATTTGTTCAAACAGAAGCACAGATATACATACAGATGAACAAAGCAAGACAGAAATATTATAGAAAAGTAAGATTGTATATACCGTATGTGTGTGTATGTGTGTATGTGTATATATGTATATATACATATACAGTATATATATATATATATATATATATATATATATATATATATATATATATATATATATATATATACACACAGCACAGACCAAAAGAGTTTTCTTTATTTATTATTATTATTATTACTGCTTTGCACACTCTGCATTCTTTTGATGAGCTTCAAGAGGTCGTCACCTGAAATGGTCTTCCAACTGACTGTGGAGGTCAGGTCATCTGGCGCAGCACCCCATCACTCTCCTTCTTGGTCAAATAGCCCTTACACAGCCTGGAGGTGTGTTTGGGCTCATTGTCCTGTTGAAAAATAAATGATGGTCCAACTAAATGCAAACCGGATGGAATAGCATGCTGCTGCAAGATGCTGTGGTAGCCATGCTGGTTCAGTATGCCTTCATTTCTGAATAAATCCCCAACAGTGTCAGCAGCAAAGCACCCCCACACCATCACACCTCCTCCTCCATGCTTCACGGTGGGAACCAGGCATGTAGAGTCCATCCGTTCACCTTTTCTTCGTCGCACAAAGACACCGTGGTTGGAACCAAAGATCTCAAATTTGCACTCATCAGACCAAAGCACAGATTTCCACTGGTCTAATGTCCATTCCTTGTGTTCTTTAGCCCAAACAAGTCTCTTGTGCTTGTTGCCTGTCCTTAGCAGTGGTTTCTTAGCAGCTATTCTACCATGAAGGCCTGATTCACACAGTCTCCTCTTAACAGTTGTTCTAGGGATGTGTCTGCTGCTAGAACTCTGTGTGGCATTGACCTGGTCTCTAATCTGAGCTGCTGTTAACCTTTTCTGAGGCTGGTGACTCGGATGAACTTATCCTCCGCAGCAGAGGTGACTCTTGGTCTTCTTCTTGGGGTGGTCCTCATGTGAGCCAGTTTCTTTGTAGCGCTTGATGGTTTTTGCGACTACACTTGGGGACACTTTCAAAGTTTTCTCAATTTTTCAGACTGACTGACCTTCATTTCTTAAAGTAATGATGGCCACTCGTTTTTCTTTACTTAGCTGCTTTTTTCTTGCCATAATACAAATTCTAACAGTCTATTCAGTAGGACTGTCAGCTGTGTATCCACCTGACTTCTGCACAACACAACTGATGGTCCCAACCCCATTTATAGGATATATATATATATAAGAAAACCCACTTATTAAACCTGAAAGGGCACACCTGTGAAGTGAAAACCATTTCAGGTGACTACCTCTTGAAGCTCATCAAGAGAATGCAGAGTGTGTGCAAAGCAGCAATCAGAGCAAAAGGTGGCTACTTTGATGAAACTAGAATATAAAACGTATTTTCAGTTGTTTTACACTTTTTTGTTAAGTACATATTTCCACGTGTTAATTCATAGTTTTGATGCCTTCAGTGTAAATCTACAATGTCAATAGTCATGAAAAGAAAGGAAACTCATTGAACTCCAAACTTTTGGTCTGTACTGTATATATATTGTGTGTGTGTGTGTGTGTGTGTGTGTGTGTGTGTGTGTGTGTGTGTGTGTGTGTTTGTGTACACACAGTAAATTTATTATACAGTTGTGCTCAAAAGTTTACATACCCTGGCAGAATTTATGATTTCTTGGCCATTTTTCAGAGAATATGAATGATGACATGACACAAAAACTTTTTTTCCACTCACGGTTAGTGGTTGGGTGAAACAATTTATTGTCAAACAACTGTGTTTACTCTTTTCAAATCATAATGACAACAGAAACTTCCCAAATGACCCTGATCAAAAGTTTACATACCCCAGTTCTTAATACCTTGCATTGCCTCCTTTAACATCAATGACAACTTGAAGTCTCTTGTGGTAGTTGTGGATGAGGTTCTTTACTTTCTCTGATGGTAAAGCCCATTCTTCTTGGCAAAAAGCCTCCAGTTCCTGTAAATTCTTGGGCTGTCTTGCATGAACTGCACGTTTGAGATCTCCCCAGAGTGGCTCAATGACATTGAGGTCAGGAGACTGAGACGGCCACTCCAGAACCTTCACTTTATTCTGGTGTAACCAATGACAGGTGGACTTGGGCTTGTTGTCATGTTGGAACGTCCAAGTACGTCCCATGCACAGCTTCCGGGCTGATGAGTGCAAATTTTCCCCCAGTATTTTCTGATAACATGCTGCATTCATCTTGCCATCAATTCTGAGCAAGTTTCCTGCGCCTTTGTAGCTCACACATCCCCAAAACATCAGCGATCCACCTCCATGTTTCACAGTGGGAACAGTGTTCCATTCATCATAGGCCTTGTTGACTCCTCTCCAAATGCAGCCAATGTAGCCATGGTTGTGGCCAGAAAGTTCAATTTTGGTCTCATCACTCCAAATTACTTTGTTCCAGAAGTTTTCAGGCTTGTCTCTGTGCTGTTTGGCGTATTGTAAGCGGACTACTATGTGGCATTTGCATAGTAATGGATTTCTTCTGGCGACTCAACCATGCAGCCCATTTTTCTTCAAGTGTGTCCATATTGTGCATCTTGAAACAGCCACACCACATTTTTTCATTGAGTCCTGTATTTCAGCTGAAGTTATTTGTGGGTTTTTCTTTGCATCCCTAACAATTTTCCTGGCAGTTGTGGCAGAAATTTTTGTTGGTCTACCTGACCGTGGTTTGGTTTAAACAGAATCCCTCACTTTCCACTTCTTAATCAGAGTTTGAACACTGCTGATTGGCATTCTCAGTTCCTTGGATATCTTTTTATATCAATTTCCTGTTTTATACAGTTCAATTACCTTTTCCCATAGATCCTTTGACAGCTCTTTTGCTTTCCCCATGACTCAGAATTCAGAAAAGTCAGTGCAGCACTGGATGAAAGATGCAAGGGTCTGTTGGGAGCACAGATACTCACAGGTCACAGGTGAGGAAGGGTACCTTTAGCTGCCATTCAAACCTTTTTGTGTGAGCTTGTGTGCATGTTATCAGGCCAAAATCACCAGGGTATGTAAACTTTGATCAAGGTCATTTGGGAAGTTTCTGTTATGATTTAAAAAGAGTAAACACAGTGACAATAAATGGTTTCACCCAACCACTAACCATGAGTGAAAAAAAAAAGTTTTTGTGTTATCATTCATATTCTCTGAAAATGGCCATGAAATCATAAATTCCACCAGGGTATGTAAACTTTTGAGCACAACTGTAGTAGTAGTATAGCTAGCATACATAATTAGACATAAATACAGAACAATGGGATTCACACTGAGGACTCAACCAGGGGTTGACTGTGTGTATGAAAGGGTTAACCCGTGTTGACTGAATTGACTTTGCGACCGAGGTCGGGAGGTGGGTCAGACCAGGGTCGCTAACAAACAGAGCAGACCAAACCTATTCGGTTGAAAATGAGGATGTACAGTTCATGACGCAACTGTCACAGGTCGCTGTAGGTGAAACAAACAGCAGGAATGTTTTCAGCTCCATTGGAGGTGAATGACAAACAATTCAAACAACATGGGTATGTGGCAAGACTTTGAGATGCAGAAGCTGCTGACCGTCTGCAGTGAGGAACAAAAAAGCAGTAGATGACGTGATGGTGACGGACAACGTAGTGTTGTTAAATGACTATAACAAGGCTGCTGAATGAGTGAGGCATCCACCGCTACGTTGCATGGAAACTCACCATGTTAATAATAAGCCAACCAGCTCATTGTACCGCCAGGTGCGACTGCATCTGTTTTTAAAGCGTGTTTGCATATTTTCTATTTGTAATGTTATCTTTTTACCTTTTTATCTTTCCAAATAAACCTGCAATAAGATCCATCACCTGTTCCATCAGTTCTAAAATACCAGTTCATTACATTATTGAGCTATTAGCAAACTAACTAAATGAAATGTACTCATTTTGTGTTTGGACAGACTCTTATGTTATCCAACAGTTGCCACATGCCCAGCTGAAAAACTTCAGTACATCTACTGTATGAAGCAAATCTTAGCTGGGATGGTGGAGTGAAATATACATTTCAGTCTTCAGAACTGTCTAATTCTTTTGTAAATGTCGCCTATATTCTCATATTAGATAGCACAATGTAGTGTAATACAGTGTTTTTCAACTTTTTTTGAGCCACGGCACATTTTTTATATTTAAAAACCCTGTGGCACACCACCAACCAAAAATATAAAATGACGCTTTTTAGCCTAATAATGACAATACGGTCTCGTAATTTATGCATACTCACTCAGTGTGAAACCTGGGCTTAGGTGAACACAAACCTGATGTCCTGGGTGCTGTCGCATCCCCGGTGAAAGTAAATCTGAGTGAAAGATAGCTTTCGCTGTCGTGCTTCGTCTTAGCGGTCTTTGCTTTCTTTTGAGTCCCTCCCATACTAGACCCTTCATCGGGGTCTGAATTTTGTCCCCGGGCCCTGTCCGGAGTTCGGATTTTTCCTTTTCAAAAACGGCTCCATCGCTGTCTCTCCCTGTCTCATGCATCACTCTAGCTGTGTCATGTCTCCTGTCTCAAAGTATTAAGGCAACTTAGGTAACTGCTGCCACCTAGTGACAATACATTACTTTTAAAGCACAGTCACTTGACAATGACATGTTATTGATTTTTTTTTATACCAATTAAGAAAATTGGATAATTTTCCACAGCACCCCTTACAATATCTCACAGCACCCTGGAGTGGGGTCACGACAAATGAGCTTATTGACGTTCGTTATCGTATTCTGTAGCTTTCCAACGCTCTACATTAGCTCATGTTATTCATGTCAGCGTTCATGTAAAAAGACCAACTCATACAGTGAATAATGTTACGTTCACAAGTCAGCTGCTAAAACAAGTTTCAATTGCACTGCAACCAACATGAATTAGAGATATAACTAAGGCTATATAAATGCTCTATTATCTCCTTATAGTTGACTGTATGTCATTGCAACAACGTGCATTATTCAGACATTTTCAGCGTTGTAACAGGGAAACTGGACATGCTTGTCATCATATAAGTAGATCGTGGTGGAAGATTGTGGTGTTTTTCCAACTTCAGCAGATTCATTACAACTTTGACAGAGGAGAGAACACAGCTCGGCTCACTGCTGCAGCTCTCGGCTGTGTCTGTGTCTTCTGCTGCCTGTATGAAGCATGGTAATCCTCAGTGTTGATTGGCTATTGCTAATGAAGTGTAACATATCAGATTGTACTGTGGGCGGGACATTAAGTCAGACTACACAGTGGAGACTGAGTGGAGAGCACTGACAGAGAGAGGAGGCTGATCAGAGCCAAAGTAGCGTATTTCAAAACAAACTTATCACATCCCCAAAATATTGTGATACAGTTTTTGTCTTGATGATGCATATCTTCATGTTTTTATATTGCAAAATATTAGTATTACTTCCCCATCTCGAGTTCACCATCAGGAGAGTTACTGTAGTAGCCACAGTGCTGTGTTCACTGTCTCTAGTTCACCATTTGGAGATTTGTTGTGCACCCATGGTACTGCATTCACCGTCTCCAGTTCACCATCAGGATAGTTACTGAAGCAGCTACGGTGCTGCGTTCACTGTCTTCAGGTCACTATCGGGAGAGTTACTGTAGCAGCCACATTGCTGCGCTCACTGTCCCCAGTTCACTGTCAGGAGAGCTACTGTGGCAGCCATGGTGCTGCGTTTGCTGTCTCCAGTTCACCATCAGGAGAGCTACTGTGGCAGCCACAGTGTTGCGTTCACTGTCTCCAGCTCACCGTTGGGAGAGTTACTGTAACAGCTACGTGCGCTGTGTGTCTGCCCGGTGTAACTTTAGCAAGTTTCTGACAGACTGTGTGTGTGTGGCGGTGGTGAGTGTGGGTTTGTTGGTGGCGTTATAGCTGTGAATGTAACTGTAGCAGACAGTGTGTGTACTGTTTATTTGTTTGTGAATAAATGCTACGAGGCTACAACTCCTCCCCTCAAGACTGGAGCCAACTTCCTGTATCTGTGCTGGCTCAGACTCTCTTAAGGTGGACCAGCTTTTCTCCTTAAAGTGTTGAGCTGCTCCTCTTAGTTTTGCTGATCTTGTTGATTAATTATTGATATGCCTTTTAACAGCACCAAACCTTAAAATGCTTAGTATTGGTTAACGGTTAAACGGTTAATTATTAACATCCCTAATTCTGATGTCTGTAGTTTAAAGTAGTATGATTTAAAAGTAGCTTTGTGAGTTGATTTGTATGGTCATAAATGGAGGAGGATGCACCGATACCAATATTGGATTGAATATTGGGCTTTGTCTATAAAAAATGCTTCCTCGAGTAAGTCTGATGTACATGGGAGAAACATGAGTAAGCTCTGACGCCTGAGTGTCAAAATCTCCAGGATCGTATTCTCCATAGCCCTTCATAAATGATGTAAGTGCTGTGGCCATCTTTGAGAGTTAGGCAACTTTGGGCTTTGAACAGTTCAGCAGGATGTTCATGACACAGTTTATGTCTCCTCCAAGAATTATACAATGTGTGGTGGCTACATTTGGTACATTTTGATAGTAGCACAGTCATGTTTGGCATCATCGAAATTAGACGTTGACCGATACGTTTTTTTTTTTTTTTTTTGGCCGATGCCGATTTTTTTTTTTTTTTTAGCAGAATCAGGACAGCCGATGTCTAATATATGACGCCGATTTTTGGGGGGTCCAATAGTATGGGTGACTTTCTTTTTTTTTTTCTCCTCCATCTGGAAAAAATGTAACCGCTTAATAATAACTCAATAATAACATTTCTCAACTTCAGTAAACATCTATCGAACACCTATGGTCTGCCTCTCCAATTGACATTTTGTGTCTGCACTGCAGTGCACTTATATATTTTAAATGAAAATAATGTATAAACTAAATATCCAATACTTGAAACAGGTAATCAAAAAAACCTAGACTTTGTTGAATAAACTTTTGGATGAAAAAATAAAGTTTTAGTGCATTTAGCAGCATTTATCACAGTTGCAGAGGAGTCAGGGTTTTTTATCTCAGGATTTGATTCCCACTCCTCTCTGTATTTTTGGGTACAGTTTAGACTGAGACATGGTGAGCTAGCCAGCTAGATGTTGCGTAAGGTATCCACAGTTATGCTGTGCTTATGTCACAGAGAGACACACACAGTGGGCGAGGTGAGTAAGTGAACGCATAGTGGCTGCATTACCTGTTGTTTTTCATTTTGGCCATGTTAATGGATTAGAGCTTCCACACCGCAACGCGGTGGGCAGAACTCCATTTGTTAACACAAGGCTTTTATTCCAAAATATGTGCAGGACAGTGTTGTCGAACATGCAGTGACTTGAATTGTTTGTCATGTCACATGAAAAGTGCTTGGTTCATCCTTCACTGTCAGACAGGAAAATACTTTCCATTTCAGGGGTAGTACGGAAGACAACATGAGGTCCTTCTCTCCACTTAGTGCATCTGTGAAGCTGCTTTTGTCCAAGGACCTCTCTTACAGTTTCTAGTACTGCCGTTTCTGAGTCTTTAGCATCAGGTGTCATTTTTTTCCATTTTCAGCCAAAATGGCACAGATGGCTTGTTGCTGATTATACACTGAACAAAAATATGAATGCAATACTTTTGTTTTTGCTCCCATTTTTTATGTGCTGAAGTCAAAGATCTAAGACTTTTGCCATGTACACAAAAGGTCTATTTCTCTCAAATATTGTTTTCAAATTTGTCTAAATCTGTGTCAGTGAGCACTTCTCCTTCTTTGCCGAAATAATCCATCCACTCCACTGGTGTGGCATATCAAGATGCTGATTAGACAGCATGATTATTGCACAGGTGCCTTAGACTGGTCACAATAAAAGTCCACTCTTAAATGTGCAGTTTTATCTGAGACAATTACAGTATTACGCACTGAGGGGGGGGGGGGGGGGGTCAGTCAATATCTGGTGTGACCACCATTTGCCTCACACAGTGCAACACATCTCCTTCGCATGGAGCTGTTCAGGTTGTTGATTGTGGCTTGTGGAATGTTGGTCCATTCCTCTTCAATAGCTGTGCGAAGTTGCTGGATATTGGCAGAAATTGGAACAAGCTGTCGTATATGTCTATCCAGAGCATCCCAAACATGCTCAGTGGGTGACATGTCTGGTAAGTATGCAGGTCATGCAAGAACTGGGATGTTTTCAGCTTCCAGGAACTGTGTACAGATCCTTGCAACATGGATCCGTGCATCATTACCATGCTGCAACACGAGGTGATGGTGGTGGATGAATGGCACAGCAATGGGCCTCAGGATCTCGTCACGGTATCTCTGTGCATTCACAATGCCATCAATAAAATGCACCTGTGTTCATTGTCCATAACATACGGCTGCCCATACCATAACCCCACCGCCCCTCATGAACCACTCAATTCCCAATGTTGACATTAGCAAACCGCTCACCCACATGATGCCATACATGCTGTCTGCCATCTGCCCTGTACAGTGAAAACCGGGATTCATCCGTGAAGAGAACACCTCTCCAAAGTGCCAGACGCCACTGAAGGTCAGCATTTGCCCACTCAAGTCGGTTACGAGGGCGAACTGCATTCAGGTCAAGACCCCGGTGAGGATGATGAGCATGCAGCTGAGCTTCCGTGAGACGGTTTCTGACAGTTTGTGCAGACATTCTTTGGTTATGCAAACCAACTGTTGCATCAGCTGTCCTAGTGGCTGGTCTCAGACGATCTTGCAGGTGAAGATGCCGGACGTGGAGGTCCTGGGCTGGTGTGGATACAGGTGGTCTGCAGTTGTGAAGCCGGTTGAATGTAAGATTAAGATGAACCTTTATTAATCCCCGAAGGAAAATTCCATTTTTTACACTCTGTTGTTAATTTTCACACAGTACACACAGACCTGAAATACATACATGCACAAACAGGACCTATATACATGCATTAATGGAGAGATGTCAGAGTGAGGGGGCTGCTCCTGACAAGCGCCCCGAGCAGTTGGTGGTTTGGTGCCTTGCTCAAGGGCACCTCGGCAGTGCCCAAGAGGTAAACCGGCACCTCTCCAGCTACCAGTTCACATTCAGTTTTTGGTCCTGCCACACCCATGTACTGCCAAATTCTCAGAAACGCCTTTGGAGACAGCTTATGGTAGAGAATTTTTTTAAAAAAAAAAAAAAAAAAAAATATATTAAATTTCCCCATTGTGGGACGAATAAAGGACTATCTTCTTCTAAATGAACATTCAGTTCATGGGCAGCAGCTCTGATGGACATTCCTGCAGTCAGCATGCCAATTGCACGCTTCCTCAAATCTTGCGACATCTGTGGCATTGTGCTGTGTGATAAAACTGCACATTTAAGAGTGGAAAAAGTCTTAGATCTTCAGCACAAAACAAAAGTGCTGCATTGATATTTTTGTTCAATAAGGTGGCGTTCCATCTTGTTGGTTCATTGGGAATGAGCTTATGCTCAGCACGCTTCAAGGTCTTCTGTTTCTCCTTCAAACACCTTATCATTTTGTTTGACCTGGAAAAGGCATGTGAGTTGTGCCTGAATAACATTCCTGGTCTACAGTTTTGGGATTACAGTGTACATGAAATAATTTCCCTGAGGCATGTCATATCTTTTATCCAACTGCTGCACAAGGTCCACCCAATACTGTACAGTCCCTGTTTTGGAGAGCACCCATAAATCAACCAGTTTGAGCTTCAAGAATGACAATGTGCTGACCACTGTGAAGTGTTGAACAGTGTTTAACACGTTTATTACAGGACAAGTCTGTACATTTAGTTGGATTTTTCGGATACCATATATAATCCAAGCAGAGTCTGAATTCGTAAAGATCAACAGATCATTGGTTTTATGCCCTGATAACTGACATTTACCCTTTTAAACTCTTCTTTACAAAGAGAATTGATTTCCACATAGTCTGTGTCTGAGAGACAGCACTCAGCAGCCCCGCTAGCTTGTTGGTATCAATATCAGCTGCTCTGATTCAATAATGTTGAGCTGAAAAAACATGCATGTAGGCTGAAATTCAACAATGGTGTTGTTCTGTTGGGAGATGCAGTGACAATAATGTTAAACCAAGTAAGAGTAGAAGAGTTATAAGTAAGGAAAGTAACTAACTTAAGTTCACTAGCTGCTTTGCTAATTAATGCAATGACTTACATTGCGACAAGGGTGGCCCACATTTCCCGTCATGTCTGCCTTGTCTCGAGTGCTGGACCGAGCAGTTTCAGTTCGCTAGATTATGTTCCAAAATGCAAATGTTGCTTTTGTCAGCGTTTGTAATGTGATGTGTCTGTTCAAAACATGGTGGCTGGCAAAACATGGTGTGAATTTTTGTGCTGGTTTATAGATCAAACCATGAGTGAGGTAGCAGTTACATGTCTTTGAAATGCTCATTAATAGGTGTGGGAAGGGTAAGAAAACAATCAATCGAAAACAATCAATCGATTTTTTCCAATCGAGTGCTGATTTTAGAAACAAAATCGTGACACCCCTACAAGCAACATATTCCAAATGAAAAAGGAAATTGTATGCAGCATAATGTTTCCGTCAAGACCAACTAGGCTTAGTAAACAACATTTAGCCCAGTGCAGAATTTAGCAGATTGATGCCAAGGAATGAATTAGCAGTGATAATTTGTTACCTACACTACTTACATGCTAACTGTGTAATGCTACATTAAACTTTCGATTTGAGAAAGTTACACAGTGTTATTATGTCAACAGCCATCAAACTAATCGATTCCCAACTTGTGTCTGAACAGAGTTAATAGTTGGAGAAAATTTAGCAGATGATCTGTCTAAGGATGAATCCAAATGACAGGCGCAATCAATGAGGATATTGGAGGATTCGAAAACTTTAAGACAAAAACGTAGGGTCATTAGAATTTGGGCCATGTACTGTATACAGTTGCAAGACAAAGCATGTGAACCCTTTGGCATTATTTGGATTTCAGCATAAATTGGTCATAAAATGTGTTCTGATCTTTATCTAAGTCACAACAATACACTTGAATTGATATGTTTTCATGTTTTTATTGAACACAGTGCAGTGTGAATGAATATGAGACAAGAGATCAGTATTTCAGCTTCTATCTCCAAGTATTTATATCTAGATCTGTTACACAACTTAGAAGATAGCATCGTATAGTAATCGTAATACTTCATATTTATTTGTAATAATTGCATCAAGCCTGCAACCCTCTAACATCGCCAAACTTTTACATTCATCTTTTGTAACATTTTTCCAGGTTTTCACTGCAGCCTCTTTCAGTTGTTGTTTGTTTCGGGGCGTTTCTCCCTTCAGTCTCCTCTTTAGCATGTAGAATGCTGCTCAATAGGGTTTGAGTCTGGAGATTGACTTGGCCAGTCTAAAACCTTCCACCACTTCCCTCTAATGAACTCCTTGGTTGTTCTCAGTGTGTTTTGGTCTCATTGTCTTGCTGCAGGATGAAGGATCTCCTGATAAGTTTGGTTCATCTCTCTTTAATTTGGCAGACAAAATGTTTCTGTAGGTCGCCAGTCCATCGCAGGGCACGGGGGTCGCAGGGGGGCTGGAGCCGATCCCAGCTGGCATTGGGCGAAAGCGGGGTACACGCTGGACAGGTTGCCAGTCCATCGCAGGGCACATAGAGACAGACAACATATAGACAGACAACCATTCATGCTCACATCCACACCTACGGGCAATTTAGAGTCATCAATTAACCTAAATTGCATGTCTTTGGACTGTGGGAGGAAGCCGGAGTACCCGGAGAAGACCCACGCTTACACGGGGAGAACACGCAAACTCCACACAGAAGAGTCCCAAGCTGGATTCGAACCTGTGACCCGATTGCTGTGAGGCGAGAATGCTAATGACTGCACCGTGCAGCCCCCAGTTAAACCTTATCCCAGAAATTTTGAGCCTCATCATTGTACTTTTTGGCTAATTCCAATCTATCTTTCCTCTTCTTATTGCTAACAAGTGCTTACGATTTTCTGGTGTAGTCTCTGTACTTTTGTTCCTGAAGTCTTCTGTGAACGGTGGATTATGAGTCCTTCACTCCTGCCCTCTGGAGGTTGTTGGTGAAGTTACTGACAGTTGTTTTAAGGTTTTTCTCTACCGTGTTCACAATGTTTCTGTCATTAACCGCTGATGTTTTCCTTGGTCTACCGGTTCCACGTCTGTTGCTCAGTACACCAGTGGTTTCATTCTTCTTCAGGACATTCCAAATGGTTGTACCGGCTATGGCCAATGTTTGTGCAATGGCTCTGATTGATTTTCCATCATCTGTCAGCTTTTCTTCCATAGACATCTCTCTGGTCTTCATGTTGGTTACACCTTTTTAACTATAAATACAGTCTGCACAAGCAAAACCCAAAGCTGAAACTGAGAGTAGACATTCAGCGCTATTTGTTTGAGTAATCAATGTAATAGGACACACCTGGACAACAAAAACCACCTGTCAGTCACATGGTCCAATAATTTTGGTCACTTGAAAAGTCCATAGTCCTGTAAGTAACTGTGTGATAATGAGCGTTCCTGTGTGCACATGACCATAATGTCTGCTTCGCTCATGGTCAGACGGCAGCAGGGAAACACCCTGCTTTAGCCTGCCTCTGGCATTCCTGTGCTCCCACAAAGAACAGCTAAATGAGTCTATGGGTGCCTTTGTTCTCTCAGGAATGGAATGCTGCCTGGAGAGGAAGGCCTTTCTCTGGCTATAATCACTCCATAATGCAAATGTAGGTTTAATTGTGATCATTTCCAACCTGGTTACAATTAGTTACAATTACTATGCAACTATATGCATCTTCTTAATCCCACATTTAAAACTTTTTCTACATTTTCTAACATTTAGCCCATTAAGTGTTGAGGAATCATAGCGATGTAGTAGATGATGAGTTGCTGGTGCAGTTGTCTCATTGCAGCATTGATTCTCACAGCAGATGTCAAAGGCACACTATACTGTAGATGAACTTTGCTTTGTGCATGTGCATGTTTGTATACCGGTACATGTAAGCATGGTAACCCTATGTGTAAAGTCACAACACTATGAGCTGTGGACAGCCAAAGTCTGCAGAAATGTGGACTTATGGAAAGTATGCATAAGGGACTCAAAAAGTCTCCAGGAGAATTCTCAGGCACTTGGCGACTTGAAAGCTTAACAGCCGTCCTAGAGTTAGGTCAAACTACAGGATTAGGTCATTGAAACGAGGATGGATTTCAGTATGTGATGATGTCGTATCAGGCTGATTGTTAACAGAGCTACATGCATTTTCAAAAAGAGATAATAAAGGGGCATGGTCCTTGTGGCCTTTTCAAGTGCTAGAATAAAACAATGGCTTAGTTTCTGGCCTAAACAGAACAGTCTCAGTCTGGGGTACTACAGTTTGGATTCACACACACATGCACAGCTGCTAAAAGCTTCTATAAATACTTGTCCTATCAGACAAGTCACTGTGGGCTTTGCCATTGGCTCATCCTGTCAGAACAGCTGTCTCACTGGTTGCTTGAATCCCTCACAGTCACATGCAGTCAAGCTTTAAAGGAAAATTTTACATCGTAGAGCTGCTGTTTCCCATGGCATCCATTCCTTCCAAAAGGAAGTTTGAGAAAAAGTGGGAGCAACAAAGAATAAATTCATCAAATCACAATCTGTTTGGGTATTAAACCTCAGTACTTAATGACATTAGCTGTAGTTAACTAGTTAGGTGTAGTGAGTTGTATTTAACTAGTTAGGTGTAGTTAGTTGTATTTAGCTAGTTAGGTGTAGTTATCTAGTTATCTGGTTATCTGTAGTCAACTAGTTAACTGTGTTTAGCTAGTTAGGTATTGTTAACTAGCTAGGTGTAGTTAGCTAGTTAGCTGTAGTCAACTAGTTAACTGTGTTTAGCTAGTTAGGTGTTGTTAACTAGCTAGGTGTGGTTAGCTAGTTATCTGTAGTTAACTGGTTAGCTGCAGTTAACTAGTTGTAGTAGTAGTTTGAATAAGTCTCTCAGTTGTTCTTTCAGGCAGGCCAGTATAAAGCACATTACAGTTGTCAAGCCTGCTTGAGATGAAGGCATGCATTAGTTTTTCAGCATCTTTTTGATTTAAAAATGGCTGAAATTAAGCTATGTTTCTCAGGTGGATGAATGATGTCTTCGTCACTTTACTCGCTATGTTTACAAATTTCTCCAATCCGATCTGAACCTTGGTTGATCGGAAATTCCAAATCCACTGTTTACATGGACACTAAATAAAATGATCCGATCATGACGTGCATGTACATGCACTAAGCGTTTAATCAGAATAAATCTAATTTTCTGGAAATAATAGAAGAAGAAGAAGCTGTACTTCCGCCTGTGTTGTAAACAAAGTCTGCGTTGTCTGCACGTCCTCAATGACACACTGCTGCAAAGGCAGAAATGCATCACATCGAGGTGGCACACATGCGCAGTGGAAATAATTTTGCCCCAACGAGGAAGATAAGATCCGAATGGGTGTGTACATGGACGCCGATCGGAACACCGATTGGCATAAACCACCTCTCTCATTCGGAATGAAATCTCTTTCCAAATGGGCCGTATCGGATCAGAATCTGCCAATTGACGTGTTTACATTAATCATTGTTAATCTGATTGGACCTTTACTTCGATTATTTGTGTCCATGTAAACGCACCTATTGATGTGGGACTTGAGGCTAAGATCTGAATCTAATACAATGCCAAGACTAGTGACCTCAGATTTAATCAATGGTACTAATTTCCCCACATTACTGGACAGCTTTTCTCTTTTTGCTTTGGGGCCTACTAACAGAATTTCTGTTTTTTATCTGTTTTTAATCATCACAACGGTTAATTGGTAAATGTATATCAGGTTTAGGTAGGTTTTCCATGGGATCAGGATCTGGTTTTTGGTGCCAACACCAGCCTCAGAAAAAATACCTAGCCATAGCTATAAGAGTACAGTATATAACACTTACAGGGTTTATTTTGCAGGGACAGAAGAACATGGAAACATAATCACTGTATGAGTTAATACTGTGCTGTGTTGGCTGCTCCCGGCCCAGCTGGACCTAATACTGTGTGGGTTTTTTGGTTTGTAGGTATGACACTGGTAAAGATGGCTTCATTGACCTGATGGAGCTGAAACTGATGATGGAGAAGCTTGGAGCTCCACAGACCCACCTGGGCCTCAAGAACATGATTAAAGAGGTGGATGAAGACTTTGATGGAAAGCTGAGCTTCAGAGAGGTGAGCATGATTTCAGTGTCCAGTTATGCCTAGTTCACACTACATGACTTGAGTCCTCATTTTCTGCTTGCTGACAGTTTTTGGAGCTCCCAGACCAAAGGCAGATCATCATTGACTCACCCCTTGCACATTAGCACTCAAATGCTATGTGTGAACTGTTAAAACACTTTAGCCAAGAGGCTTGCCAATGCATAGCAGACACATTGCAGACGCATTCCAGATATATAGCATGTTAAATATCTGGAACTATTGTGGGGCTACCGCCAATGAAAGTACAAGACACAGGGGATGTCTGGGGGTGGAGGGATCACCTGTAACTGTGTGTGCTATGTGTTGTATTTGCAACACAGGCCAAATTTGTTGTTGACCTTAGAGGAAAACAGATAAATATTGAAAACATGCTAAAGCATTTGTGAACATATGTGCCACTGACAACATCAACAAGCATGACTACACACATGGTATCACATCATTTACCATTAATTAATTGCATGTTTTCATGACAAAACATAGTCTGGAGACCTCATCAGGTATTCCTCCCAGTGAAAGAGCTTGTCGTGTGACCTCCTGTCGCCTTCAGTCATGTAGTGTGAAATGACTTCGAGACTCCTGATTACAAGACAGCAATTTCTGTAGTGAAAGTTAAAGTGTATGCTATATTTAGAATATTTTCCAACATACAGTGTGAGTGCTTTGAAGAGAGCATAGATAAGTTTTACTTCCAGTTCAGTTCCCTGTCTAAAAGGCTGTCTAAAGCCAAGATGAAGCAGTGAAAATAGTCTAAGTGTGTACACTTTCACAGTTACTCAATGCTGAATTAGGTGATATTGGAGTAAATATTAAAAAAAAAATCACGTTCCTCTGTGTCCTCTGGTGCTCCTAATGGCATCTGCAAAATTTCACAGAGCGGAGGAAAACAATCAGTCAGAGCTGATCTGGAGTCTGCCACCTATCTGCTGTCTATGAGAGTCATGAGTCAATCACTCAGAAAGACTGATCAAATGGTCAAACTAGGCAGCACTGAATCAATATTCTGTTACTGTAATGGCTATTTCTCTCCTCAAGTGTTTTCAGAAACATTGTGTAGTTACTGTTTAGCTGCAATGAGAAAGTTTGTGACCTGGCTGCCATGTTGAGATCAGTTGAGGAAATACCAAGCACTGCCCATCAGCCAGAACACAGACAGCAGGAATGCTCTCTCTGCAAAATGACCTGTGATTGGCCAGAGTCTTCCGTCACAGGCAAGATTATTTATAGCCTGAAAACAGACCCATGCGGAGGTGCAGAAGCTCAGTTTTCTCTCAGAACACTTAAATTACAATATGCTGAAAGGTTATCATGGAAGTGATGCCAAAAACTTGTTGCCTACTGAAGCTTTTAATGGATAATGTTTGCATGATGTATCAGAAACAAAAAAGGGAAAAAAAACAGAATTGAAACATAACTTTTCCTCATCCATCTCTTGACTTTGGACTTTGGTGAACTTCTCCCTCTGTGATGGCACATGTGCATCAAAAATGGTTGCCCTGCAGGTGTTGTAGACAAGAATAGAGGTGGGAACTTGTTCTCTGTCACTAGGCATGGAGAAGGGCAAACTGAAGTGACCCACACAATTTAATGACATAAACACAGCAAGACTTGTAAGATGTCTTTATTAAATATAATTCAACTTCCTGCAGTTCCTGTTGATCTTCCGGAGAGCAGCAGCAGGCGAGCTGCAGGAGGAGAGTGGTCTGATGGCTCTGGCCAGGCTGTCTGAGATCAACGTCTCCACTGAGGGGGTGATGGGGGCCAAAGACTTCTTTGAAGCCAAGGTACTCTATGTCTATACTGTATAGGGTGCTCCAGTCAGGATTTTTGGGGCCAATCACGATCACTGGAGGCAGAATCAACTGATGAATGCTTTACAATATATATTTTCTCTATGGCCACTCACAGGTTCCATAATAAAGCCATAATTTTACAAGAGAAAATTCATAAAACTGAGTGAGGTGATGGTCCTGAAAGATGCTTGTACACATTTTCTTTTATGTTCTTTCTGTGTTCGTTTATGAACATACTATAAGTATTAATATTAACCCTCCTCCCTCAGCTCCATAGTTTTACAATGGCTTGCAATGGCCCTAATACACCGTTGTACAAATGTAAGTACTTGGTCTGAAAAAAAGTGGCATTGGTGCATCCCTAAAAGTATGCTCACCGCAATTTTGTTATTAGTGCTCATTTTTTTGCTCTTAATTCCCTCCACACTGGGGCCATGAGAGAGAGATAGAGACAGAGAGAGACAGGAGTGAGAGAGAGAGAAACAAAGAGTAAAAGAGAGACAGAAAAAGAGAGAGAAGAGTGAGTGAGAGAGCGCAAGAGACAGGAGTGAAAGGGAGACAAAGAGTGAGAGAGAGAGAGACAGAGAGCCAACAGTGAGTTAGAGAGACAGAGCGAGAGAGACTCAATCAGTGAGTATGAAGTCAGTAGTAATATTCTAGCTGTGAATGTAGCAGTGCAGTGTGTGTACAGTTTAGAAAACCAAACCATGTTCCTGTGTCTTGCCACCTGCTGATTAAAATGAAGGGGGGGGGGGTTATCCAGAGTTAGCCATGACTGCAGCTCAAGGTTGTTTAAGGTGGGCTGACCAGTGGACCAGTAAACGTCCGTGTGAGCCAGTCTATTCACATGAGGAGCGCAGAGAGCCTGTGGATCCCAGTGGAACGTCAGTTGAGTAGACAGTCCTTAATGTGGACACACTACACACTGCTTAAAGAATGTGACCATATGTGTCCCAGACCACCTCTGAATGTAGACTGAGTGATGGGATCTCAGTGCGTCCTCAATGTGTCAAAGCCGTCCAATTGTAAACAGATTACGCAAGACGCATGTTAATGCCAGGTCTCAACAGGACCTTAATCCACTTACTATCCTGATTTGCATTTGTGTAGTTCACAGCATTTTATTTACATGTGAAAGCCTCCCCTGGACTAGAGGCTTGGGTATAAGTGCCAGAAATTGATAATCCACATCAATTCCTGGCAGTTCCTGGGAGTTTTCTGTGCAGCCTACAAATTCTTGTGAACAGTTGTTAACCTGAACTTCCACAGCAATTTGTAGTGCTGCTCGCTAAAAAAAACCCCACTTTTCATGAAGTGACTCATTCAGCTCATTATCACAAGAGCTGATCTCTGAGAACATGTGAGAGACTATATGAGCAGTCAGGCTCAGAAAAGAAGAGAGAAAGGAAAGAAAGAGAAAATGACCTCTCCTGTCACTTGGAGCATGCATCATAGTTTCATAGTTTGTTGCCATACTTTGACTGGCCACAGAGATGTTCTTCCCGAACACAAATAGTGATTCTGCTCTACAGTATAGTCGTTTTTGAATGGTTTCCCATCATGCCTGCTTATCCCGAGTACTGGACTGATGAGTTTTAGTTTGTTGGTTTATCTTCCAAAATGCAAATTTTACTTTTGTTAGTGTTTGTAATATGATGTGTCTGTTCAGAACACGGTGGCTCATGTTGCTAAATGTCATTTTTGTGCTGGTTTATTGTTTTAACAATTTGTGAGGTAGCTGATATATTTCTTGACTCTAGCTGTATGATGTACTATAATATGCACTTATGGCCTACTGCTAGTTTATTATGATAGATAGATAGATAGATAGATAGATAGATAGATAGATAGATACTTCACAATATTATCAAAGGTGTATGAGCACTATATTAATAACTATTGTTGTAATTATCATGGTTATCTTTAATATCAGTATATTGCGACACCCCTACTCCCAAACCACTGCACAACCCTGACGCAATTGCCGCAACACCTGATCTGGTGTGAAATGCAGCCTAAGATGAAGCAGCCCTGCAGGGATTCTTGGGAGTTTGGGCTGATAAGAATAAACACTGTCCTTTTCCAGATGCAGGCTCTTTCTCTGGGCAGCAAGTTTGAGGCTGAGATTCGAGAGGAAAAAGAAGAACGCAAGAGACAGGAAGTGGAGAAAAAACAGAGACAAGCCGCCTTCAAGCAGCTGCAGTCCACCTTCTGCTCATGACCTTCCACAGGAGGCAGATACCGATGCTGACATGCACAGTCAGTTACTGAGATTTTAGATATAGCTTCTCATTCCACCTACACATTAACCAGTGGCATTGCTCAGAAAACAGCAAGACACATTAAGTAAACACTCACTAAAATACTTGAAAATACCTCATAACTCATCACAAGCAAAGTTTATTCATTCCAGATTTCTGCAGCTGTTGTTTCCACAGAAAACAGCTAGGCAAAAACCTGACTTTAGATCTGTCAGGAAATATTTAGTGAATTATCCAAATTCATGGAAATATCATTTATTGTGTAGTTCAGTGGAATTTTTCTTTATGTCCCTCTGTACAAGAACTGGAAGTTTTCACCTCAAGGGAATATTACTTGTTTAGGCAAAGATAAGCTGTATGAAGGTGTATTAAGCTCACCATGTCCTGCATATGTTGTTTGTGTCATATGGTCTTATGATCCTCCCCTATATGTAGTTAAATGAACACCTACTACAACCTGCAATGTTATAGATATAGTACAGTAATAGATAATAACATGAAAAACTGTATCATTATAGTATATTAATAAGTAGTATTAACGTCATAGTTTCATACTGTGGAAACATCTGTTGGTGGAGTAGTGTACTGTCTGTAGATTCAAACAGTCTGAAGCAGTTTGTGCTAATGTTTTGAGCCACAAAAGGTACACTCCCTGGTTTTGATATTGTGCCCAAAATCTCCAGATGACCACTAAAACTAAACTGTGAACTGTGAAACACCTGAGAAGTTTCAGTGTCAGGGAAGTTATCTTTAAAGGGATAGTTCAGCAGTATGGGTAATGGGTTTATTTGCTTTCTTGCTGAGTGGGAAGAGAAGACTGATGGCAGTCTCATATTTGTGTGTTTAGTTAGAACTGGATTCGGGACATTAGCTTAGCTTAGCATAAATACTGGAAGCAGGGGGAAACAGCTAGCCTGACAACATGTCTAAAGCTCACTAATACTCACTAGTATCTTGCTTGTTCAATCCACACAAACAGAAATTTTGTAAACACTTGCATGCAGGGACTTTCTTGATGAACAGTAGTTTCATACCTGTAGTTCCATAGCATGCAACTCCCCCTAAAGCCATAACCTTTTATTTTCACATTTGTGTTTGTGTACAGATGAAATTATTATAGATATTATATAACATGTCCATAAGTGAGCTTTAGAGGGTTAGGTAGGTGCATGATTTACACTGGACAGAGCCTTTATGCTAAGCTTGGCTAACCAATATCCTGCTCACTATATCTCATTCTAAGAAAGAATGCAAATAAACCTATTTTTCATAATGTGAAACAAGTCCTTTAAATGTTTTTTTGTGAAACCAAAATCAACAACAGCGGACTGAATTTCAGCTGCATTAGCAAAAGCACATATTCAGGTTTAAGCATGCTCTCCTGTTGTACCAGGGTTTCTCAAGCTTGGCTTGTGATTCAATTTTTAGGTTCTAAAGTCTCATGACCTCCACAATTGTACTGTTGACAAGCGTCAACATATGTCATGTGAATCTGAGTACGGTGTATTTTAATATTCTGTTTTCACAAGCATGCCGTGCATGCAGTGCAAGTGTTATCTAGGCTAGATATCCTCTTAAGCTCGACAGACCCGGAACCAGGTCGAAACGGGTTGTACCCTGTGGTGTAGTTACAAAAATGTTGCGATGGAAGATATGCATGCCACACTGTTTTGAAAACCTGAAGTATTCAGCTTTCAGAATCTGTAAACCAACTGTATGTTGTCCAAACAATGTCTTAATTAAGAAGTATTTTAACAATAAAGTCGTACAGAAATACACTGAGTAAATATAAGAATAAGTTGTGATCAAAAATATCGGTGATAATATTCTCAGAAGTCTACAGTATCATGCTGGCATTGTTGGAAACTAGAAATTCTGAACTTTCCAATGTTAACACACCGTGACAGTAGATGAAACAAAGCCGTCATATTTAACCTTTTACTGTCACATTGATGTAAATCTCTGTGAAAGTATGTCACTAAGGCACATGTTATTTTTGACAAAAATGGCAGATTTTACTTACTTACATACCCACGATCATAAAACACCAGAGAGCCAGAATGATCGGCAGTGAGACAGGCAAGGCGCCACCTTGGATCAAGAGTCTATTTCAGGGGAGTTTTAGCTGTTAGCACTTCGATTGAGCCACCGGATGGTGACAGACACCAACAAATCGTTCTTACATCGTTGTCTTCATCTGGTTCTGAGGGATAGAATCTACCCTAAATTCTGCATTTATCTGCTGTATAGCATGGATCTCTTTGGTCATATATGAATATTGGTCAGAATACACTGTGTTTATTACTGTTTCAGTGTTTTTGGGATATTTACGTTATTTGTAACATGAAAAATAGTTTTGAAGTAAAACTCCCAGTCGAAATGTAAGCAGTCAATATGGCCAAAACGGGGTATGGGGTATGGTATATTTTTGTGTACTTTCATAAAATTTACAGTCCCCATTGTAGTAAAAATTAGTCAAATATATTCTATCACATTATTAGTCATAGGATATTTGTTATGGTGATATTGCCTTTGAAATTAAGGTTTTATACTAGGCAATGATAGAAATCTCAATTTTTCCTTTGGTGCACATCCACTGTAATATAGTTTATTTTACTAAGAATGGATTCTTATTCCCTAGCTTCTTACCTTTCAGAAGAGACCAGATATATGCATCTAAGCCTTGTGGTTTAAGTGCTAATCCTGATTCATTTTAGGTTGGTATTTAAGGTCCTTAACAGAATATTCTAATATACATGTAAATCAATTTAGCTTATTTTTCATGTAAAGTAGCTCAGTATTAAATACTCCTGCAACCCTGTATGCAAAATAAGTGACTAAAGCGGGGTCCCAACCACAAGGTTTGGAGTCTTGGGCAAATAGCAGTCAAGCTTCTTGTGGTTTAACTCTAAAACAGAGTAGTTCTGGGATCTTAACTGTAGGTATGATAATGATCCTGCTATACGTCTGATCCAACAGCAGATGGAACTGTTTTGTAAGTGACATCTTTTTAAGTGTCTCTGTGGAATGGCTGACTGGAATCGTTCTCCATCAGTCTGCTTTAGTCTGTGTGGCTCTACAACACTAAACGGTCAGCATTGTTTGAATCATTTATTTGAAACAAACACTTAGGGGGGTTACACACTGTTATGTACAAGCATATATGGGTTTGAAAAGGGAACACCAGTGATTTCGTATTGCACTTTCATAAAGTCATAGTCACAGTCATAATCCAGACTAAAAACAACACAGTTTAAACTGAAAACTGGCTTTATGCTGTGGGTGTTTACTGCTTTGAATTATGTATTTTTTTTTTTTTTTTTTACTTGCACTCAATTCCATTTCACATTGTCGGAGACAGGGACACAACTGAAAGATGTCTGAAATAGTCAAGCACACCACATCCTTGTCAAAGGCCATAATGAAATGTAATCTATTCATCCATTACACTTCTGAAAGTTGTTTATAAATCATTGCCCCATCTAATGACTATATTTGATTTTTCAGTATTCCATTGAATTGATAAAGTTGTTAATTTACGTATTCACACATCAGCATTTTTTTTTCTTTTGCCAGCTGTCTTTCTTGCATTTGGCAACTTCAACTGTGTAACTATCAGTCAGGATTATGTGTTTAACTTCTTTGTGTTTGTCTAATATTAGAGATTGTAAAATGTGCTGCTCTGCTGACAGTAGACTTGTCCGTGTTTGTGATTGGTCATATGCTGCAAACCCCGTTCATGTGAACATGCTCACAGCCAGATGGAGAAACCCTGGATTGATTTACCGAGTTGATAACCACCATCGTAGGACCGCAGAGCAGATCTAGTTTGTTAGGGTTAGTTTAGTCAGACAACGAGAAGATTCCCTGGGTATGTTGAACTTGCTTCGTAGTACAGGCCCCAGGCCTTCAGAAAGACATTATTCAACTATTTAAAGGCTAAAGAGTACTAACCCTCTACTATGTAAAATCAGTGTGCCTGATTCTGCCTCTTTAATTTGATCATTCAGTCATTCATATGCATACTGTGTGCTTAGCCTATCCACTCCCATCCAGTTCTAATCTTTATGAACAGATTCTGCATTCACATATAGAATCTGTAGCAACAACACACGATTTTGGTACCAGAAGTGTTCTGGTGTCTGTTTGTAGTCCGAGTAGAAGTGACCAATCACGTTTGAGCAGGCTTTGGTTGAAACCAGGTAAACAGTCCGTGCCGAGAGCAAAAGAGACACTTTAGCCGAAATGCATCTGGGAATCCACCGGCTATGGTCTCATGATGATTTAGCTTTTTATTGGTTTAAAATGAGCTTGTAAACTGGGCTACTTGTGAAACGGTCCACTTGGATATGTCGTCTCTCAACTTTAAGCCATGAGTAGCACACAGAAAAGATAATCTTGACCCGGATATCCGCTATCTACACCGGAACCCCAGAAATACAGCTCCGTGCCCCCAGAGGCTTATCTGTCGTCAGACCGTAGGCCGATGGGTTACAATATTGTTCCAGTTCTGCATTTGTGACTTAAAACTTTTCCTACCTTAATTATGTAAGCTATATCCTATTTCAGCAGTTCTTTAAATGAGGACCAGAATCTTTCCTGAAAATGTAGTCCACTCTCATCGAGAAAACCTGTACACCACTCTGGTACTGTGTTTTTTCTTGACATTAGGATGCAAACTTAAGGACCGTGCCACAAATATACACCACATCTGCAATATGCCAAACCTAACAAATGTGTGAAGATGGCATATCTGTGTCCAGAATCTGTTCTATCCTACACCTGGCCACTGCAAATGTCAGTGCTTGTCAGCTTTGAGATATATAAAAACATAAACATACAAATTGAATCATTGTCCCAAAAAATATGAAATGCTAACCTTAGCAGTGCATATTGTTAAATGCAGTTCATGCATCTGGCCCTTTATTTACTCTGTTGAAATGTATTTAAGTTGTAGTAGCATGTTTGAGTTGTCATATACCCAAACTACTGTACATATTACACACCTTCCTTGGTATTTGTTGTGGAAATTGACAATGTATTTTTTCACAAATAAAATAGTATATATTGTTATTTGTTTTAGCAGAGACTTATAAGTTGCCAAATATGAAAAAGGTCAGTGAAATATATTTTTGGGCACTTGCTGTGTTGTTATAGTCCCTGTCAGAATGGAAGTTTGACTTGATTGCAATAAAGGATAAATAAAACTGAAATACTGAATCACACTCATTACTCGTGAAGGTGGCTTGGTAGCATTATTGGGAAATCATACAGTATATACATACAAGGGCTGGATATCATTACTCAATACATTTAAGGTATTGTCCAAAACACCCCAGTGCTAAGTAGAAATCTCCTGTCAAACACTATCTGCAGTCAATCATTTTTGTGCCAGATCTCCAAAAATGAGTGTTTCTGCCATCATAAGCGTTTTTTGGTTTATTGCGACATATGACTGGCTCGTTACCACAGCAGCTGGAACCCATACAGCTGGAAATGCCTGCCTGCACACAACTTTGAACAGGGAGATGTCTGAGCCAACAGCTAGCAGCTAACAGTACTTACAGCACTAAAAACAGCCAGTGCTGACAGAGCTAACACTCAATGTGGGGACCAGAGGGTTGTTACGGTTCACGAGACAATGTGGTCCTGCAACCGCATTATCAGCGGTAACCACAGCTAGCCAGAGGGACATGCACACACAGCTTCCAAGTTTTTATCTTATGAAATGTTCTACTTCAATCAATATTGTTGGCATTTAGCCTTTCAAAAACATTTTCACAGTGGTCAAAAAACATAGACACATCTGTAATAATGGGTTGGTCTAGCAGCAATCTAATAACATGAATGACATGCATGAATTATGGGCCCAACTTTCGGCACGTTGTGTCACTGAACCAGGATGTGGTCATATCTCTGCCTTCTACTATGGGGTGATGAAGACGACCCAAAGAAGGGGCCTCAGATAACCTACATACTTAACTATCTTATTGACTCCATTGCTGCAGGCGGTGAAGCGATGAACAATCTGAAAAGCTCTGAGGCAGATCAGTACTTCCACAGTAACAAGGTTTTGTTTTTTTCAACACAGATAACCATCCTTAAACTATTTTTAGTCTAATGCTGCCCTGACCTCCGTGCCATAAACTGCCTCACATTTTAAACTGTACAGAAAACAATCATATAACTGGCTGTCATTAAACCAACACTACAATGCTGAGTCCTCCCTTCACATGAAATCATAGCTGATGTTCTCCCAGTACTGCTGTCAGTCCTTCTAAGTATAGTACAACCACAACCTCAGGCTATTATAATTAAAATGTGGAACTTAGACAACATTTTGTTCAGGACAGAGACAAAAGGTGAAAGATAGAAAGAAGATGCACATAAGCATGGAGGGTTCTGTGATTCTACAGTCTGATGCTAGCTGCACAAAACATAACCAGCAGATCTGCCGTGCCCATGCATAACGGTTGCTTGACATTGGACACTCTAGATAAGAACAGCAGTGGGGTGCACTGTGCTTGTTGTCTGTATATACACTTATCTCATACACATAAATTAATTAAAGAGTGAGACAGAGCATGATAATAAATGTCTATGTAAGTATATTGTTGGAATTTTTTAAATTATGGTGAAAACTGGCACAATATGGTAGTGCCTGTAGAAAACTGGGACATTTTGGCATCTGACATCTTAGATATTATTTCCTGCTAACGCTACATGGAAGCTGGATAACTTTACAACAAAACTTCTATAGTTTTCAGGAACAGTTTAATTTGTGGCTTTATGGGAGAGCTAAAGTAATGTGGCAAATTTCTCCGAACCCATGCGAGTCTGAGAGGCCTAATTGTGTCACATACCAGAACTGTGAAAAACTGTGTTGATACATTGCATTGTCGTAGTGTTTTACCTGAAAACCTGTTTTGGAACATGGAAAGTAAATTCACTCGAACAGGCTTTTTTGTTGTCTTTAATGTTTCAGGAGTCGTAGTTATGATCACCTGATTATTTGGTACTTTAACATTCTGGAGTTTGATATGTCCAGCTATGTTCATATGTCAAAGTAACAGATGTTTCTTTCATCCCTCTATACTCTAGTCTAACAACAAAATGAAATGTGTTATCAATAAAGTTTTCTGAATATGAATCACTGTTACACTGTTACATTTTCTTTAACAGTTATAATGTTCATACTGTTGTAACATTTTCGATGAAAGTGAAAATTGAAATTGAAAATACAATTTTAGAATTTGTTATTAAGATAAAAGACATGTTTGCAATCACATTTTAACAAGGACATTGTCAGACAAGTTTGATAAAAATGAGAATAGCCTAAACAATTGAAGTTTATACCCCTTTTAAGATTGTCTCGATTGACAGGGTTGAAACGAACGATGTGCCACATCTGTTGTATTGTTCTGCCTTTGTACAAAATAACCAGCACGTTCTCATTCTCAGGGCATCAAATACCAAGACTTTGTCATGGCATTTGATACTACCACACAAGGCATCCCTTTGCATCGGTATGACAGACACTGGGCATCCTATGAACTACAAAGTAAAAATACCTCCACAAATTAAATTATACTATTTTATATAACACAGTGGTTATGTCAATGCAAGTGACCAATAGTTCTATTTTGAAATTAATGCCTCAGCTAAGTGTATTTCACCAATGTTACAGTCAGTACTACTTGCGCTACTGTGCATGTTTTTCTCATGACTAAGACTATATTTCCATGATGTAAGATTTCATACTAACTTATAACTCTAATAGATAATATCAACCAAACGTTATCGTCAGCAAAATACCTCCACTAATTAAATGTATAGTTTTCTGATGTTTCTGACTGCGAGTATCTGCAGTGCGGTCAAGGCCGTGGAAAGTGGGGGCGTGGATGGCGCTGCAGCACCCCCTGACAGATATTAGAGGACCTGCACATTCACAACTGTACATTTGAAAAAACTAATAAAACGTTTAATTTTTGTTGGTTATGTTCATATTCTGGGGTTCACGGTGGTGCAATGGTTAGCACTGTTGCCTCACAGCAAGAGGGTAGCAGGTTCAAGTCTGACTCGAAATGTCCCGTAGGTGTGAATGTGAGCATGAATGGTTGTCCGTCTATAGAAGAAGAAGAAGAAGAAGAAGATATTCCTTTATTAGTCCCACAGTGGGGAAATTCAGTTTTACACTCTGTTGTTCACAGTACACAGTACATATACATGTCAATGGAGAGATGTCAGAGTGAGGGGGCTGCTCCTGACAAGCGCCCAGAGCAGTTGGGGGTTTGGTGCCTTGCTCAGGGGCACCTCGGCAGTGCCCAAGAGGTAAACTGGCACCTCTCCAGCAACCAGTTGGTCTTGGTCCATGGGGGATTTGAACCCGGGTCCTCCACATCCTAACCCAAGTCCTTACTGCCGCCCCCATATATGTGTCAGTACTATGATACGCTGGCAACACATCCTGGGTATACCCCACCTTTACCCAATGTCAGCGTGGATATATAAATTATTATTATATATTTATATTTAGATTTATATTTGGGTGTTTTTAGATGTTTGTCAGGTAATCAGTCAATGGCATGATCCATGTATGTTTTGGATTATGAGGATTATAATATGAGATGGAGATGAAAGTTAGTAAAAGTAGAATGTATGCCTTAAAATGTATGCTAAATCTTAATTTTAGGTCTATTTTGACCACTTAGACTATAATCAAATGGATGCTACTGACACATTCAAAGATGATTTCAATCAAATCACAGATGTGTAGTACAGCCTTACACCAGCACAGAGAAGCACCTAGCCTCCATGCAATACAGTATGGTTCCTCAATTAGTTTACACCAAGGGCCAGTTATTTTCCACAAAAGTTGTTGTATGTGCACATGTTAATTATTGTTATTGTGGTTGTTGTTGTTGTTGTTGTTGTTGTTGTTGTTGTTGTTGTTGTTATAGTAGTAGTAGTGGTGAGAGTCACACAAGAAAAATTATGCATGCTTGAAACAAAATAAGTTCAAAACCAACTATTAAATTATTCACACACACACACACACACACACAAAAATAAGTATTTAAGAGGCCCATGCCAATTTATGAAAATATCATAAGATCTCATGATGCATAGCTTATTTGATGGTCTTATAAATCATTTACCAAAGAGTGGTCCATTTTACCTGACTCCATCTGACTGTGGGAGGAAATCAGAGAACTCCAAAACCCATGCTAACACAGGGAGAACATGCAAACTCCACACAGAAGGGCCCCAAGTCAGATTTGAACCTAGAACCCTCTAACCACTGTACCACCGTGCAGCCCATCATCCATCCATCTTCAACTGCTTTTCCCATTAGGGGTCACAAGGAGGTTGGAGCCAATACCAGCTGGCATTGAGTGAAGGCGGAGTACACCCTGTACAGGTCCAGTCCATTGCAGGGCACACAGAGACAGACAACCATTCACACTCACATTCACATTTACGGGCAATTTACCATCATCAATTAACCTGCATGTCTTTGGACTATGGGAGGAAACTGGAGAACATGGAGAAAACCCATGCTAACACGGGGAGAACATGCAAACTTCACAGAAGATTCAAACCTGTGATCCTCTTGCTGTGACGCAACAATGCTAACCACCACTGTGCAGCCTTCATCTCCAAAATACATTGCGTTATGGTTTCAGAATGATGAAGAACAACTGGAGAACAGTTATGATGTAGGCTCTATAGGATGATTGATTTTCCTTGGCAGCTATCATGTTTTCCCCAAATTATGTCCAGAATTTTGGGTATTCTATCACAAATGGCTTGAAAATAGAGGTTAAAGCTGTAGTAAATGGGGAAATGATGTTCCTGGGGAGGATGCCCCCAGACCCCACTACAGTAGGCTTGGGCTGAGCCCTGAATGTTTATAATGTCTGGCTTCGCCCCTGCAGTGGAGATGGTTGTGGATCATCACCATCTCAACATCTCAACATATTTGTTATTATTTTGTATTGCACTTTTTGTATATATCTTTATTGATTTTTTTAATGTATGTTTTTTTCTGATTCTGATGCAAATTCAAAGATGTTGTAGACATACAGTACCATTTGGTAAAGGGGATGCTAAGGTGATGCCCGAAAAAAATCAAGAAATGGCAGGACTACAGAAGACAATGTCACAGCGTGCAGAAAACCATTCATGCACAGGGCATGTGTAGAGGAAACAGAAGGAAAGAGATAGTTTAAATTAGACTACACAGGATTAAATAAGATTTTTTCTGCTGAAAAGCATATCAGATGTTCCACCTTGGCTTTTCCAGAAGCTGATGTAGACCTTTCAGTGTTAGACTGAGTCAGGGAAAAGAATACAGGTGATCCAGTGGTGCTAGTTGGTAAGTATTGTTAGGAAAATGGGCAGACTACACGCAGATTTACACCTACGGCTCCAAAAATGTGAAGAATGAAAAAGCTGCAATAGGAGTAAGCGGCCCGCAGTTACAAATACAACATGGAAACAGTTATCAGACAGTATGTCAGTCTTCATTACAGAGCTTTTAAGCAATCCTATGTCAGTCACTGAAATTTTGACTGTTAAATCAACTTTCTAAGTTGGGGAACACTGTTGAGTTTTATGGGTTCCAGCTCATGTAGGAATACAGGGGAATGAGGAGGCTGATGATGCAGCTGTCAACAGAAAGAAAGTAGATCTTGTGTTGTGTGGAAGGGCAGAACGTAAGAGCTTGATACAGCAAGGAATAGCCAAACTATGACAAAAAGAATGGAGGGAGGGAAACACTGGCAGGTTTTACTTTTCAGTACAGCCAATACTGAGGTGCACATTATATAGATGAATAGGCAGAAGGGATAGTACAGTAATGACCAGGCTGAGGCTGGGTCACTGTGGACTAAATCACGGGCTGGCACTGGTTGGTAAGCACCCTGATGGAGAGGCAGAGACTGGGAGTCATGTTCTGATGGACTGTACCATATACCACGTAGACAGAAGCCTCAAGCAGGCAGAGCTTTCAAAAACAGAGCGCTCGAAACACAATACTCAACCGATGGTACAACAAATGACCTGTGGAGGGCAGCAGGACGCCTGTGCTGCGTCTAGTCTGCCGCAAATTCTAAAAGAAGAAGAGGAAAAGGGAAGAAGGTGAAGAAGAAGAGGAGGATGAGGAGGAGGACGACGACATATGAGAAGTATTACTGTCACGTTACAGTTTCCATTTAGTCAACAGGGAGATATCAATAAGGAATATGAATGAATGAAAGGAAATGATACAGTGACAGATGGGAGACAGGGGTCCCGGACGATAGGACCTTGGTAAGTAATATAACTTTACTTTCCATGACATGGCATTTGATTTAGAGTTTGCATGAGGAACAGCTGTTCGCTGTGGGGACAGAGATTGACGACGTTATGTGACGCTAGCGGGCACATTCGCGGTACTCCTGCTCACTGCAGTGACATACAGGATTTTAGCTCGTGTTTCCTGTTCCTGTATGGCTTTATCATAAACTATTGTGAAGTTTGAAGTGGCAGTATGTGGCAGTATATATTTTTTTTTTATTTTTTTATAAGACGTGGCTTTCCAGCAGCAGGCTCTGAGTGCATCACAACAGCACACTGCAGCGAGCACTCAGTTGGAGATGAAATGTCCTCAGTTTTCTCGCTTCCGCTTGTGTTAACGGGACAGTATGTATCGTATTATGTATAAGGTTAACACTGTAATGGTGTTCAAAATTCCAGGAACGTGTCCCGCTCGTTAAATGGCTTCTTGTGTCTGTATATAGCCAGTGTACAGCAGACTAGAGCAGTCCCTCTGACTGAAACACACCCTGAGGACCATTATTATTATTATTATTATTATTAGTAGTAGTAGTAGTAGTAGTAGTATATAATTCTTTGTTTTCCAGACAATTTGTCAGTTTAACACTGTAGATGTCACTGCTTTTTAACAGGTGGTTTGATACTTTTATCTGGCTGTACTAACATGAAAAAAAAAAAAGATGGCTAGTCATTTTATCTAGAGGAAGTGGTTGGCCCCACATCACATATTTGAAGATATTAAAAAGCTTAAAGTACAGAAATAAATGAAATGACTAATTTGGAGCATAATGATAATAACCACTTATTGTTTATTTAAACCTGAGGATCAATTTCTGTTAAATTTCTTTAATTTTACCAAATATTTTTTCTACAGAATTTTATGGAAAGTGAATAATAACAATAACATGAGTAACAAGTTGTAAAATATAAAATGTTGAAAATAATAAAATCTAACAGTATTTGTCTCTGCTGCCTGGTAATTAGTTCAGACCTCACAAGATTACACAACTAGCTCGGGCTATAAAATGAGAAATGAGAAGCCCAGATTGTTGTTGGGGGCCAAAAAATACTGTCAGATGTAACCTCTGTTTTATCAGTATAGAAAACATACTGGGCACTTATATTTCAGCATTTATTATACTGAAAATTACTCCAAACAGTATATTATTGAGAAAATGGCATTATGCAGGATTTTTTGAACCGTACAGGACTGACTGTCTTAGGTAGTAATACTTCCTTGAATAAAACTTAACATTTAACGTAACATTAACACTTACATTTAACATTTAACTTAACATTAACAGTTCCTTCTTTTGTTGCATGCAGCTCTGTAAAAAGTCCTTGCTGATTTAGTATCTTAGCTAGCAGTCCCTCAGCTGTCCTCTTCTTCTCATCTCCAGATAGGTTTCTGTATTTTTTCTGCATATTTTGTCTCAAAGTGACAGTTTAAGTTGTGTTCTTTGAATACAGCCACATGTTTGTTCCATACAACATAAATCTGACACCATTTCTCTTGAGTCCTTCTCTGGCCGAGCTGACTGATGTCCTGTTGGCTCCCTAAACACATTAAATGCAGTTAAATAATTAATTGATACAGTAGGATCAAATTTTGATAATACAAAGAATCATTAACAGAGGTTTTTGATGTAAATATAAGGATTGTATATAGGAAAATGTCTTTTCATGGTTAACATTATCTCACTTTGCATGCTAACTATTTTTCCACAGAATGCTCGGGGCCATAAAGAGGCAGCAGAACAGGAAGATGAGCACACTGCACAGGTTGGTGACTGTCATTGATAATCTTTCACATATTGTAATTCAAGCGTTCTGAGAGAAAACAACTTCTGCATCTCCTCATGGCTCTGTTTTCGGGCTTTCAAGAACATAGCCCAACTTTAACAGAGAGAACGTTCCTATCACCTTTGTTGTTCATTTTTTTCAGTTTGACTGACTTATTTTAAGAAAACATTTATTTTAAGGGTAATCTACTAACACCATGAATCAGTTAGTGTGTATTATTGGCACTTGAAGAGTACCAGCTCACCACTGGTCTTAATGGTCTCTCAAAAAGTTCATGTTGAGCCCTGACATCTGTGTGGCCTTCTGTTAACACTTAAAGCTTGATGCTGATGTACAGCCACTTTAGTTGTTGGCATTATTTCAATTAGCAGATAGTATAGCGAACTATCTTCTAAAAAATAACTGGCTTCTGCTTGTATGCACATTCAGTGCAAAATATAATAAAATACTGTATACAATTTATGTAAAAACAAATTAAAATAGAAGCTTGCCAGAAGTTCAGGTGCAACAGGTGGTGTGGTCTCCAAAAGTGTTTATTACAAAAAGTAGTTACTGTCACTCCTCCTGCGTAATAAGAGGTAGTAAGGAGCAACTCACAACAGTAAAGAACACAAGCTTCACTTTATTTCTCTGCTGCCTTCTGGGAAAGAGCCATCTATCATATTGCTTCATATTCCCGCTTCATTCCTTAGAAGAAGAAGAAGAAGAAGATAGTCCTTTATTAGTCCCACGAGGGGAAATTCAATTTTTTCACTCTGTTGTTAACTTATACACGGTACATGCAGACCCGAACACTCACATGCAACAATGGAGAGAGATGTCAGAGTGATGGGGCTGCTCCTGACAAGCGCCCCGAGCAGTTGAGGGTTTGGTGCCTTGCTCAGGGGCACCTCGGCAGTGCCCAAGAGGTAAACTGGCACCTCTCCAGCTACCAGTTCACACTCAGTTCTTGGTCCATGGCGGGACTTGAACCGGTGACCCTCCGGTTCCCAAGCCAGCTCCCTACAGACTGAGCTACTGCCGCCCCCATAGAATGCCATTAGAATGCCATACAAAGAAATTCTCTTAGTAGAGCAGCATTTGACAAGTCTTAGTTGAGTTTCAAGGTGTAATTGTGTGTCCTTGTGTAGAATGTCAATGCCTTGCAGGTATGTCAGTTTACTTGCTATAACCTGCAAACAACCTAAGAACAGCTGTTCTCTGCCAATAAACTACCATGTGAGGCAGATCTTGGATCAGTTTGAAACTTGAACTGAAACTGCATTGTCAGGGAAGTGTGTTTTTGACTGTGGGATTGAAGTAACCTTTCTAGCTTGTCTCTGTTGATTTGAACCAAACTTTATGATGTGTTGTGTTTTCCAGACAGCTGACTCAGCTGCTCGGAGCATGGAGGTGGAAGAGGAGGGTGGAGGTTTCTCTGCACCCAGCCACTGGCTTTCACTGCAGGACCTTCTGCTCCGCCTCTTCAGAACCAGGTGCATAGCTCAGTTTCAAGCTTTATTGCTATTTGCCAACATATGACTTTCTCACATATAACTACAACAGTAATATTATTCCGTTCAAACAATCCACCAAAATCTACATCTGAAAACATTTTAAGAGATAAATACTGCTGAATCTGGTTTCATTTTAGAACTAGATCACCCAGTTTGACACCTTACAGAGCTCCAGACAAACTTTTAACATTGGTTGCCCAGCTGGAACCTTTTCATTCAGGTGTAAATAAAAATTAAAATTTTTCACCACACAGAGCTGAGCTGGAGCCTTGCTGTCTCTGAGCAGCTGTCAATCACTCGCAAACTCAGATCGGTCACACTAGGCAGCACTGATCAAATATGAATCAATATTCTGTTACCATAATAACTATTTTGCTCCTCAAATGTTTTCAGAAACATATTGTAGTTACTGTTTAGGAGTTCAAACAGTTCAAACCAAACAAGGTTTCCGGCAAAGTTCAGGTACAATTTACAGCCTATACATAAACAGGTTACCAGGCAACGGTCTAAATATAGCTCACAGTCTACACTTAATTAGAAGTGAGGGTACATGACACATTCATTTTACAGTGATAAATGTATAATCAAAATCAGGTGATATGCATTAATTGAATCAGAATGTATTCATAATTGCATAATCAAAACAAATGGCATGTACTGTGCGTGTGAGTTACTTTCTGTACATACTAACAGAAAGTGTTTTTTGCTGGGTGAATATACATAATCATTTACTTTTGATTAACATTGCATTATTGATTAATCTAGTTTGACTATTTAGACACACTGTCTCTATTTGTTGTATTCTCTCAAAAATATACTACAGTGAAAGTGGAAGAGCTATGAGTAAGGAAATGTCTGATAGCTGCTAAGCTAATTTATGTAATGTAAAATGCCATAGACATAAGCTAATAGTGGTGACTATTATCCCATCTGCCCCCCCCCCCCCAAAGCAGTCAACCGAGGGGAAA
This sequence comes from Pterois miles, assembly GCA_947000775.1. Lineage (NCBI taxonomy): Eukaryota > Metazoa > Chordata > Actinopteri > Perciformes > Scorpaenidae > Pterois > Pterois miles. The sequence continues at coordinate 2,855,420 of CAMQGK010000416.1, read as the reverse complement.
CACTGTGATGGTTGTGTCATGATGGCCAGTATATGCAGTGGAAATGGCTTATAGTGATCACGATTACAATGATCAACTGCTTATATGGATCAAAAAGCTTGGGACAGAATCATTCGTATACAGATGCTGTTTAAATAACTTGCTTATAGTAAACAAGTAGTCCACTTACAGTGTTCAATTTGGATCTTTTCGTAAATGGGTCAATGGTAAATGGACTGAATTTATATAGAGCCACTTCCAACCATTCAAAGCTCTTTACACTACATGTCAGTATTCACCCATTCACACACATTCATACACTGATGGCAGAGGCTGCCATGCAAGGTGCCACCCTGCACATCAGGATCTAATCTAAATACTCAGTGACACACTGATGGTTCAGCCCTCAGGAGCAGTTTGGGGTTCAGTATCTTGCTCAGCGACACTTGGACATGTGGACTGAAGGAGCCTTGGATCGAACCACCCTCCAATTAGTGGGCGACCCTCTCTACCTCTGAGCAGCCGCCATGTTAAGGTCACAGTTGACGGCTTGCACAGCTCCAAAATACTAGGGATGTCACTAGAACCCATATTTCAGTACCAAGTCCATGCCAAAATTCTAAAACGTCAAGGTACTCTTTTTCTACAGTACTGAGAATACCGTGATGGGAATAGAGAACCATTGTGAGAACAGTGTGGTTCCTCTAAACCTGAGGGACACACCCCATTTTTCCCTGATGCGACACTGTGAACAACAAATCTGTGTTGAAATCAACAGGAGGAGAGTTGTTAACGTTAGCTGTTAGCAGCTGGTGGGCAGCACAGTCCTGCTAGGACAAATAACAGAGCCACTAATGTTAAGGGGGGCACCATTAAGTTACATTATGAAATCATCACGGTCTGTCCATTGAAATGACTGTTGGGCGAAGGTAAATTACAATATTCTCATTTTTCTCATTTTAATGTAATCTCGTAAAATTAAGTTTCTTGCCTGAAAACCTGAATAAATCTATTTGTTTGAGGGTGATGTTTTCACATCAGTGTTTTTAAGAAATGAGTGCATGTTGAATTACATGGGATTTATTGTTTTGTTTTTTGTTTTGTTTTGGGGTTTTTTTTGCCATGGTATTGAATTTGGTAGAATCCTGAAAATTCACTGGAATTGGTATTGCCTACTTATTTCTGATATTGTGGCATCCCTAAAATGTACTTGCTGCAATGGAATGTTGAGAGGAAACTGTGAGAATTCATGCATGATGATGCCCCAGTGTACCTCTCAGTAAACCTACCTAAACAATAGATAGTTGTAGCAAATGGCATCATTAAAATGTGAATTTTCCCATTTTTTTAAAGCGGCACTCCAAAAGAAGAAGAAAAAAAAAAACACTGCTCATCCAGTATCAGCTGTGGTACTTAATCTTCAAAACTTAATGAAAAAAAACATCCACACAAACGGACAAAAAGATTTTTTATAAATATTTATCAAGTAATTATAGGTAGATATAATTCCTTTTTCTGTCTTCCTTTTTTCTGTTACAGTTTATCCTCATATATTTGTAAAAGTAGGCTATTGACGAGAAACCTTTTGGAAAAACAATGATTTTTGAAATACTCTCAATAAAAACTATTAATGTGAAAAAGAAAAAAAGCATCCACACACTCAAATCTGTCCAAAAAGCTTTTTAATAAGCGAGCTTTAAGTAACATCACTTTATTAGCTTTAATGTACAACATGTGTCAATCAGTTGATCCTGTCTGGCTACGCATCAAGGGAATTGTAGTCCTGAGTATGATGGACTACAAGTTAAAGGCAGTGTCTGTAGAGGTAGTCAAGAAACACTGAGCACACTGAATATAATATACTGTGTATATATACAAAAAACATAATATATACAACAAGATTACAACAACAGTAGTGATAAATGTGATATAAACACCAGGCTTCAGCATCATCAAACAGAGCATATCAGATCTATTCTGGTTTTTTCATAGCAATGCTGTGTGGCCTGTAAAAAACTGTATGATGTTGTCTGTGGATCTGGAGGAGCTTTGTGAAGAAAATGACCCTGATCATGTCCCCTTTTCTCTCTTACAGTAGACCCCATAGAGATCCACAAGAGGAAGCTCTTCCTATGGTTCAGCCACCTTCCGCAGGAGGAGAAACAATTTGGTGGTTACTTCAGCCCAGAGACCATGCATGTGGATCCACTGATCCTGGAAAGAAAAGCTGAGGAGAGGGCAGGACTGCTCAGCGCCCCCCTCCAAACCAAGACCCCCACCAACCCCTCTGTGACTGTGGAACAGCTGTTTGAGCCCACTGATACCTGGAGTGAGTGCCGGGGGCTCAATGTGCTGCTGTACGGGGCTGTGGGAACAGGGAAAAGTACAGTGGTCCGAAAGCTGGTGCTGGATTGGTGCACTGGGAACACTCTGACCCACTTCAAACTGCTGGTTCCTTTCTCTTGTGAGGACCTTGGCCAACTGTCAAAGTAAGATTCTACTGCATTTTACTGTTCTCTAATGTCAAATACAGTATATCTGATATCTTGATTTGGAATCATGTTATATTAGTCATTTCCCCATCATCAGAGCCAATCAGCACATTCTAATCATACAATAAACTACTGTTATTGTTGCCATGTATATAGTATACAATATATATGAAAAATGTTGTTTTTTCACTTTTTTACTGTTGTTTTATAATTTCAAAGTTTTTTCACCTCTTTTCACCACAGCCAAACTGGGATTTACATTTAATTGAATTTGGATCTTTGAAGAAACTGAAAGCTGACATAACCTTTTGCATCTAAACCACATAAAGAAAGAGTTTGAAAATGTCCAGCGTAGTGTCCAGTGTCGTTGGACCAGTACTGTACAGAAGACACGTACCGTGAGCAGTGCAGCTCAGCTGTTGACAGTTCATCTAAACATTCACCATGTGTCACCTAATTTTTCTACATGATTCATGTGGCTCTCATCAAAAATAGACAGTGAAAATGATCTGTTGAGGGCTGTAGTAGCAGCTCTGCAGCAGTGTTGTCTGTGTGGATGTCACACACGTATGAGCAGATGCCGCAGTGCTGCTCACCCGGTATGTGTGGCTGCTCTAACCACTTAACGTGGCAACTGAAATGAGAGGTAAAAGATTCCACGATGAAACACAATGACGGTAGCTTGTACATAACCATAGACATCCTGTGTGGGTGGGACATAGTTGGGTGTTGTGTGTGTGCTAAATCAAAATGTGTGTTGATCATGGTAATGAAAGTATAGTAAAATCTATGTCATGGGAGGACAACTTCTGGTTATGGCTTCAAGTTATGAGGGTCACGCCTTAGCCTGCTCTGCTACAATTCTGAATAAATCTTGCTGTACTTTTTACATCTGCTTTTTCAACGCTCGGGCAACTTGGTTTTTTCATCACAGTGATGCCAAAAACTGGAAATACAAGCAAAGATAAAGGGAAAACACACAATCGAAACTGACAGACTTCAGGGTGCAGAGCATGGAGCATAAAGTTAGCTGAGAGGTGAGCATGGAGGCTTCGGAGCAAAGTGGAGGTGAGCACACTGAAGCTAAGGAAGAGATACTGATGGCAATAAACAATTTAAAGTCTGAGTTCTCAGCCAGATTTGATGGGATTCTGACCACCATTGCACAAACACAGAAAGATGTGGCCAGCGGTACCGAAAGAGTGTCACAGGTGGACGCATGTCAAAAGTGGAAGACAAGCGAACGGGGTTGCGGGATACGATACAGGCCTTGGAGAAAAGAAATAAAGTCCTGGAGGACAGAAGTTGTTGACGTGGAGACGAGATCCCGACTGAAGACTTTAGGTTGGTGAGCCTGCGTGAGGGAGCTGAAGGCCCAGATCCCTGTTTGTTTTTGGAAAACTGGATACCAGAGGTACTGGACCTGGCACCTCTGCAAAGCCCAACTGTGATAGAGTCCACTGAGTTGGACCGAGGAGGGACGCCGAAGCCTCGCCAAGAACTTTAATAATGAAGTTCCTGAATTATAAGCATGATTTTTTGTACTAAAGGCTGCTAAGAAGAAGAGAGACATCTTTTACAAGAACCAGCAGGTTGGATTATACAAAGATCTTTCTACAGAAGTAAATAAACAGTGAAGGCAATTTCCCCTTTACTTTTCTAGTAGCTATCTGGTTCATGTTAATGTTGAAGGCTAGAGCTGTATCACTAGTATTTACTTTCCCTTTTGTATAGCAGCTTTTCCCACAAGTTAAAGTCATGGGTTATGGTAACTTAAGTGTTACAGACATTGGTACTTGAGCTCTTTATTTGTAGCAGCAGTTTTCTTAATTCACATTTAAATTAAGGATAGTGGCAACTGGCATTTAATTTTTATTTCACTGGAAGCATTCTGTACTTGTTATGTGAAGGGCTGTGGCAATATCTGATCTATTTTATCTATTTTGATTGCTCACACTAAATTTTTCAAATCATAATTTTTGCAGTGTTTATATGTCTATATAATGTAGCATGGGGCAGGACAGGCTTATCGCTCTTGATTTTATTTAAGGGTTTAAAGGAGGCCTAGCGGGCTGATCCAAGGGATCTGTCCACAGAGTAATCAGAAGCAACATAAGTGAGGGGGGGTTCCCATTCAATTGGGAGAATGAGGCTGTTTTTTGTCTAGGCACATTGAGTTCAACATAACAACTTAGACTTTGTCACTATATTTAGGGAGTTGTCGGACCCCTCTGGTGACTAGCGACACATCTAGTGACTTTTCTGGTGTTATTTGAGACTTTTGGAGACTGAGGTGAAGGCAGGTATCGTTCTTACTCTTCTCAACAAGCAGCAGGTGCTGCAGTGGACCCCGCCCCCGCCCCAAAGCACTCACAGGCGACCTAGTCCTTGTAGCACAGCAGTACCTCCTAGCTGCAGTCAGAGCAGGAGATGTTCATCCCTCTGCGCCCAGACTGCAAATGAATCGCAAATGAATCGCACATGCACGAAGGCTGGATGTAAATGTAAAATTGGCTGTATGTAAATGTAAAAATTTCTTTGTTTTAAATAAATCACTGCACTAAAATCTGCAATGTGGGATGCTTTCAAGTCTTTTTTAAGGAGACACATAATTAGATTCAAATCTAGAAAATTATGCCAGAAAAGACAACTTTTGGAATCCAGGATACAAATTTAAGAAAAGGACCCATGCAGTAGAAAAGGAAGTACTGTGAGTAGGAAGTATTGCTCTTGAGAGCAGAATACAGTATACTGCAAACAGGTTAGCCTCTAATATATTCAGGCTCAGGCAGTCATTTAAGACCAAGGGGACAGGAAAAGAATAACTTCAATTTTAAATGATAAAGGTGATACAATAATAGATCCTGTTGAACTAAACAAAGAATTTAGAAAATATTATGAGAAGTTGTATGAATCTCATGTTAAAGCTGACCTACAAACCCAGAATGCATTCTTAGATAAACTGAACATCCCAACTATCCCTGACGAGTTTAATGAGATACTGGAGACAGAGCCTAAGCAAGAGGAAATGGGCACAGCTATTGACAACATGAAATCTGGTAAAAACAGCAGGACCAGATGGTCTACCAATAGACCTGTATAAAATATTTAAAACAAATTACAGAAACCTTTACTGGAAATGTTTGTAGAATTCATAGTGGAAGCCTACCTAAATCGTTCAGGAGCATTAATCACTCTGTTTCCAAAGCCAGGAAAGCCCAGCAACAAATGGGCAAATATGAGACCAATAAGCTTATTAAATGCTGATCTTAAGCTCCTCTGCAAAATTTTAGCAAAACAGCTGAAACAATTATTATCTAGTACATAGGGACCATAATGGATTTATTTTAGGGCGCCAGGGATTCCGTACTGTCAGGAAAGTTTTGAACATCATTCAAAATTTGGAAGACACTTCTGATAAGGCCTTTCTATCCCTAAATGCCAAAAAGGCTTTTGACAGGGTGGAGTGGCCTTATCTTTTTAAGATCTTTAAACAATTAAGATACTGGAACAAGTTTCTAAAATGGGTTCAACTGCTTTCATTAAATCCAACAGCAGAAATACTAACAAACAGAAGTGTATTAGAACCAATTGCTATCAAAAGAGGATGCCATCAGGGATGCCACTTTTATTTACTTCAGCAATTCAACCATTCGCTATAGCTGTAAGAACATATGGGAACATCACTGGAATAACAATTGAGTAGAACATAAACTCTCATTAAATACAAATGATGTTATTCTGTTTGTTTCGAGCCTCAGGAGATCTATCCCATCTGTGCTGGAGTTAATAAGAAGGTTTAGGGATATTTCAGGATATGCAGTTAATAAGACCGTCTTCTATTTTGATACTCAATGAGAAGGAAAGGGAGAACGTAGTTGAAGAAGCGTCCCAATTCCAAACAGCTCACATATTTTAGAATAGAAATTATACCAAATTTGGATGTGATTGTTAAAAAACAACTAGGAACCTTTATTGAGTTCCAAATATCCCACTCCCTCCAACAGAGGACTTTTTCAAAACTTAAAATTTGTCTGTTTATTACACTTACCATACAACAAAGGAGGTTTGAAATGTCCAAATGTAATTTGGTATTACTGGGCAATACAACTCAGAGCGATGAAGTTTTATTTTGCAGCAAGAAATATCCCACAGTGGAAGAAAATGGAATTGGAAGGTTTACATTTGCCCTTACCTTTGTATGTAAATTCAAATACAATTCCAAATTTATTAAAATAAACTACAAATCCAGTTGTTAAATATGTTAAAGGTAATTTTTTATCATTAAAGAAAGCTGGCTATCACAGTACAGCCCTATATGGGAAAACAAGTGCTTCACCCCAGGAGCAGATGCTGTATTTAGAACATGAGCATTAAAAGGATTAGGAAAAAAATCAGGTTATATACTTACTAATACAATATTTGAAGAAGTTAGATATAGGTATGACAAAGATCAGCGCAGAAGTTTTAGTAGAAAGTTCCAAAAAGATGTCCTGACTAAACCAGTGAAATCTAACTTGGAAAAGGTATTGTCAAAGGATAGTCTATGTAAATGTGCTATATCAGAACTAGATAATTTATTAATGTTTTGTTCACCTGAGAGCTGATAACAAACTAGAATATGTGGATGGAAGATTTGGAAATAGATATATCAATTGAGGACTGGGAATCAGTTCGTACTAAAGCTCACAATAAATTAATAATTAAGATTGTTACAGTATAAATGGCTTTTGAGAACATATATTACCCCAGGAAAATTAAATAAATACAATTGTAATATCCCAGATTTATGTACAAAATGTGCCAAGTTGAAGGGAGCATTATTTCAGTGTGTGGCAGTGTAGTAAAATAAAATTACGATGGATGAAGTTATTTTATACCAAAAGTGAAAGAATATTAATTGATTTATGTCTTCTATATGCCAAAAGATCAATAGCAATGTTTTAGAAAAAGAATTACCAGACCAGATGTAAACTATTGCATCAGGCAAATGTTAACAACTCTTCCTTCAGAAAGAGTTACCTTCAAACAAGATGTATTCGAAAAGATCTGGGGACCATTTACTGTGTTTGTGAAGGGTAGAGATTTGGCATCAGATGAAGAGGAGGAATGAATTCTACCTGATGTAACCTTGCAACATGAACAATTTGAGAGACTTGAATACAACATGCTTTTGGTTATGCACAAAGATGGTTTTAAGTCTGAGAGGTTTTTTAAGTTTTTTTTTTTTCTTTTTTTTCTTTTCTTTGCTTTTTTTTCTTTGGGTATTCATGTAATTTTTTCACTTGTGCCTCATACTGTTTGGGTTGAGGTTGTTTGCTATTACTGTATATACTAGAAAATCTGAATCTGAAAATCTGAAAATATAATTTTTGATTTTACATGTTTTATTACAGAAAGTGTATGAATCCTATGACCAAAATGGTCATATGTTATGTCAGTGGAATACTTATGGATAAATTATTCCCCTTTTTCCTGGGGACCCCTTGAAATCCCCCCAAGGATAGACCCCACTTTGAAAACTGAAATTTCTAAAACTGAATTTCCCCACTGTGGGACTAATAAAGGAATATCTTTCTTTCTTTCTTTCTAAAAACCACTTAGTTATACAGTGTCTGCTGCATCACAGTGGTGTTAGCACAGTATGTTAGTGATATGGAGGAATAAATAAAGTGAATAAATCCCCTCCTTTACAGGGTGTCTTCCTTAAGGGACCTGGTGAGCAGGAAGTACCTCCACCTGAGAAAACACCCCCTGCTGAGTGGCGAGGGAAACCAGGCCAAGGATGTGCTCTTCCTCTTCAATGGGATGGAGAAGATGAAACTGGACTTCCGAATTGGGGCCACAGAGCTCTGCAGTGATCCTAATGAGGCGCTGCCTCCAGGTGTAGTGGTGGTCAACCTGCTGAGGAAATACCTCCTGCCTGAGGTAAGGGGCAAGTCCATCATCACTGCCATGTTATTTCTCTTTTCTGTTGTTCTAATTCTCTGAAATCTGTCTTAGGCTGTCATCATCTATTTGCCAAGAAGGACAATTTCCTCATTTTTGATGCACAGTTACTGTTAATTTGGTAATCTGAAGAACAAAAATAATTCAGTTTGGTACTAAATAAAAGTACAAAGGATCAACAGCCCTAATTAAAATCCTTTCAGCAGCTTGAAGGAAATTATCCTCCCCATTGCCCAAGCAAAATCTACTGTGTTAATTTCAATGTGTGATTGGCAGTTATGGAAATTGGCTGCTGTATGTTTCTCAGGCCAGCATCTTGGTTACCACAAGACTGTCTGCACTGGATCGTATTCCTCAGAAGTATGTGAGTCGCTATGCACAGATTTGTGGCTTCAATGACCCAGACCGCCAGCGGGCCTACTTCACCAGCCGTCTACTGCAGCAGAGTGGGGAGACTGCACATAACCATGAGGCCCATGCTCTTATAGAGCTGCTGTATCTCAACCTTCAGAGAGAAAGCCAGCTGGCTACAGCCTGCTTCCTCCCTTCCTATTGCTGGCTCACATGTGCTACCCTACACTTCCTCCATTTCACCAACGCCAAGGCACCCATCCGCACACTGACTGGCATATACACCAGTTTCCTCAGGCTCAATTTTGGAGGTGAAGTGCTGGGCTCAGGGACAGGGACAAATGTTCCCATTCAGGAGCACCACAGTTCTCTGATGTTGTATGTAGTCCGTACTGTTGGGAAACTTGCATTTGATGGTGTGACATACAAACGCACGTCTTTCTCAGAAAAGGAACTAGAGCAGTGGATCGGAGGGAAGACCAAGACGGATGAGGAGCTACGTCAGCTGGCCATGTTCAGGACTGACATACTAGATTTCTTCTTGGCTCCCTGTGTAGAAAGTGTCAAGCACTTACCAACGGAACCCAGGGAGAATGATGAGAGGCGATATGTCTTTGCTGTCCCAGCTATGCAGGAGTACCTAGCGGCTCTCTACGTGGTTCTAGGAGAGAACAAATCTGCTCTGGAGAAGCTGACCAGGCAGGTGTCTGTGGCCATTGGTCAGGCAAGTGAGGATGTCAATGCCCTCGTCAACATCCTGTCGAAGTTCATCCCCCTCCGAATATTTGCTGTATTCAACCTCCTTAAGTTATTTCCAAAGCTCTATGAGAAAATCAGCAGTCACAGTAAAGGCAGCATTGCTAAAACCATGGCAGCTGAGATGTTCCGCACCGAGGATAGCTACAACGAAGATGTCTTGGATCAGGTGGAGCAAAGCCTCCTGGGAGTTCATGGCCCACAGCCAAAGCAGTACAGTGTGGGCCGGCCTTTTGAGCTCTATCCCATCTTCATGGGCGGACTGTTGCATTATGGTAACCGTGTCCTTCTAGAGCAACTTGGATGCATCATTCAGAGTACCACTGTGGCCCAGATCACACATGTCCTGAGGAAGTACCTTGTCAGAGGTAACGTGTATGTTCTTTTCAGTCTTGCTTATACAATATACTTTGTTTTCATGTTTCAAGAAGCTAAACTTACCTTTAAGTTGGTATTAATGATTGTATTACTTTGGCTGATTAGTACTGTGAAGTCTTACAGTTAACTTAAAAAAAAACTTTCAAGAAAGCCCTCATTTGCTTGGAACTGCGCAGTATGAGATGAGACAAACGGAATCTTAAAATGATTGAGGAGAAAATACAGGTGTGAATTTTTCAATATGTCACAGTTCAATCTAATTTTGATTCTTGGGGTCACAGTCAGTTTAAAATTGATACTCATTTCATAATGATTCCTGATTCAAAATAGGTTCTATATACAGGACATAGACATGCTAATTTCTCCACCAGTTCGCTATGCATTAATAAAGGTAGTTTGGAAAATTACGGCATGAAAGCAGAGTCAAGATTATGGAGTTTTATTTCTTTTACACACAGTGACGTCATGTTCTACCCAGGCCACTGTTTGCTACAATGCATATTTGCACCTCGCCTCCAGTGTTTGCACCTCCAACAACAATGGCAAAGACCCAAATGCCTGTATGTGTGTGAAAGAACATCTGAAAAAGTTATATCAACTGATAATAATGTAAAAACACAAAGGCAAAATGTAAAATTTATTCATGCTAAAAAGTTTTTAGTATTTCTCAATTCTCAGATGTTGTGACTTGTGACAGTGCATTCAGAGCTTGTGAGGCAGAGAGCTGTGGGAGTAAGTAAGAGAGAATCTTAGACGATAAGTATTACATTAATCAACCCCACCTCTGGAAGAAATGTGCCCCAAGATTGTGTCCTAGGATTAATAGCATTGTAGATTGAACCCTGCCTGAGCCAGTAGTGGAGGACTTTGGTGCATTTCTGTCTATAAAGTACACCTTTTTCTTTTCTTTTTTTTTGCTTTAGACAGAAAGCTGAATGGATAATGAGATATTTTATCTTATTTACTGCTAGAGCTCAGCAAGCCACAGCCACCAGAGGAGGTGATGGATCTACTGGTCCTTCTGTATGAGTTTCAGAACCCCAGACTGACTGCAGAGGTTCTGGCTTCAATTAGAACCATCCGCCTCACCAACATTCGTATGACGTCACTCAAATGCTTTGTACTGAGTTCTGTACTCTTATGCACCCCTACAAGGTAAAGTATGGATTGTGGTCTTACTGGTACCTGTTCAGAATGTATTTTGTGTTTATAACGTGAATCCAAAGAATCTCCTTCTGAACTGGGCTGCAGCTTCAACTGTTAAGCAGTTAAGCAGTTAATTGTGGGAAAAATTAAAGTGACTAAATATTATTGAAGCTTTTTAACCATGTCAGTGGATTCACTGAACACACGCATTATCTGAACCTGTCTGGTCTGAGTCTTACTGTCTTACTTACTTGCTGTCTGAACCTTACTGTCTGAGTCTGAGTCTTACTGTCTGAGTCTGAGTGTTACTGTCTGAGTCTTACTGTCTGAGTCTGAGTGTTACTGTCTGAACCTTACTGACTGAGTCTGAGTCTTACTGTCTGAGTCTTACTGTCTGAGTCTGAGTGTTACTATCTGAGCCTTACTGACTGAGTCTGAGTCTTACTGTCTGAACCTTATTAACTGAGTGTTGTGTTGTCTTCCTATAGTTATCACCTTGAAGAACTGGACCTGTCCTCCTGTCTCCTGACTCATGAAATGCTTCAGATTCTGTGGCCTGCCTTCAGACACACGCATAACCTCAAGTGAGACAATAACAATAATAACAATAAGTTTTGTTTTTTGTTTCATTTTTGTTCTTTTTTGGTTTGCAGTGTATATACAGTATATGCTGTATTTATTTCTTGGCTTTGTTGAATATTGTGATTGGTCAAGCATGACATTCTGTGGTTCTTTACAGCAGACCGCTAAGTATAACAGCAGACCGTTGCTATGGGCGCAGTTCTGATTTTGGACTCTGGAGGACCATTTTTGTGTCAGATTATTGATTTCTTAAGTAAGTAGGATAATGTACAGCTAGCGGGTCATTGTTGTGAAATAAACCCCCATCGCACCAGCGTTTGGGTTTCTTCCCTTCCCCTTACCGTATATACACAAAAAGTTAGGGAGATTCTACTTTGGGGTGAAATGTATCGAATACAGTGATTAGATCATGAAAGTAGGGCACGTAAGTAAAGACGCAATGGTAATGTCACTAATGTCAATGGTAAGCCTCTCAAATAATTCAATGAAACAAAAGCTAACAACAGTGGTGGGTAAACCAGGCATGGCATTCCACTCTTCTTGAAGGACTACATGACGACTACGCTTTTCTATGGGATTCATTCACCATGGCAAGACTGAGCACACCAACAAGACACAGACAGAAGCACAAAGAGATGGGCAATGTTGAGGATTGTAAATATCGTGGTTGGCCAAGGAAACTTAATTCAGCAGATGAAAAATGCATCAAACTTAGTTCCCTTCGAGATATCCAGCCGTGCCATCAGCTCAGAACTGACAGAAACCAGTGGGACCCAGGTACACCCATCTATTGTCCAGAGAAGTCTGGCCAGAAGTGGTCTTAATGGAAGAGTTGCAGCCAAAAAGCCATACCTCTGACATGGAAACAAGGCCACATGACTCAACTATGCATGAAAACAGGAACTGGGTGCAGAAAAATGAGAGCAGGTGCTCTGGACTGATGAGTCAGCAGAAGGCAGTTTGTTCACTGAAGGGCTGGAGAGCGGTACAATAGTGAGTGTCTACAGGCAACAGTGAAGCATGTTGGAGGTTCCTCGCAAGTTTGCGGCTGCATTTCTGCAAATGGAGTTGGAGATTTGGTTAGGTTTAATGGTGTCATCAATGCTGACAAAAACAGGCAGATACTTATCCATCATGCAGTACCATCAGGGAGGCATAAGATTGGCCCCAAATTTATTCTACAGCAGGACAACGACCCCAAACATACAGCCAATGTCATCAAGAACGTATTCATATTTGTCTACTATTATAGTTTGCTCTTCGATTGTAAAATATGCTGCTCTGCTAACAGCAGACTCGTCCATGTTTGTGATTAGTCAAAGACGGCACCTTTTACGTGAACGCACTCATAGCCAGATTGAGAAAAACTGAGTTGATAACCACTGTTAAGCGTATGTCACACAGCTGTTCTGATTAAATGCGTAGGTGCATGTGAACACCAGACTGCTTTAGATCACATTCCATGCAGTTGACCTGACATTTTGAGTCAAAATGATTTCACTCAGAATGAAATAAAGTGTGCATGTCACTACAGCTGGTGTTAAACATAGCCCTCATTACTGCTGAATTTTAAATGCATTTTTATTGACTTTGGATGACTCACATGCTTGTCTAGCATGTGTATGCTGTGTGTGTTGTGATTGTTGTGTCTGCCTGTCTCTGGTGTCCTCAGTCTACAGTTTAACAGCCTGGGTCCTGAGTCCTGCATCATCCTGAGAGATCTGCTACTAGACCCCAAGAGCTCTATTAGATCTCTACAGTAAGACTTTTACTTTTACTCATGTCTCCATGATCTTTTAGCCTGTGTGTCCAAAGGAACCCTCACTTTATGGTGCTGCTGTCTTTTAACTTGGAATATTCAGATTTCAATAAATTACACACAGTATGTTCCCAGTGATTGACTGTGACATTTAAAATGTTTAAACATGACAACAGTTAGAAAAGACAGGTACTTTGGACACAAAAAAATCAGACATTCACTCACACACACACACACACTGGACATGCCCAAATAGTCTGTGATTTTAGTGCTTTTCACTACTTCAGAATAAAAAAACTCAACTGTTTTGATACAGCTGTTTTCACAGGGTAAGTGGTACTAACCATGAGCAATAAACTTGGTTTCATGAGTAAAATCAGTTGTCTCTTAAAAGTTTTTTTTTTTGTGGTTATGGAAATTTGTTTTTTAATTATAAAATTTTTTTAAGGTTCATATTTAGTCATTCTACAACACAGGCTTGCACAATGAACTAAATGCAAATTGTCTTGCTGCACAAGACAATAAACAATAATGTGTCTTAACTGAACAATAAATGTTCAATAAAGACACATTCAGTATTGTGGATCAGGTTTAATTATAATTCCAAAACTCGTAGTCCGTATATGTTCCCTTTACTTCAGGGCAACAGACTTGTCATCATTGTCAACTGTGCCTTTGACCATGTCATTCAAGTGGTTTGCTGTACCAGCACAACTTAAATGGCAGTGGTGGCTCTTGGCTCAGGTCACTGTTAGTACCCTACACTATGTAAAAACACAGTAAATCTATCTATAATACAGAGTTCATACTTTTTTTCTGACAATTTGCTAGATGTCAAACACAGTCACAGCCTTTCTTTGGCCTCTTGCTCAATATTTTGATGTGTTTTTCAGACTGTGTGACAACCCTCTCCTGGAGTCTGGAGCCTGCACCTTACTAGACGCTTTGCCAGAGAATCAGTCCCTAACACATCTGTCCCTGATGCACACTGGACTGGGGGACCAGGGGGCCTTGGAGCTGGCCGAGAGGCTCCAGCAGCACACAGGACTCCAGGAGCTCAATGTGGCCTATAATAACATCGGAGACAACGCTGCTCTGACTTTAGTGGACGCCTGCAGGGAACACCCCAGCATTCACATTGTGCAGTAAGCAGCTCTTCACTACATCCACATAAATGAATTACATTCTTACAACTTCATTCAGACACAAAATCACTTTAATGGTACAAGACACAATGCTTACATTATAGTAGGAAGCTAGTGTGTGAGAGGGGAGGCTTATAACAAGGAAAATAAAATTAATAATATGAAAGAAACTAAATGCAATTGTGAGGCACAAAACAGTGAAAGAAAAAGAAATACAAGTTTCTGTGCCTTTTAAAATAATGAGATAAAAAGTCCCAACTTTAGTAAAAGCAGTTGCAGACAAAGCAATTTTGCCGGGGTAGCTGACCTCTTTGTTTGAAGGTTTATTCCTGATATCAGAAACTAAATGCTGCCTCATTATATTTATTTGTATCCTTTGAACAGTACACAAACAACAGACAACCAAAAGTCTGCAGGGTTCATAGGACAGACGCACATCAGAGATGTACTTGGCCCAAAATCATATAAATGTTTTTTTTTTAATTAAATACAAATTTGAAATCAGTCTTTTTCACACCGCAATTTCAACTGGAGTAATGTGCTCCACTCTCTAGCCACTGAGCTCTGAATGAGCTTTTTTGGAAAGAGACTAATAGCATGTTTTATAGGTTGAACCTATAATTATCTATGCTTTTCAAAGTGATCGTTTGTTGTTGGTTGTCTCAAAGAGCCCATTGTTTTTGGCAAAAAGTCTCCATATATATTTTTTTTCTCTCAACTCATCTCCCTCAGAAAAATTCAGCATACTGGACAAATTTCAATCAGCTTTTGGGTTGCACCATAGTACAGAGTCTAATCTCTATAGACAAAATGATTTGTTCCTGTCTTTAGTCTGGAATGTATACTATTTTAATTCTTGTAGATCTCTCTGCTGCCTATTACATAGTTGACCACTCCATCCTCCTGGACCGCCTTAGGCATGTTGTTAGCATTTAAGGACTGGCGATACAGTGATTTACCTCCTACCCCCATGACCGATCGTCCTCTGTCACAATTGAAAGTGTGTGCTCTTCCTTGTCTCATCTGGTTTGACCAATAGATATAATTGGTATCATCTGTATAACAATTAAAGTTTATGGAGTTTTTTCTAATAACACACACACATGTATATAAGGTGAATATAATTTATCCAAGCACAGAACCTTGTGGAACTCCATGACTAACTTTGGCATATATAGAGGACTCATTGTTAACATGTACAAACTGGGATCAATCTCATAACTTCAACCTGCTTAGTGTAGTTCCTTTGATGCCAATTAAATGATCCAGTCTTGGTAATGTGATGTGATGGTCAATGGTGTCAAAAGCAGCACTAAGATCTAACAAGACAAGCACAGAGACAAGTCCTTTGTCAGATGCAATTACAAGGTCATTTGTAAATTTCACTTGTGCTGTCTCTGTAGTATATCATTATGTGGGCAAGTGAACATTTTGTCTTTGAAGTTGATGTGTTGGAAAAAAAGGTGCAGCGTAAGGATGTGAGTGACTTTGGCAAGGGCCAAATTGTGATGGCTAGATGACTGGGACAGAGCATCTCCAAAACTGCAGCTCTTGTGGGATGTTCCTGGTCTGCAGAGGTCAGGACCTACCAAAAAGGAAAACCTGTAAACCAGCGACAGGGTCATGAGCGGCCAAGGCTCATTGGTGCACATGGGGAGCGAAGGCTGGCCCGTGTTGTCCACTCCAGTAGGAGACCTACTGAAACTCAAATTGCTGAAAAAGTTAATACTGGTTTCGATAGAAAGGTCGTTACTGCTCCACCAGCTCACACACATTCACTACCACTCTCTCTCTTTTTCTCTCTCTTGCCTCACCACTCACTAGCTCTGCTGTTCCTCTAATAACTTTAATAACCTTCTAATCACCACTAGATGCTGCCAGATGTTACTCACTGTACCTTTAATTATGTTTTTATGTTCATTCAGTGTTGTTAGCTATTTTCCTTCATTGTAAAGCGTTTTATTTTGCATTTCTTGTATTAAAGGTGCTCTATAAATAAAATCTATTATTATTATTGTAGTTTACAGAGAGTATACATTTGACAAAGTTCCATTTTTCATTTTATTTATTTATTATTTTCATCACTTCTAACAGTGACAAACCAACACAGGGGCACTGAATATGAATCCTGCTGAAAAGCTCTGGCATAGGTAATATCCAGATGGACAGGCTGCACAGACACCGAAAGTGTGTTTTAATGAACTGTATGCTAGCTGTTACATGTTTAATCCATGAAGAATGTCTCACATTCTGTGTTGATGTAGTGTGTTGTGTCTTTGTATAGCTTGTATCTGAACCCTCTCAGTGATGTGGGGAAGCAGTCCCTGTATGTCCGAGGTGTTCCCAAGAGTTGCAGTGGCCGCCGGGTCAAGGTCCTGGCTTCAGTCACTGAGGGCTCAGACATATCCGAGGACTGGCACCCCATCCTTAGTGTGATACGAGAGAATGCCTCATCCTGGGACCGTGAGCGTGTCAAGCAACAGCTTAAGGTACACATACCTGTGCAGTGTAATTAGGGAAAAACTCAGGATGACAGAAAGAGGAAAGGCAAAAATGCATGTTTAACTAAGTAAGCATAAATGAGGTCCATTGTCAGGGGAGTGTCAGTCACCCAGTCTCCCTCTGTGCAGGTTTTTCTCAGGGATCTGGAGTGGGGGCGTCAGCAGCAGCAGAGCCTCTGGAAGAGGCTGCATTTCCGCAGGGTGGAGAAGGGCGTCCGGCAGACTCTGCAGATGCTGGAGAAGGACACTCTGCCTCCATCCGCAGGATACAGTAAATAACCAGAAAACACCAAGAGGTGAAAAGGCAGCGAATGTCTTCAGCAGCATATCAAGTTTGAATCGGAGTGTGTCCACACAAGGGTTATTATTGGAAAATGAAACTAAAACCAAAATAAGCAGTGAAAACTGAAATTAAATCACAAAACGATATCCTTTAAGAAAAACAGCATGCAACAATATAACTTGTTTAAAACCTAGTACTAATAAAATAAAACCAAATGTTAATTCATTTGTTTTTGTTGTTTAGCTCTAATATCTCACTACAGGAAAAAGGAGGCAGCAACAATTTCTATCAACTCTGATGACTTTGAACCACAGAAACTGAAGGGACTCAACATTCCAGGAGATGGTGCTGTGCTGCAATAGCTTCACAATGAATCCCTGTTGTTCATCACAAGCAGCCTGGTCTAGTAGAATTAAATAAGAAGAAGATCATTTAAATACTGTAGTAGGTTAAATGCCTTTTAAGCACCAAGCTGTTGAGAACAGGTCTGATGTTAACCAGCTGGGGTCGGGATGAAGTTTTCTTCTGAGTTTGGTAGTGAAAGAGAATCAAAGATTTAAACATTCCCACACGCTTCTCCAACCATGTAGTTTGTATGTAGGCTATACTGAATGTAACTACATGCTAATCAGACATTAAACCTAACAAAAACAAACCTGGAAAAAAAATGAAACTAAACTCAAACTAGCAAACACACTGAAAACTAAAGTCTAAACTAAAATAAAATAAAATCTAACTGAAAATACTAAACTACTCTGCAAGCTTGTCTAAACTGGAGGTCCAGGAGATGCATCTTCATTATTGTAAACGAGATGACTTCATTCAATGGTATTTACAAAGCAGCTTAAAGAGACTCCCTGACTTTAGCACTTCATCAACTCAAAGATGTCAAAAACTCAGCAGAGAGCTAGAAATCATGCATATAACAATCCAGTCAGAACACTCGCATCAAGGTTTAACCATTAATTTGAGCAACATGAATTTTAGTTTTGTGATGTGGTTCTGCACATGTGATGCACTGGAAACTCGCTCAAACCACATTCAGAGGTGGTCGATCTGCAATGTGTGCTGTATATGAAAAGAACAGCTGTTATGACAGATCAGTGCTGTAATGTTGGTGATAGAGTGTAATGTAAACCTGCTGCAATAAATGTTACACTAACAGTGTTCTCTTAGTTATTGTTAAATCATATAAGATTACTGTAATTACTGTAAGTTAACTCTTGGACAATTGAAATGTTGAGTTAAAGGTCAGAGGCTCACCAAAGTGTCCCTACCTACAACCTACCCATCCACTTATTTTTGTGCTTGAAAGTTTTACTTTGTCATACTAAATGCAAAATTTTTGTTGCTCTGGTTAATAGCTGAAGTAATAGCAGAGGTTGGCAGTATTCACTTTTGTGCAGCATCAGTCTCTGAACCCATCAACTATCAGCCTGATGACAGATAGGCCTCTGGGGGAAAGGGGTTGTATTTCTGGGGTTTCCAGTGTAGTCAGCAATTATCTGGGCCAAGATTTCCGTTTCTGTGCGCTGCGCATTGTTTACAGTCTCTCTTCAACTTGAGATGCAAGACTGGAATTCAGTTGAGAGACGACTTGTACGAGCAGATTGTTTCACAGGTAGCCAGTTTACAAGCTCATTTTAAACCAAAAAAAACACTAAATCATCATCAGACGATAGCCGGTGGGTTCCCAGATACATTTTTGCCAATGGTATCTGTCTCTTTCACTCTCCACACAGACTGCATTTGAATGGAGAATCTGTTAGAGATTAGGGCCACATTAAACAGACCAGAGTACCAAAAACATTTATTTATAAGACAATAACAGCGCTGTCGTAGATAACACAATAATAACACATTAACCTGTTTAATTTGTTTTAACGCCACTAATTTCCTTAACGCATTAACACAACTTGTGTTTCTTGGTTGTAGTAGACTCAGTTTTAAATCTAGAGTGAAGATACTGGTATCATATGAAACTAGAAAACCGACTGAAGCCATCGGTACCAGCCAGGTCAGACTAGCTCACTGGGAAGGAGGTTAAATAACGCTCCAAACTTACACACAATTTTGGTTAGGAAAAACTAATATGTCCATTTTCAAAGGGGTCCCTTGACCTCTGACTCTCTGACCTCTGATATGTGAATGAAAATGGGTTCTATGGGTACCCACCCACCAGTCTCCCCTTGACAGTAATGGCCACTTTATTATAATAACATGCAGTTTGGGACAAGTCATAGTCAGGTCAGCACACTGACACACTGACAGCTGTTGTTGCCTGTTGTGCGGTTTGACATGTTAACGATTTGAGCAGATTTTTATGCTACATGCAGTACCTGTGAGGGTTTCTGGACAATAACTGTCATTGTTTTGTATTGTTTGTTGATTTCCAATAATGAATATATACATGCAGTATTTTATTTGCATGATGTACACCACTTCTGTATGATATCTACTGTTGACCTTCTATCTCCCCCTAAATACCCCCTACAAAAACTGGTTTATCTCATCAAACTAACTGGATATTTCTAATTAATTGATATTTATAATGTCCCCAAAATGTCAAGAAATATGTCTGGCGGGACATTGAGTGTACAGTTACTGATAGGCTGCATACATTGTAATGATAAAACAAGTGTATGACTGGTCTCACCCCTCAGAATTAAACCAGCTGAAGTGACTTAGTTCATTGTTGCTCACAGCGTTGATTTTGGCAAATCAGCTGCAGCCTTCTGTGAGCTTCTGTTGTTTTGTTGTCATGTGCTGCTGGAATTCTTTATCATAAGTATGTGAACTATAAATAACAATATATATCACTTGTTCACAGTACATGTAATGTCATATTACTGCATTAGTATATGTAATTGACATTACCACCCTGTCAACTACACACAGTACAACCTCATCTTAAGACATCAAGTTCAAGATTCTTGATCCAAGGTAGCTGTCCACAACACAAGTAACACAGGCTGCACCCAACACCTGGCTCAACTCCATAACTTTCTTTCAGACTTGTGGGACGTGTACCATGGCAAGAGGAAGTTGTCTACTGAACTAGAGAATCATATCACCAATGGAGGAAGACATATTCAGATC
>CAMQGK010000416.1:2722500-2830000 GCA_947000775.1 Pterois miles | reverse complement strand
GCATGCATTTGCCCACTAAATTTTGCATTGATGTAGCCTGACAATCAGGACATGCCTATCCAAATACATGCAGGCCCCACAGTACATATGGCAGCATCCATCGCTGTCAAACATCCTTTCCTCTGCAATCAGCGATTTCCCCACCGACTACTCATCTCCATGGATGGAGTTGTCGCTTCCAGAACTTGATCTGTTCATTGTGTCATGGCCTCATCACCGGAGTGGATCCTCAGGATGCCTGTTTCCAGTGCTTCAGGGAAGACCACGCAGCAGAGGGTATTCTGTAACCTCCAGACTGCCTGGCCCTCTAGTCAATTCCCAAGTATCAAAGCCAGCAGCTGTGGGATTTACGTCCAGCCATCTCGCCCCACCTCCAGTGACAGAGGCAGTGGGTCCAGAATGATCATGCTAACATGAGTAGACAAAGCCAACGGCATGTGGTTGTGTCCATTTATGAGTTCTAACTGACATGAGGCTGTTCGAAAACACAGCTCACCCTGTGTAGTGGCTTTAAATAATTTTACAGATGAGCTGTCTAATATGAGACATTCAAGGATTTCAAAGTCAGCTCAGTGTGTGTCACTTGTTTCTTTTTGGAAATTATTGTGGTGTATCACAGATCGACGTACACAAATTGTTCCCCGTGATGATTATGGGATGGCTGACTGTATTACCTCAAGTGAAAATAATGTTCAGTCCAGCTTGATCCAGGGCAGGCTCGGTCATTTCAGTGTTCTTCTTCCATGATTTCTACACATGATGGGACAGATGGAACACAGTGACATGGCGTCCGTCGTTACAGGCGAACTGGTGGTGTGTTCAAGGACAACGTTGCCGGCTCAGCCCTTTCCAGATCAACGGCTGAGAGGGTCGAGAGAGGATATCACAGCTTTCTGGTTGCTGTAGCTGGTGGCTTGCCCTCTCACACATTTTTACAAGGAGTGGGCACACACCTGTGTGCTAACAGAATGGGCAGGATGCTGAGACAAGGATATTCTTTCAAGTTTTGCACCATTCCTATTCCATTCAGGCTCCATGCGTGTGAATTTGACTTCCCAGGAGGAGATAGATTACCTCTCAGCAAAGATCCAGACCCTGTTACAGAAACAGGCTGTGTCTGTTGTCCACATGCTCACAACAGACGGGTAGGGTTTTAATCTACATATTTCCCGGTTCCCAAGAAGACAGTAGATTTTAGGCCTATTTTGGATCTTCATGGCCGAAACCGATCCATATGCTGATCACCAACAGATACTGGAACTGTTTCACGCAGGAGACTGGTACACCAAACCTTAAACCTTAAAGGTTGCATACTTTCACGTCAAGCTGGCAATGAAATACAGGAAATTCTTACATTTCACCTTCTAGGGCATAGTTTATGAGTACAACAGGCTACTGTTCAGCTGGCCCCCCACACCCTCAACAAATGTGCAGCTATGGCTGCAGTGCCATGACAATGAGGCTGTCAAGCTAAAAGAACGGGTCTTCACTTGACAATGACCAACTCCAGAGAATAGCCAGTGTTCCACACAGCCCAATGGAGCTTACACCTAACTAAGTTGGGTTTAGTGATCAACTGAAAGAAGAGCTGCCCCCTGCCACATCACCAGGTGGAGTATCTTGGGGTGGTGCTCAATGCATGCAGTCTATGGGCTACTCTATTGGAACTCAGATTGACTGGATCTGTTTGCCCATTAACGCAACATCCACTGCCTGCTATGGTTCTCCTCGGCACAGCAGGACAACTCACCCCTGGGGGTGGATGCGTTTCCACACATTCTATGGCCAAGAAAGCTGCTTTATGCCTCTCAGCCCCCTCGTCTCATTCTTCCCCTACTGGGGAGAGTGAGGCAAGAGCAGCTGTTATTCTGGTAGCCCCGGGCTGGCGCTTGGCACAGTGGTATGCAGAACTAACTCTTGGTACACCTACATTTTCCCATGCTCCTTGATGACCCGGGAAATGTGGTGTGCAGGTTGTCTACTGTTTGTCTTTTTGACCCCTGCAGGGTTAGACCAAGGTTTTACCCAGATCAGTTGTGTACTATCTAAGTTGGCTTGGGCCCCCTATTTCTCCTCGGCCACAGCCGAGGTTATAAAGACATAGGTGGGCTGCGGTACCTAATCCACTGTGGTTGGGTCAAAGTTATGTCATAGCAGAGTGTGCATTAATCATGCTCCACCCACTGTACCCATAGAGTCCAGTAGAGGATGGAGCCAACTAAGTTTATGCATTCATTGGGCAAATGTGAGTATTACCCATAGAGTCCAGTAGAGGGCTATGCCTATACTTATGGAATTAGGGTTACAATATCAGAACCTTTATTCTATACTTTTGGTCAGGTTACAGCATTTTTTTTCATTTTACTGAAGGCAGGGGATTTAACAGTGTTTTAGCTTACCTAAACGTATCTGAGTCCTGGTGATGATGGCAGAGCAAGGTTACAGCTGTCTGTGGCTGGAGGAAAGTACAAGTATCTTATTGTTTCACTGTCACTCCCACAGGTTGCCAGGATGCGATGGAATTTACACGGTAAGTACAGTTCATTCAGTCCAATTATCAATATGTAAAAAGCTGTTTTTGAACAATCTTAACAAGAGACAACACAAAAATAGAAGTCACAACTTAATAAACATGATACAATCACACACACACACACACACACACACACACACACACGCGCACAGGTCCACAGTGTCCAAGACTGGTTGCCATATCTGACACTGTTGTATATGACAGAGAAGTACTCTACTAACTGTATTTTTTTGTAGAGACTTACTTTAACTTGCAGCTCCTCCTTGTCACCACCTTAGCTTTTTTTTGTGTGTGTGTTTATGGTCATATTATTTATACGTTCATGTGACATCACTGCAGGTTACATATACTAAAAGCTCAGATTGTCCTAAAAAAAAAAGATGAAAATGTCATAATTGTGCATTACAGTTTTGAGACTGTAGCTTAATTATTATAAAACTAGACCAGGTAGACCAAAAATAGCAAAAAACTGGCTTAGACCTGAGAGGGTATAACAAATCCGTCAACACTGTCATGGGTGTAACTCAGGTTTTCCAGAGCACTTATTGTCAATGACTTCTTATACCAATCATCCAGTGCAGGAATGTCATCAGAGACCCATAATTTGAGAATAGTCTTTTTTGCTATGTAGTATTCCAACCAATTTAGTTCTGTGGTTGTTCCTTGCACTGTACAGTTTAACTACCAAATACACTGAAGAGGTGATAACTCCAAATCATATCCAATCAAGGTAACCATTTCTCTCCAAAATATTTGCATCTTTGCACATTTCCAAAATGTGTGCATATGTGCCAATTTCTGAATTGTTTTAATACATTTAGGAGAGCTTAGATCAAGCTTGCTTCTCAATAATGGTGTAAAATGAACCCTGTGTAATATTTTGTCTCTCTATCATAATACAGCTCAGAAAAGGAAGTGTTTTTTCTATAACTGATGCCCAGCTATGTTCTTCTATCTGAATTCTATATCAAGGTTTGGAGATATCTCTCAGGGTATGACTAGAATTATTTTTCCAGGAATATTGGCTGTCATTCAGTAACAGTTCTTCAGCAGGAATTTCTTATTATGCAGTTTTTGCAAAGATTCTGACAGTCACCAATGTTTTCTTATTAAGAGTTGTTCTTAGGTAAAGAACAGAATCTACGTACACTCATGCAGCGCATTATTATTTTTATTATTTTACAGCAGCACATTAACATTACCGGCATTATGGTCTTTTAAAAATAAATAAATAGATACTACACTAACACTGAATCATTGATCAACAATGATCAAGTAATAGCATCCCATGCATCTTTTTTTGTTGTTTTTTGTGTTATTTTATATCTTCTTCTTGCTTCTTGCAGTACCTCTTCCACGTCCTCTCTATTTTGGTCCTTATTGACGATTTACATAAAGAATGTACATACAAATGAATAAATAAATAAATAACAATAAGGCATGGTGTATGTTGGTTTCCAACATAATTTATGATCAATTATCATGCCCAGAAATATATTTTCATACACTCTTTACTGTGGTCCAGCACTCCACCCTCTTTAGATGTTTGTTTGGGCATTCTTCATCTAATTCTCTTTCTTCTGTTATTCTCTCTTCTGTGTGTTCACACAGCCCTGCAGTCTCATACCATTTTTCCAGGAACTAGCAGCGCTTTTATCTGCTAATTAGGATCAACTGGCACACCACACGCCCTCAACTTACAAGGAAATGAGATCATCATCATAAGAATATAGATACAAAAAATTCTGTGGTTTAAGAAGACGTCTTGAAAGTGTCTTAGGACTTTTCTTAAGAACAAACTTAAAGAAGATATTGGTGGATATTGGAAGATATTGGTGACTGAGGGCCATTGGAACTATTCCCTACAAAAAATGTTGACAGTGTGTTGCGTTCATTGCCATGCAGTAATGACATAACACTGAAGCAGATAAAAGCTGAACTGTGAGCTCCTTATCTTCTGGATACTTTCAGCAGCCTTGACCACAAGGAAATTTTAGCCTCTGTGCAACATGTGTTGATCTTTGCAACCCTATCAGCAGACAAGAATGTTGATATTCAAAGATCCTGTAAAATTCCAATATTTAGGAATTTCTGTTTAGTAACAAAGTTTGTGAATGTCTTTTTATAATATCGGCACATGTAGCTATGGTATGGTGAGGGAAAGAAGATTGTGGTTATGATAAATAAACGGTGGTCCGTATACAGTACATTGCACTGGACCTCAATGGTACACTGGAGAATCGTCCAGTATGAATGTAGTTAAGCGGTTCCATGATTCTTTGTCATAAAATGATGCTGACACAGGTCTTACTGGTTTGTTTTTGACCACATGACTTATAACCAATTATATCAGTGAGAGTCCCTCTGTCAGGATACTCTATGAATATATCAAATTGATGCATATCCATCACAAAGAAACCTCTGAAACACTGTTCAAGTATCTGGAAGATGGTATGGGGAAATTGTAAAGGACTGTGAAAAAGTAAAGTTGATTTAATGTAAAGCAGACACCCCTTAAGAGTTACTGTAATAGAGTCTACTTAAATGCAGTGTGATTTACACCACCAGGTCAGTAGATAGAGCTCTAGCGCCTCTGTGGATCACACTGAGAGATTGGAAATTCCTTCAAGCCCTACTTAGTGCAAGTCAGAAATAAAATGGCTTGATTGAAATCCTAAACCATCATCTGTCTCCTCACTGATACACAGATCCACAGTACTCTGTAGCATGTGTATCATATGTAGCTGGTCCAGATACCACGGTTACAAAATGTAAACCACATCACCTGGTTGTTGAATTAACATAAAAATATGTAGCAGTGAGGATCGGTCTAGAAATACAACTTCCAAAACACTGATATCGTCCCTTTAAAAGGTTAGAGGCAGCCATTTTATATACAGTATGTTTTTATATAAAAAATATTCTATGTTGTTCTCTATTCCCCTGTTGTGCTACACTGACATACAGAATCTTTCCATTTTGCATTTCTCCTTTCATCAGTTTTACCTTCAATCCAAAGGAAGGGATTGATAATCCAGCTCTGGTCATCACTGATGATCCTGGTGGGGTTTGATACGTGCACCTTTACATACAGAGCATACAAAACTCCTAAAATCAGTCAATCAATTCCATATCCCCCCTAGTGTTGATGATCTTTACTGACCATGTGTGCAGAGCCTGCTCAGAGCCTCGTGCCCAGACTGTGCCAGCTGAAGCGTCTGGAGGGGCAGAGCTTTGGCTTCTACCTGCGGATGGACCAGAGCAGCCAGTGCTTTGAGATCAGAGATGTGGAGCCGTGGAGTCCTGCAGAGCACAGCGGCCTCAGAGACGGAGACCGAGTGCTGGAGGTCAATGAGGAATATGTGGATCACATGGACTTCTACAGGGTTAGTGTCCAGAATTTGGTAGATAAGCAGTATGCCCTTCTGCTGTCCAGAGCAAGATATGGGAACATCTCCTGGACCCATTCCTATTAAATTTGTTGTGCATATTTGTAATTGTAATCAGTATTTTAGTAGAGTAATATAGAGTAATATAAAGTTACAGATTGGCATTACTGTTCAGTTGCTCACTTTTTTTTAATTTTGTAGCCTCTTTAACCTCTTCATTGCATACTTCAGTGCTTCCCTACTAATGCTGTGTTTCACAGTGCTGACCCATGTCTAGTACAGTACATGGTGTAAGGTAAGTAACCTGTCAGTACGACAAGCCTCCTTCATAGCAAGGGGTAGGGGCTCCTCAAAGGAGTTTTAATGTTGGTTCAAGTGCAGTGTGTGTGCGTGCCCGTTTGCATGCATGTGCGTGTGCATGTGTGTGTGCATCTTTGTGTGCATCTTTGTGTCTGTCCATGGCTAATCTTACATACTAGTGCCTTAAACTGTGTAATATTTTGGGTGCTCATTTCTGGTTACATGCTCATGGAGCTATTGTGGTTGTAGCGACTCACACTAAATTATTGACTCACTATATTATTGACTGACTGCTGACTCCTCATTCACTACTCTGCATTTAAACTACCAATACAACATACCCCAGCTAGAGATTACTCCAGTCTCTGTGTGTTCTCTACTCCACCATTTAGTCAGTCCTTCATACCATGTTCATGACACATTGGAGTTACCATGATTACACATTTCTGACTTTTAAACAGTGCTGTTGTTTTCATTTTATCCTCACACAACCTGCTCTGTAATCACCCAATCACCTTGATGGAGTGACAGCTTGCAAGTCATTAACATTGGAATCTTTTTCTTCTCCACAATCAATCCCACATCATGTGAACGGGGCATAACTGATAACCAATAATTGGTGGTTGTCTCTCTCTCTCTCTCACACACACACACACACACACACACACACACACACACACACACACACACATGCGTAGAGAGAGTGAGGGGAAGGGATTGCTGTTGGGATGTAATATGGCAAAATGTTTTTGGTGAAGATCACCAACCTTAGCATTAAGTACAGTGCTGTACCTTACTGCTGGCTGGCAGCCAAATGGCCTTCAGGACGGGAAAATGGGAAAAGGTGGCTACATCTGTAGTTAAAAGTAAACTGGACACTGGACTTCCCAAATTTCCCTCTGGGGATTAGTAAAGGTTCATCTTATCTTATTTTATCTTACTAATCTAAAGGTTTTGGCAGGAACATCTGTTCTCTTGTTAACCTGAGCTTAATCAGTATGACCTGAGAGGTCAAAGAAAAAACAAATTGCTTTCTGTTCTCATTTTCCAAAACGAGTTCTTCACAAAAGTCATTCTGGTAATTTAGAATGGACCTAAATGTTTAAGGAACAAGACCTCACAGGCGTAAGTGATTAAAATGAAAGTTTATTCACTGATTCATTGTCTCTTTGTGTCTCTGCAATTACCTGACAGATTGTGAGGAAGATCCAGTCATGCGGCTTACACTTGTTTCTCCTGGTGTTGAGAAAGGATGACTATCAACAGGTACTGTATGAGGATTAAGAAGACATTAGAATCTCACTACTACCATCCCATATGATGAGGACAATAGAATCGTCTCACAGTAGATATCATGTCTTGTCATAGCAGGACAGGCACAGATGAGCTGGCAAAGTGGCCAAATATTTTGGTCATAGACTGTAGGCAATAATAGGTATGGACTTATTCAGTCATAATCAATGATTGGGTGGATAATTCAAATGAAATCACAGTGATTTGACATTTGCTCAAAAAAAACAACCTGCCATACTCTAGCTAAGCCCGCCACAGTCTGCCCTGGCCACTTCCCGGGGCCGTGGACTACGCTTGTTGCAACTGTCAGTCGGGGTGGATTGTACTCAGTCCGTCAGGTGTCAATGGAAATAGATGGAAAACACGTTCTCGCTCTTCTCTGGACCGGCTTCAGCAAGGTTTTGATTGGCAGATGGTTCAACCAGTCACCTGCCAAGTATTTTTTATGAAAGCCAGCCCTTTTTCAAAACATTTCAAATGACTGCTTCTCAGGTGGAATAAACCATCTGGTAGGTCAGGTTTGATCTACCTACCACAAGAAACACTGTATTACATCATCTAAAGCTGAATGTCCCCCCACTTCAAAACTCATTCTGGCACCACTGCCTGCTGGTAAAAATTGTCACCTGTCAGTCGAAGACGAGTGGCATATATGTGACACAGCAGAGGCAGTAAGAATGGTCATAAATCATTAAGGAGGGGGATGTGCAAGTGAAACACACATGCATTTTCTAGCCATGACTGTGCTGTTTCCATAGAGGAGCAGGACTTCTATATTGCGGTGAAAAAGGCCACAGTCTGTAAAATATGACAAGAGCAAAACACACCCTAAAACTGTTTGGGTTTCAGAGAGTGATATGAGTTTATCAGTATGATGTTATTTTCAGATTTATTATTCTATGAGTTGAATCCTGCTCATATCACTCTCCTCAGGCAGTGTCTATTGGTGTGGATCTGCAGACGCTCGCCAAGTCCTCCAAAGGGGATCGTTGGTCAAGACCCAGACTGTGTCACATCAGCAGACACCCAGAGCATGGCCTGGGGATGACCATCATCTCAGTAGAAGGTACCATACCAACACACTGCTGTCATTGAGTGTTATCTCATTTATGGCTTCTTCTCTACTACATACAAGCCATATAGTATACACACAGGTGATCTGAGCTTAAGTTATTTCACAAGAAAGCCAAACAGCTCAAATGTTAGTAGATGTTGTGACGATACCTTACCATTACTAATTCACTTCCTGCTCCATAGAAGAATTCTGGTTAAAAAGGTTCAGAGGCTCCATTTCTGCTAATCTTGATATTGTGTTCAGTTAGAAGCTGGAATTATGGATACCTCATATTCCTCCTCAGGTTGTTTTATTCACAGGTCACAGGTTTTCATTGCCGTATCAAACTTGACAACCTCACTATGATGTCACTGTGAAGGTTCAACGTCATGGGTCAGGATGGTGATATCAGCTGTAACCACTGTATGAGAGCAGCGCTGAGAGGCAGCGATTAGCCAGCTAGTGGGGCACACTCACATGCACTAAAAGCACAGAGGAGCTCTGATTACAATATACATAGAGAAAGACTTCATTCTCTGCTCAGGTAGACATTATTCCTTTATAGCTGTATACAGACAGTAGTTGATGATGATATATTAATGCTGATATCATAGACTCAGATAGGCATTATTCCTCTATATCTTTACATAGACAATTGTAATTGATCATATGTTAATGCTCTGAATCCCATATAGAAAAACTTTAACACACAGACAAGAGATTTATATCATCTCACTCTCACTGGATGCATTGTTCCACCCCTACAGAGATACTTTGTTCCGGCTAAATGACTAGTGATGATTAGTGAGTAGCCTGGGGGCGGCAGTAGCTCAGTCCATAGGGACTTGGTTTAGGAATCGGAGGGTCACCGGTTCAAGTTCCAACATGGACCAAGACCAACTGGTAGCTGGAGAGGTGCCAGTTTACCTCTTGGGCACTGCCAAGGTGCCCCTGAGCAAGGCACCAAACCCCCAACTGCTCAGGGCGCTTGTCAGGGGCAGCCCCCTCACTCTGACATCTCTCCATTAATGCATGTATGTGTACTGTGTGAAATTAACAACAAAGTGTAAAAACTGAATTTCCCTACGGGGATTAATAAAGGTTCATCTTATCTTATCTTAATTATTTATTAACAGCAGAGAAAGACTTTACTCTAGTTCATCTTGTTACAAAGTACAGCACTTTTATTCCACACCGTACTGGTACTAATAATTATGTTAATACTTACTATGTGTCATCAGATCAGAAGGGCCAGTATATTGTAAGCACAGTGACTGATGGTCCAGCAGAGAAAGCTGGTGTCTGCACTGGAGACAGACTGATCTGGATCAATGGAGTCATGGTGTCAACGCTCACATATTCCACTCTCAACAGAACTGTATGAAACCAGTTTCCTCAGTCACATCTAACGTGTGTTTTTTAGACTGAACATGTGTGTGACTCCTGCAGTGTATTTGGTTCTCAGGTGAAGAAAAGTGGGGACTCGGTGACTGTGCTGGTCATTGACCGTGAGAGTGAGTCTTGCAATTTCAGGAGGAAGATGCCCATCCTGCCTGTGGTGGCAGAATGCTGCAGCCTCCCCCACACTGCCAAAACCATGCATCTGTTTAAAGGACACGATGGATACGGCTTCCTGCTGAGACAAGAGAAGCTGGCCGGCTCTCGAAGGATAGGTGAGAAATACACTGATGGATGGCCACATCATCCATAAAGAGACACACATGCACACACACCTTGCAGAGCCAGGGCACTATTTTACAAAGACAAACTGTGTTGTGTAAACCTGACATAACATGTTCAGCTTATGCTAAGATAGTAAACTGAGATAAAAAAAAAAAAAAAAAAACATCATTTGAAGCCGCCAGAGTGTCTCTGTACACAAACAAAGCCTTTCCATTTTGTTATGATGTGTCTCAATATACAATATTATTTTAATAGCAAGTACATAAATTGCTGCAGTGCACTAGTTTCCTGTTGGCATTTCATATCTGATATAACTTTATCTGTAGTCCAATGCATAAAACTATGTCAATAACTAAGACGGAAATAACCATGTGCAATCGTTTCATCAGACTGATAAAGATATGTACAGTATATGGTTCTGTTTTATAATTTTCAATCATCGTAGAACTGGACTGCATCCATCAGCTGCGGTTGAAAGCTGTACCGCATTACCTGAAAAATAAGCTGAAAAACATTGCTTGAAAAGTAGGAAGCTAAAATGTAATACTGTGTCAAAGATGGATGTTGATCTTGATTAACTTGTTAGACATGTTTAAAGCTTAATAGAAGTCTGTAGCTGAAAGTATGCAGTAGCAATAGCATTTCAAATAGGAGTGCTTAAAAGAGGATTTTTTTTTCCACTGAGTTACATTGTAAAAAACACTGTGAAAGTTTAATATTTAAAAAAATATATAAGTAGTAGAAACAAGAAAGGATATTGTACTTAAGTCCTTACAGAGCTGAATATTCTGATAGTTGAATGGTTTCTGTAACTGAAAGTATGAAGTAGTTGAAGTCCAAAAAATGTATGGAAGAAATAGAAGATGTTGAAGTTGTTGAATAAAGATTCAAAGAACAATACTTGGAATGCTGAATCAGCATTGCCACAATAACTGAAGCAAGTTTTTGGAGTAGATATTGGTCTAACCCAATTTTGAAACCTTTCTCTTGTAATAATCAGGTGGTTTAAAGTGTCCCTGAGCTTCTGTTATTTCCTTTCTAATCTTGCTGTGACCCAGTTCATGTGCTGAGGGAGGTGGATGTGGGAAGTCCAGCTGAGGGGGCAGGAATGGAGGATGGAGACCTGCTGCTCGCTGTCAATGGGAGACCTGTTGAGTCTATGGAGCATGACGACATTGTCAAAAAGATTAGACAGAGTGGTGACAAAGTCACCCTCACCTCTATATCTATACCAGGAAGAGACTTTTTCAGAGAGGTACATACAGTTGTATCAATAGATTCACACAACTACAGCTGGACAGAACTTGCCTTCAACTGCTCTCTGTTGTTTTCCTGCAGTTAGGCATTTCTCCCCTGTTGTTCCATGACAAATGTTCGCTCCAAGATGACAGGCAGCAAACTGTCTCCTACTGCACCAAGAACCAGTGTGAAACCCCTCAGAAGGATGGAGATGGAGATCTGACACATCCCACAAAGTTTGTTCAGGATGGCGAGAAGACAGGCTCTGGCTTCCAATCAGGCTGTTTTCCTGATCAGTCAGGAACTTTAACCACACAGGTAATGAGCCTACTATTCATTACATCCTCTATACTATGATTCTGGCAGGAAAACTGTCTGTGTATGTCAGGAATAACTGTACACACAAGGACAGAAACGTGTTTGCATTCTTTATTAGATGTACAGTATTATGTTGTGTATACATCGGTTCAGTTTTATAAACATAAATGGACATACACGTTTCTTCTTTCCACTTTTTGCACACCAATATCTCTGCCTGCTTCACCATTTCTTATTCAGTTCATTTTTATGTGGTGTGAAATCATAACAGAAGTTATGAAAATATACTTTTCATATAGAGCAGGTCTAGACTCTATAATTTAGAGACCAAACAAGAGATCCCCCATCATTAGTATGCATTGTTATGTGACTATGGCAAGAAAAAACTCCCCTTCAACGGGTAGAAACCTTGTGCAGAACTTGGCTCTGGGTGGGCAGTCATCTGCCTCCACCTGTTGGGTTGGGAGAGAGAGACAGAGAGAGAGAGAGAGATACACAGACTAATAATAATAATAATAATAATAATAGTAGCAGTGATAATAGCAGTATCAAAAATAGAAATATGACTACTACTACTAATAATAATAATAATAATAGTAGTGATAATAGTAGTATTAATAATAGAAAAATGACTACTAGCGATAATAGCAGTGATATTAAGCAAGTCGGCTCTCTGCAGCTTCCTCCTGGCTCTTTGGGCTCTCCTTCTCAACCCCTGCTACTGCAGGAGGTCAGCTTATTCCTTTTCTTTCCCTGCTGCTTGAGAAGGGAGCAGATCCCTCTCTTCTTCTCCTCACTTTTGAGGAAGGTAGGAGACAGAAACAAAAAAATAGCAGTAATAGTAACAGTAATAATAACATAAATATGACTACTACTAATAATAATAGCAGTGATGATAGCAGTAATAAAAGAAATATGACTACTAATAATAATAGTAGTGATGATAGCACTAATTTTAATAGAAATATGACTGCTACTACTAATGATAGCAGTCCTAATTATAGAAATAAGGATGATAATAATGACAGTAGTAGTGGGTGCTGAGCAGGGCTGCGGCAGCAGACACAGCCATGATCCAGATGCAACCCTGATCTATAGATCCCGGCAAGATGAGACAGGACAAAGACTCAAATTAATAACATGCACGAATGGGACATGAATGCATCCAGATAGAGAGTGTGAGAAGGAGAGAGGAGCTCAGTGTGTCATAGGATGGTTGTGATGGTTATGGTTGCTTATGTTTTATTTTACATAATTTCAGCGTCAGTATACAGTCACTCTAAATTCATTCAAATTAAGTTATTATGATTTCAGGTCAAAAAGGTGTTTTTCTCCTGTGGCTGTTCAGGATTTGTACGTCAGGTCTGGACCACTAGTGAAATCCCTTTGTCCACCCAACCATTTTGTTCTTCATTTTCGTGGCCGTATCAGGGTGGCATCAGGCTAAGCAAGGTAGTCCGTCCCTCTCTCTAGCAACATTTTAATCTGGGTCTACCCCAGGGTCTCCTGAGATACCAACCAGCCAATACGACATGGTTGGTACCATTCCTTAGGTTTTCTACTTTCATATGATACCAGTATCTGCACTCTAGTACTCTGCACTCTACTCTTTAAAACTGAGCCCACTACAACATCTGAACCATCAATTGCATTAATTCTTTAAAGAAATCAGTGCCATTAAAACAAATTTGCAGTAAGACGTAATTATAGTGATAACTTTGACAGCCCTATACTTACAAAATACATGGTTGGAGATCTGTATAGGAAGTCTGTTTAGTTGTTCAAAGTTATGAGAGATGATGGAAATTCATGCTGCCTCCTTTTTCCTGCAGAGATATAACTAAACAACAATTTAGCAATTTTTTATTTCATTTTTATTTATTTTTCAGTTTTAGTTTACTATAAGAACCCTCCTCCCCAAGTGCTGTCCCTGACCTTCATGTGACACTGAAGAAACATGTTGGCCAAAACAGCTGGGGGCAGGGGTGCCACCTTTCTCCAAATCCTTTCTTTTTAAGGTCCCGATTCAATTTCATTTTTGATTTAAATATTTATTTGTTCAGCATATTGACAGCTATGCAATTATTAGATTATTGAGTCTTCATTCAGAAAGATCAACAGATCATTGATGGTTTTTGCCTGGACATGTTCGAGTGTGATATAACCTCCATATTTATTTTTGGAATGTACTACACTAGGGTCATGTGGTCAAATAATAGCAATAACATATTTCATGAGTTGGGAACTCACTGTTCAACACAAAAACAAAAGCGAGACAAGAGCCACTAGATGGCAGAAGGGACCGTTTCAAGCTTGGGTTTACTCACCTACAAAGAGCCACTGGTCCTTAGGTGGAATATCCCTCCTTCTGTCATCCAGTGGCTCTTTTTTAACTGCAGAGTTCATTCTTCACATCAAGCAACAGCAGATGCCATTCAAGCCCTTAATGGCAAGAAAACCCTGACATACTGGCACAGTTAACTAAAGCAATGCCTGATTGTCATATCCAAATGGACTTTGATATGTGTTTAGTATTT
Source organism: Pterois miles (assembly GCA_947000775.1). Lineage (NCBI taxonomy): Eukaryota > Metazoa > Chordata > Actinopteri > Perciformes > Scorpaenidae > Pterois > Pterois miles. The sequence goes on along the minus strand of CAMQGK010000416.1, from coordinate 2,815,654 downwards.
TAAGAGACTTAAGAACCACCATATTTTTCACATTACAAAGTATTAACAAACACACTATCTGAAAAAAAAAAACAGCTGAGTATGTATCACACTAACTTTTTAGACATTTTTATGCCCTGACAAATGTCATTGACGTTTACATTTTCAAGTTCTTCTTTAAGAAGATGAATATGTTCATATTCGCCGAATTCACCCGAATTTCCCTCCGGGGATTAATAAAGGTTCATCTTATCTTATCTTATCTTATCTTATCTTCTCTGGAGAGAGGGCTGATCTTTGAGCTGTCACAATATCCCCTGTCGTTGAGAAGCAAGACAGCAAGATATTGTTTTGAGAGCTTGGACAAATGTTGGCACGGATCCTCATTTTCTTTCCACCATTTCAGTGGATTTGAATCCAGAGTGATGACTTTTCCCATCTGGTACAGTTGCATCTCCTCTTTCACAACATCAGGCCATGGTTTGGGTACTGACGGTGGCGTGGTGTGGGTTGTGCTCCAGCCACTGCTGAAAGAAATCATGTTGAGTGCTGTTTTCTGGGGGTCAAAAGACAAGGTTACACAGAACAGCTGTCTTAATGTAATGGAAGTGCACATATGACATTTAGGTGAATCCACAACAAACAAAACGTTATTGTGATGCTGTGTTATATCATTATTCATGAAATATAAAATGTTCTCCAATTAAAATGAATAACTACTTTTAATAATTTTATTTTTTTTAATTAAGAGAGTATATAATAACTCACAATTCCCCATTATTTTTTCTGAAATTTGATTACATTTATTGACCACATACCTGCGTGGGATCATGCTCTTCCAAGATTTTCTCAGCCAGAAAAGTGAAGATCTCAGACAGAAGTCATCCAGATGGGGTGACATCTAGTGCAGTGGTCTCATTCAGGAACTGCTGAAGTATCAGGTCAGAGTACTTCTCTTCAAAGTTACCTGCTATAGCAGATTTAACATCCTTCACAATCTTGGAATCTGTGTCACTGCGCTTCATAGATGTTATGATCGTGTGTTGAAGGGACCATAGATACAGTTGGTTGCTGTTGAGAACCACTGTGACCGCTTTCAGGGGCTTCAGTACCCGAACCACCTCTTCAAGAACAGTCACATCTTGATCAGAGGGGGTGATGAGGTCCTTGTGCGCCTAGCTCGGTTTTGTCATTAGTCTTGGATTCAGTTGTTTATCTCAACTACATATGACTAATGATTACTAACTTGGTGTCTGCTTTTCGTTGGAATGGTGGTAGATGTGGCAGTGGCATTCACTGTAACATGTTCCAGAGTGTCTTTTCAAAATCCACATTACAGAGAGCTTCACAAAGGCAGCAAAACAAAACCTACAAGTCATAAATCATCAGGTTTAAGAGAGAAAACAGATATATATATATATATATATATATATATATATATATATATATATATATATATATATATATATATATATATATATATATATATATATATATATATATAATGTATCTGTTCAGATGAAAATGAAAGTCAGATATTAGAATATTACTTGAGTAAGTCTGATATTTACTGTACTTGAGTAGCAAAAGTAATTTTCTTATTTAAATGTACTTAGGTATTGAACAGTAGTACAAGAAGTACAAGTACTGTTAATGAAAAAGTAAGCAAGTAAGAATTTTTAGATTGATAAAGTTTATTCCTCTTATTCCTCACCAAACCTGCTTGCTTGTGATAGTAACGAGTAACGAAGATGCTGAGGGAAAATGTATCAGAGGAGAAAAGTTTTACATTTTATTTACGAAATTTAGTGGAGTGAAAGTGAAAGTTGACAGAAATATAAAAACTCAAATAAAGTACAGGTATTCCCAAAAAACACTGTAACAAAGTATTATTACTTTGTTACATTGCACCACTGGAAGTAAACATATGTAAGTGAAAGGTAGAATGTTGAGAATCTCTGCATGTGAGAGTAGAACACATGTATGTAAACGTGACAACAGATGTATGTGAAAGCTGAATGGTGGTTTGCATGGCCCCTGCAGATATTCAGCCTAAATGACCATTTTCACTGTGTTTTGTGTTTTTCAGCTGTCAGAGCCAACTGATGCTTTCTTGTGATGGAAATGAACAGAACACCAATGATATCAGCAGAGAGAGGAAGACAAGGAGCTCAGATCATAGAAGCAAATGATTTGTTGAAAAGTTATGGTGCTGCTTTGAATTTTTTTAGTCGGTCACTAAAATCACCTCTGTGTAAATGTCTTCTGGGACCAATAGTTGGGACCATGTTAGGAACTGGATGCTCCTCCAAATCTATAATAAGATCACTTGACCTGTCTTTTTAACATTGTGATGTCCAGCTGTACACTTTGATTCATATTGCTAATTATTAACAATGTTCATTATTTTGTGTGAAATTGACTGTATGATATAAGCTGTGAAACATCTTAAAAAGTTTAGCACCATATATAGAAGCTGAACATTAAAAAAAAACATTTTTAAATACAGTACTTCTTTGTTATGGTCTCGAGATGACACTCGACACTGTGCATGCTTGGGTCTTCAGCGGTACACATGCAATGACAGTTGCAGCCACTCACAGTCAGAAATACATTCTGGTTCATGGGATAAACACCAGGGGCAGACTTTACTGTTGGCTAACTGAATGGGGCCCCAACTTAAAGGGCCCCAAACAACTACAGATATATTATGACTGAGGTGATTGATTGAATTATTTACTATTCTAACTCACTATACCCCAAAATAAAATAACAAATTACAAAAAGCCCCCAAACATCTGAAATTTCAAGTATGCATGTCAACTGTATACTACCTACTGTGCACTTCAGAGGAAAACATGCAGTACTACATTTATTCACTAAATCTACCTCTAAGAAACACACCCAGGTCATGGTTACTAAAACTATTGCTGGTTCATTCTGTAACTGTGGCAGGTGTAAGTAACAGGAAACACTGGAGCCTGGTCCACATCCCTCCAGCTGATCAGTGAGAGATGATCTCCAGAGGGTCGGAGTCATACATGGATTTCAGATGTCCCAAATCATAAATATAATTATGATGTAATGGAATGTCCTACTATATATCATAAAGTATGATGATAGTGAAGATGAAAATGAAGACAAAGACAACAGAAGTTGAGCTGATTAACGAGATCCACATGATTTGAGTCAAGTGATTGACAAGTTTTTTTTTAAATTTCAGATTTTTTTATCTTTATATTTATTTATTAATTTAAAGCGAAAAAAAGAAGAAATTAAATTTTTATCTTATACACCACCCCACCCCCCTCTTCTACCATTTCCCCCCTCCCCCCCTCCCCCCCTTTTTTTTTTTTTTTTTTTTTTTTTTTTTTTTTTTTTTTTTTTTTTTTTTTTTTTTGTTTTTTTTTTTTTTTATTTTTCCCCTGGAAAAAATTTTTTATTTTTTTCTCCTTTTTTATATTAGGAATTTGAAAGTATGTTTTTTCCTTTTTTTTTTTTTTAGTTTGTTTTTTTTTAGTATTTTTTTTTTTATATTTTTTTTTTTTTTTTTTCTTTGTTTTGTGTTTGTTGTGGTTGGGTGTTGGATGGTGGGTGGGGGTACTTTGTTTTTTTAGTACCCCCCCCAAAAAAAAAAAAAAAATTTTTTTTTTTTTTTTTTTATTAATATAAATTATATATTTTTTACCCCCACCCTTTTTAGAAACAAAACAAAAAAAATATTTGTATAAAAAAATTATAAATTAAAGATTACACCACCACCCCCTTCCGCCCCAAAAAACACAAAAATTTGGAACCCAACAAAACCACCCCCTCGCCCCCCCCCAAAAAATAAAAAAAAAAGTTTTTATGAAAAAAAAAAAAATAAAAAAAAAAAAAAATTTTTATATAAAAAAATTAATTTTTAAAAAAAGTTAAAAAAATATTTTTCAAAATAAAAAAACCAATAAAAAAATAACAAATACCACTAGCTGCTAACTAGCTCCAAAAGTCCCTAAATCTAGAGAGAAAGTTGGCAAGTCATCACTGACAGTCTGTCTCTACAGGCCTCCCTCCAGTGATCATAAACAACCAACATGGCTGCTGTTAGTATTCACAGCTGTCAAGCTAGCAGCTGGTGGAAACCTCTAGTGACAAGCAATGAGCACACGATGATTCAGGCAGGTAGCCTGTCCAATCATTTTATTTGGTCCGAATCAATGATTGGTTGACAATTAGTAAAGCTCATTAGTGGTTATTTGCTAGTTACTGCAAGAAAACTGCCTCCATCGTACAGACAATCATGCAGGCAACCAGACATACAGTATGTCACAGCTGGGCTCAGCTCCAACCACATGCAACACTAAAAAATGAGTGGTAACAGATAATGGGCGGATGGATATACAGGTGCATTCAAAAATATCAATATTGTGAAAAAGTTCAATATTTTTTAGTTATTTAAGAACGCGAAAATTTCATATATTCCAGACTTATGACACGTAAATTTAAATATTTCAAGCATCTTTTAATTTCAATTTTGATAATTACAGCTACAGCTCAAAAAAAGAAAGAAAGGGGTATTTTATAATATTATATTTAATTTGTTTATTTCAATATTCAAAAAATTACATTATTATATTATTTTTCTATTCGAACAGTGAGGGGCTGCACGGTGGTGCAGTGGTTAGTGCTGTTGCCTCACAACAAGAGGGTCGCAGGTTCAAATCCAGTTGAAGCTCTTCTGTGTGGAGTTTGCATGTTCTCTCCCTGTAAGTGTAGGTTTTCTCCGGGTACTCCGGCTTCCACAGTCCAAAGACATGCAGTTTAGGTTAATTGATGACTAAAAACTAAAATTGCCCATAGGTCAGCATGAATATGAGCGTGAATGGTTGTCTGTCTCTATGTGCTCTGCGATGGACTGGCGACCTGTCCAGGGTGTACCCCGCCTTCGCCCAATGCCAGCTGGGATCGGCTCCAGCCCCCCTCCCTAACGGGATAAGCGGTTGAAGATGGATGGAACGGTGAGGCCAATGCCTTTAGTTTTACAACATTGGGTGTGACATCAGAGATGAATATGAGATGAGAGATCAGTATTTCAGCTTCTATTTCCAGCTATTTACATCTAGATCTGTTATACAACTTAGAAGATAGCATCTTTTTCCACTATACATTTGATCAGACAGAATTAAAATAGATTAGTGAATAAGATAAGATAAGATAAGATAAGATGAACCTTTATTAATCCCCGGAGGGAAATTCGGGAATAGTGAATAATACTTCATATTTAGTTGTAATAACTGTGTCAAGCCTGCGACCCTCTAACATCACTTAACTTTTACATTCTTCTGTGATGCTTTTCCAGTCTTTCACTGCAGCCTCTTTAGCAGGTAAAATGCTGCTCAATAGGCAATCTGTCCCTCCTCTTCTTATTGCTAATGAGTGGTTATCATTTTCTAGTGTAGCCTCTGTCTTTTAGTTCTTGAGGTCTACTGTGAACGGTGGATTGTGATTCCTTCACTGCTGCCCTCTGGAGGTTGTTGGTGATGTCACTGGCAGTTGTTTTAGGGTTTTTCTTTACAGCTCTCACATTTCTGTCATCAAGTGCTGATGTTCTCCTTGGTCTACCGGTTCCACATCTGTTCCTCAGTACACCAGTGGTTTCTTTCTTGTTCAGGACGTTCCAAATGGTTATAACTGGCTATGGCCAATGTTTGTGCAGTGGCTCTGGATTGATTTTCCATCTTCTCTCAGCTTTTCTCCCATAGACAGCTCTCTGGTCTTCATGTTGGTTACACCTTTTTAACTATAAATGAAGTCTGCACAGGCAAAACCCAAAGCTGAAACTGATCGTAGACATTCAGCGCTATTTATTGTTTGAATAATCAATGTAATAGGACACAACTGGGAAACAAAAAAAAACCTGTGAGGTGGGTTAAAACAAAAGGTACTATCTTCTAAGTTGTGTAACAGATCTAGATGTAAATAGCTGGAAATAAAAGCTGAAATACTGATCTCATATCTCATAATCATCTTTTGATGTCAAACCCAAATGTTTTCAGTGTACAGCAAAAATAAAGGAATTGGCGTCATTGTTCCAATAGTTAAATAGCATATACAGTATATACAGTATATATATATATATATATATATATATATACAGTATATATATATATATATATATATATATGTATATACTGTATGTATATATGTATATACTGTATGTATATATATATATACTGTATGTATATATATATACACTGTATGTATATATATACATATATATATATATATATACTGTATATATATATATATATACACACTGTATGTATATATATATATATATATATATATACTGTATGTATATATATATATACATACAGTATATACATATATACAATATATACATATATATACACATATATATACATACATATATATATATAGAGATATATATATACACACATATATACTGTATATATATACACATACATATATACACACTGTATACTGTATATGCCATTTATGTCCTAAAGTGTAATTTCACCCCCAGTTGAGATTAAGTACACCTACTATAATTTGAAAAACGTTTAATATTTAAAATTTTAATTTAAATCAGCATATGGCATATGGCCATATTAAACAAAGGGAATTTGTTTTAGAAATTTGGTAATAAATGTCAATGTTAACAGTAGCATTGATGTGTTTTATCACAGTACAATCACTTCTTTTATTTTACAGCTCAAAAAACACATTTAAGTGTGCAATAGCTCTTTAAATCAAGCAAGCAAATAAATTATGCTGACACTGCACCAACAATGTAGGGCAGCCTGACAGGAGAAACTTGGTGCTGCTCACTGAGCTCGGTTGGAGAACATTCAGACATTAGTAAGAAAATCAGTCTCAAACTAATTATTCAAACCTTAAAGAGACAAGATAATAACTTTCAGGTTTAGGCTTTTTAGTAAAAATATCATTTTAAGTAAATGCAAAATTATGAATCAAACTTTTCAATTCTTGTGCTATGTGAGGTTTTAATTTTTTTTTTCTCATTATGAGAGAAGTATGGACAACAATGTTGGCCATTCTGTTAATGTCACATTTAATGTTTTCACCATGATTTTTTTAGATGGAACCTCAACTCTTTCCAAAATGACAACTGAGATCTAGTCATTAAGTCTGATTTACAGTGCTTGAACACAGACTTTAATAGATACATATTTGTACTGTATATACTGCAAGTTTTATTCAAATTACAATGCATCTGATTAAAACATCAAATATACAAACATTGTATAGGACAGCAAATTAAATGAATCCAAATAGTCCAGTAGTTGCTGAGTTGTGGTTAGTCTCACACACAGGTTTGTCAGTTACACTACCATATTTAAAATTTAGCATCATTTGATTCAAGTACTTAATTCAAACACAAAATAAAACATATCTATATCTACACAAAGAGTTCATAGAGGCGATGGGGAGGGAGAGAGGCTTGTACCACCACTAGCTGTGCTTATTCCTGAGAAAATTCCCATTCAGTTCCCAATAAACATAAGCATGTCTCTTTTCTATTATCTCCTCTGTTTGAGAGTAGTCCTTGTTGAATGGCTAAGGGTTAATCCACAATAAAAAATAAACCACAGTACCAATGGGAAATTATTTGCCGTGGATTATCCCATGTAAAACTATGGCCATGTGACAGAAATTAAATTATGAGCCTCATCAGGATGAAGGTCTGTACTCATAGAACTGGAGTTAGATCCGGGTCATTTCGTACTTTTGAGCGATATTATAGTAGCCAAGAGATTTTAATGCAAGAAAATAATAAAAGTGCAAAGGAAAACACCTTCCCATTTTGGCAACTATGAAAAAACACAAATTAATAAAACACAAGGAAATTAAGGAACACATTCACCAATTTGACAAGGCATGAGTGGGATAAAAAACACAGTGCAAATAGAGAAACACTAAAAATTGCACACATGACTTTGTTACCGTATGAGTGTAACTTATGATTATGATTGTAACCCTAACTCCACGTTTCCAGGCGACTCTAATAATAAAGGTTTCAGCTGTATTCACATTCCAGCAGAAGAACAAGGCTCTGCTTTGCTCTGTGCAGGAGTCAAGTAGAAGTTGCAGAGTTTGCAGTTTATTAGCAAAAAGGACTAAAACTTGTTCAACTGGTGGGTCAATCTGAAAACCTTTTCAGTTTGGTCTCAATGTGATCATGATTCACAGCAGCAGTCTTCACACACTAGCTGCATTCACAAAGGTAAAGCTGAGGTCAAAGTTCATTTAATCTGAACCTCCATGCAGTTCATACATCAGTGAGTATGAAGCTGTTTCTCTGTAAAAATGTGAATATTGTGTTACATTAGGTGTAGAGCCATGAAAAACATTTTAACTAATATTCGGACATGATTCAATGTTTTTTTTAGTGGCACTCGCAAATTACTGTTAGACGTGCAGTGTTTCTCTATGTGCATGTGTTTTCTGTATTTGCACTGTTTCTCTGTACTGCTTACTGTTTTTCTTGTGTTTGCATTTTTCTTGTTTTATTATGAAAATAGTGAAGGTATACCTTTATTTCCTTGTGTTTTGTTTGCTTTACTAAGGTTGCAGTGCATTAAGGTCTGACCCACTATACAATATGATCTCTAAATGGAAACAACCGAGGAACAATCAGCACTCAACAAGCTGAAGAAGCCACAGTGTGCAGTTATTGGAACATAGTCATCCTGCTGCCAATCACAACTCTATGAACAAATGGAAATATATGGACATACAATTAGAGCTGACTTCTGATCACCGATTACATGTAGGATCCAGTTCTCGTTTAGGAAATATCAGGAATCACTTAGGAATCACTTATTGAACTTTTATCTCCCTTTGCTCTAACCATACTGTATCGAGAGAATGCAAAGAGGTCACGAAACACTAGTTTAAGGCTACGTCCAAAATTCAAATAGAATGTGAATTGCATACTATTCCCGATGAAATATTACGGTTACTATGCTAGCATAATAATAAGAATATCCCACAATGCAATGCGGTGACAACAACATTCCTAACGGACAATGGCTGTGTAACATCAATAACATTTTGATTTAAATGTATAAGTATAAGATTCCCCTTTGCAACGTGTAATATATTTTTTTTATTTAGTTCAGACCTTTGGTCTGTTTCAGGAGGTGACGTGGTAGTTACAGCTCAGTGCGTCACATATGTAGTGCGTAGTATGCGATTTCAGACAGCGTAACTTTCAGTAGCCTGAAAATAAGTCAAAAGGAGAAGTTAGTTTATTATGTGAAACTTCTTGACTCAAATGGAGTTGCTGACACAGAGCTTTGAACACAGCGACTGTGGTGGAGGAAGTGACTCTCCCTGCCCATCAGGTCCTAACAGAGTGAATATCAACTAACAGTCAGGGAACCCTTGGCTACTGGTAAGTTAGTACTTTGTAATACAAACATCTGATGATTAAAAATTTCAGGTGAATGCTTTGCACTTACATAGTGCAGGAAAGGTTGGGGTGGGGGGGTTGGGGTGGGGTGGGGGGTACATGTTATCATATAAAAGCTTGAATGGACATTCAAGTGTTTTCAATTCATCCCCACATGAAATCAGAAAGGTGTGGAGGTAAACAAAGCCAAGTTATTGAGCTCAAGAGGTAGAGACCAACACGGTGAATCATTTCTATACATATTCACACAGTGCTGCTGTGATGACATTATCAACAACAATAACAAAAAAGGCTTCTCCTTGGACATATCTACAACTCTGCTGTACACACAAGATACAGTTAACATGACAGTGTGTTCTGTGAATCATTACAGGATTTGTTGTTCTCTACAGATCTGAGTTGCAGGGTAAAAATCAAGAAAATATATACATTTGTATGCAAGTTTAAAAAATAAAATTAACTTCACAGCCTTAGAAATGTGCAGGCTAATACAATTTCTATACAGTGGTATTGTATTTTAGGTTGCTGTGTAGATTTGCTTCTATATTTAACATATATACATGATCATACTTTGAGGTGTGAGAAGAGTGCATGCCATAAAACACAAGAACAGTAATAGAAAACAATTCTAAAAAATATATTAAATAATTTACTTGAAAGCTCTTTTTTTCTGGAGACAGTGTAAATGTATGAGGAGGAGCACTGGATAATCATTTAGAAAAATCCATACAGATGAGACCATGCCATCATTTGTAGATCATTCATATGCTACTTGTTTCTGTTCCGTGGTGAGCCTGAATGCAATCCATGACGAAAGAGTCAGTTAATAATATGTGGTGATATATTCAAATAGACACAACACAGAACTGACACCCTTAAAGAATGATATTGCTGGTTAAACTGCTTCTTTACCTTGGTACGTTTTCTTTTTGATATTTTGTTCATAACACTGACAGTTCCCCATTTGTCCTTCTAGTCCAAAGAACAAGCTAAACAGACCTCCTGTTTTATGAAGGGAAGACTGGATCTTGCCTGTAGTAAGCTACCACAGCAGTTCTTTCTATAATTCTATAGTACTTTTAAGGATTTCTTTACAACCTGTCGGTCTGATTCTCATTGTGTTGGCCATCATCCCCATTACTTAGAACATGTGGATAGCACAACACCTGTAGCCTTTACCTTTAACCCTAACCCTTTACAACCAATAGAACAAACAGAATGAGGACTCAGATGAGGACTTCAAAAGAAATACACATTTCAGATGAGACCTGGTAAAAATAAGAGAATCCAGTCCTTCTCCACTGCTCTACACATACCAGTTGATCTATTAAAAACTGAATTGGTCCAAAGTTAGATCGTGCAGCTTCAAACAGACCTTAATCACACATGTGACTGTTGCTGACATGACTCAGCTCAGCCTGGTTTCCTTAAAATGACACTCCCCTCTAGATGTTACATAGTCAACAAGACAAGCAGGTTTAATCCAGTTAACTAATCGATTAGTTGAAGAGTGAAAGCCAAAATGAAGCAGCAGAACTGTTTGTGAATAGGAGGTCAAAGTAGAAAGTAGCTCTAGGCTGAATGGGTACTCTCATAGTCACAGTCGAGAACCAGAGAGGAAAATGTATGGAGAATGAGAGGGATCAAATACAACAACTCCAAACTAAAATGTTCTCATAGACAACAGGAAGGATGGCCCCCACTCCATAAACTTTTGTGGAAATCTGGATTTTCTTTAACATAAGAAATGCCAATAGGCTGCAGAGGTTTAATCAATTCCATTTAAATGCCATGAACAGAGAGCAATTCAAGCAAGGGTCATGGGGAACACTGGAGAGCTGGCACAAACCACTTCAGTGCAGTTTTGACTATCTTGTATAGTTTTCCCTGAATGTTTATCTTCCTATTCTTTGGGGTAAAATTTGCTCAGTTTGGCTGAGTGTGTAAATAGTTACCTTACTGTCCAAGCAGTGAAGTTAGGAGGCACACAAGAAGACAGCACACATTCATTCATAAAAAACAACTATTCAGTCTTTTCAGTCAGGCTGACAGGACTGTTTGGCCATACACTAGTACTGAACTGAAGATTAGCAGTAGTAGAGCTGTGGCAGGTCAAAGGAGGGGCAGCAGTAGGACTGCAGAACAGAACAGGAAGTGACTGTAGGCTCTCTGAAGTCAGATGAGTGGTGTCGCCATGTTTGGAAGCAGGGTGCAGTGTGAGGATAACGTCTAGTCTCATCCCTTTTTAAACTTATTTCCTATTCACAGACAGATTCAATTCATCTTCATGTGACATGCACAAGAGCATTTAAACCCTCTCCAAGAAATGATTTCAACAACAAAACACAATTCATCTAAAAATCCAAGCAGATTCTATTTCGGCACAATAGTATGTTAACCTACTGACCACTGTGGACACTATTCCAATGTCCTTATTCCAAACAGAATTAAAGCTGTTGGCCTTTTCAGGGGATCAAGGAAGGTCTAAATGGACAGGTTCAACTTAATATTACAAACATTTAAAAACATATATTTAGGGGCCTCATGTATAAAAGTCTACATACATTCACCTCTAAAATCATGCGCAAAATAGCGCATACATGCATACATTTACTCATTCTAATACCTGTTTGTTATATATATGTAAAACTTCAATATATCTAAACAATACATACATTTTGGTACGCATGTCCGCGAAACATTTGTGGATTTGTGTATATCCCATCTTTGACAACAACCATTAATAGCTGATGTGTCCAACGCTGCAATTTAGTTTCATTCTATTAATCTATCTCCATTATATTTAATATAAGTAGACAAAAGTGCCATGTTGTGGCCGTGTAAGTAAGTGACAGAAGCTTTGCCGACTGTGAACTGATTAGATGTGCATTCTACATGGAAGGATATCACCATGGACAGAGAAAACTATACAAACACATAAGAAGAAAGAATGACAAGTGGGATCTCAAGTGGATATGTGCCTCTCACATTTTAAAGTAATCATGCAAAGTATGCATGACATTAATACAGTATTGTCCATCATTCAATCACTACCACTTTTGACCGCCAGGGAGCAGAAGAACTCTGAAACGAGCTGACGGACATGCAGCCCCAACTTATCTTCTACAGTTGTAAAGGCCATTGTGTGGAGAGTTTGCCATCACGGAAGCTGGATCATCTAAAAGTGTCTGAACCTTCCTCCACACCTTTCCCACATCAGAACTGGAGTGTATACAACAATTCTTCTCTCTACACCTGACATTAAAATGCATTTTATCAGATAGTGCTTGACCACATGAAAGTACAGGTGTAAACGCATGCAAAACGCATTGAGAATGGATTGTGATCCGATTGGCCAAACGACCTCCATAGGTTTTCAAGGACACATTGTGACCACATTGAACACACGTGTAAATGCAGTTGTGTTTTCAGTCCACATACACTCCTGAACAACATCTTAAGACCGGAGGAAAAATTACAAGAATTCACATTTCACACTGGTGGATCGTAAGTGGAGCTTACGTGGAGCTTTAAAATGTAAAAAGAAGAAACATGAGCAAGAGACAAAAAATAGAGTAGGAAAATTATTGAAATTGCATTTAAACTCAAACAGGCTGTTGTCAGCTGATCAAATATTTAAGACCATCGCCCTAAAAAGTAAAATCTGGCTTTCATATCATTTTCATTCAAACATTCACTCGGTCATGACCTCCTGATAGCAAAAGCAAAAAGGCTTTCTGTCTTTGAACGTGGCAGGATTGTTGAGCTGCACAAGCAAGGCCTCTCGCGGCGCGCCATTGCTGCTGAGGTTGGAAGCAGTAAGACGATCATTTTCAAATTTTTAAAAGATTCTGAGGGTTATGAGACAAAAAAGATCAAGTAGTAGACGCAAAAAACTTTTCCCTGCGCTGAGCTGGAGGATCTGACGGGCTGTCCATGAAGACACAGGCCGATCCTCAACCCAAATTAAGGCCATTACTGATTCTGACTGCAGCCCAATAACCATAAGACGGCATCTGCAAGAGAAGAGCTGAAAGAACAAAAAACTTCTTCAAAGGCAACATCTCCTCCAGAGCCACAAACTTGCCCATTTGGACTTTGCAAGGGAGCACCAAACATGGGACACTGAAAGGTGGAAGAAAGTTTTATTCTCTGATGAGAAAACCTGGATGGTTCGGATGGCTTCCAACATTATTGCCGTGACAAGGAGATCCCACTGGAGATGTTTTCTATGCAGCACAGTGGAGGAGGCTCCATCATGATCTAGGGTGCTTTTTTCTTCAACGTAACAATGGGGCTTCAGGTTGTGCAGGGGCGTCAAACGGCAGCTGGCTGTGTGGAGATGTTGCAGCAGGCATCCTCTTGACTGAGGGCCCTCATCTGTGCAGTAATGGCTGCGTCTGTCAACAGGACAACGCTGCAGTTCACAATGCCTGCCTGACGAAGGACCTCTTCCAAGAGAATAATGTCGCTCTTTTGGACCATCCTACCTGTTCCCCTGATCTAGATCCTGCTGAGAATGTTTGAGGATGAGTGTCAAGGGAAGTTTACAAAAATAGACGTCAGTTTCAGACCATGGATGCCCTTTGTGAGGCCATCTTCGCCACATGGAGCAACGTCCCCACCAACCTCGTGGAAACTCTCACATCAAGCATGCCTAAATGAATTTTTGAAGAGATCAACAACAGTGAGGCTACTCAGTAATGAGTCCTTTTTCAACACTTTTAGTTCTGTTTTGGGGTTTTTTTGGGCTATAGTCTTAAACTTTTGATCAGCTGATGAACAGCCTGTTTGACTTTAAATGCAGTTTTCAATAAATAGTATTTTGTCAATTTTTGCCTCTTGCTCCTGTTTCTTCTTTTTACATTTTGAAGCTTTACTTAAAGCCCGGTTACGATCCACCAGTGTGAAATGTGAATTCTTGTCATTTTTACCCCGGTCCTAAGAGTGTACAACAACCACTGTCCGTGGGTGGACATATGTAATGCTAGGGCTGTCCCAAGTAGAAGAAGAAGAAGTCCCAAGTACAATTTTTGGTTTTCGGACAGTGAATATTCAAATCTTCAGCTGCGTGTGCACTCTCAGCGCTCCTCCAGTCCACGACTCGTCGAACCTCAAAGTCACATTAGCGAGCAGATGAGTCTGCACATTACACAGCGCCTCTCCAGCAGTGCCCAGCTACAAGCCTGTGCATATACAGCCTTCATCTCAGCCCTTTCAGAGTGATCGGATCTCAGTCAGATCTCAATGTGGACACTGGAGACATATTACTACCAGGTCTAAAGGTAACCAGGTTAAAATAATGTCTAGATACAAGACACATTTTAATGCCAGGTGTAAAGGAGGTGTTTGCGTCATGACAAAAAACACACACAAATGTGTGGAGAGATAACAGGAAGGCAGTGCGGCTCAGTCAGGTGAGGCTATGATGGCGCCCCACCTTCAAGGGAGATTGCTTTAGAACAGGTAGTAACACCTTTGCCTCATCAGAGGGCACGTGAAAACTAGTTTGCTTCAAACATGCTGAACCACTAACATGTGGCCCGATATGTCCACTCAGACACATTACTGATTACTGAGCATAAGGTAGAAAACAATTGTCATGTAATGAATCCCAAACCTTGCAAATTTGCCTACAATCTTAATGTTTCCGTTTCATTTATACATGAGGCTCCTGATCTTTGGCAAAATAATACTTGTAGAAGTAAAGACTATGGCCAAATGTGCACGGGACAAGGATACAGGGGAACATGCCTGTAATAACTCATTTTTAATAAGTTAAAATATTAATATGCTGTAGAGCATGTTCATATAAAATATGGGGAGCTTTCAGTTGGAAAAACATTGAGCCTACCAACACAAGTACAATCAATTGCCTGAATAAGAAGCAAAGTTGGATTTACATTTGCAGAGGGGAAGGTGGGCATAATAATGCAGAATAGCCTGATCGCATGGGAAATCTTAAAATAGACATCTTTTTTAAATTTCTATATCTCAAAACAAATGTACAATAACTGTTTAATCTTATCTACCTGGAAGTAACCAGATGAGTTTGTTTAAAATATTCTGATTTGGTCTACAGAGCATTTGTGTCATTCAATTGCATACCAGACCCCTCTAACACACTCGCATGAAGCTTTTATCAGTATATTTCTTCTTTTTTTTCCATATTTCAGCATACACACAGCAGACCTGTGAGTCCTGCTCTCCAGTGAAATGCTACGCAGATGACAGAAGACGGTGAGACGCATCCTTGTTCCCAGTTTAGCAGCTTGTCAGTTGGGAAAGATGATGACACACAGCAGCAGCTATTCCCACACCAGCGGAGACGGAGGCATTTCAGAGGGCTGAGCCACTGTGGAACTGTTCAGAAGGAGGCCAACAAGTGGGTGAAGTTAATATTAGCCATTCATGTGTCTTTTAGCTAAATACAGCTGTTACTTGGTTAAATATGTAGTGGTTGGATAAGTTGTGTTCCTCAACTATTAAAAAAAGATGTTAGAAGATAGGCTTATAATTTTCCAAATATACTTACTGGAAAAAACAATCATCAAAAATGAATGAGCTTTAAGTTTTAAAACTGTCTCTGTAGAGAACAGCATCAGGTAATGCAGCTGGGAGATTTGTAATTACAGTTTTACACATTGGGAATTTTAAAAATGACCCTTAAATAAAGTTGCTAACTAGAACCATATAGGGTCCTTTGACTTGTCCCCATAGGAGAACCCTTTAAGGGTCCTGGTAGAACATTTTTTAAAAGTTCCACCTGGAAACTTTCATCAGATTCTACCTAGAACCACCAGTGACAGGTTCCACCCAGAAGCCCCACTGTGAGATTCTACAGATAACCCTTCTGGTGTAATGGACCCCTAGAACCTACTCTGGGGGTTCAGTCCAGAATCTTTCCACCTTGTAAGTGTGACAACTCACCTCGGGGGTTCTCCTGAGAACCCTTTTATATATTCTTTTACATGTGCAGTGGATAGAAAAAGTCTCCACACCCCACACTTAAAATGCTGGTTTTTGTGATGTAAAAAAATGAGTCCATCATAAATCATTTCAGAACTTTTTCCATCTTTAATGTGACCTATAACCTGTACAATTTAATTGAAAAACAAACTGAAATATTTTGGAGAGAATATAGAACAACAGTGACATTACCAAGAACTGGACATCCCTCCAAAACTGATGAAAAGATGAGAAAAAAATGGTCAGGGAGGATACCAAGAGGCCTACAGCTATATTACAGGAGCTGCAGGAATTTATGGCAAGTACTGTTTGCGTACTACATATGACAACAATCTCCCGTATTCTTCATATGTCTAGGCTATGGGATAAGGTGGCAAGATGGAAGACTTTTCTTACCAACAAATCATCAAAGCCTGGCTAAATTTTACAAAACCATACATCAAGACTCCCAAAAGCATGTGAGAGAAAGTGTTCTGGTCTGATGAGAGCAAGGTTGACCTATTTGGCCATAATTCCAAAAGGTATGTTTGGTGCAAAAACAACACAGCTCATCAACAAAAGAACAGCATACGCACGGTGAAGCATGCTTTGGGGCTGTTTTTCTTCAGCTGGAACTGAGGCTTTAGTCAAGGTAGAGGGAATTATGGACACTTCTAAATACCAGTCAATTAAGGCGCAAAACCTTCAGCCGAAGATGAATTTTACCTTTCAGCACGACAACGACCCAAAGCATACATCCAAACCAACAAAAGAATAACTTCACAAGAAGAAGATTAAAGTTTTGGAATGGCCCAGTCAGAGCCCAGACCTCAATCCTATAGAAGATCTGTGGGGTGACCTGAGGAGGGCCGTGCACAGGAGATGCCCTCACAATCTGACAGATCTGGAGCACTTTTGCAAGGAAGAGTGTGCAAATATTGCCAAGATGTGCCATGCTAATAGACTCCTACCCCAAAAGAGTGCTGCAATAGAATCAAAAGGTGCTTCAACAAAGTATTAGTTTAAGGGTGTACATATTTATGCAACCAGGTTGAGTTTATTTTTTTTTTTACCAAACCTGTTTGTTTGTGTTTGTTTTTCATTGAATTGTACAGGTTATAGGTCACATTAAAGGTAGAAAAAGTTCTGAAATGATTTATGATGGTCTCAATTTTATACATCACAAAAACCTGGTATTGTAACAGGGGGTGGAGCCTTTTTATAGCCACTGTATATCCCATGGATCTTTGTCCTCCCTAACCATGGTACTGGTTTACAGATGAACCTGGGGCCATGGGAACCATGTCCAGCATGAGCCTCACGAGGCTGACGTGGTGCAGTACAACCCACAATAAGGTTCACAATCACAGATTTTGTGGGTGTGGCTGGGAAGATCTTTTAATACCCATGCTTTCAACAGTCCTTGAGGAACTATTTCCTCCAAAAATGGAGCCCTTTAGTCTTACAAAGAATCCTTGAAAAAACATTTCTTCTTCAAAACAGAAGCCCTTCAGGGAAAACCCTTATGGAACCCTTATTTCTAAGAGTGCTGCAGCTAGCAGCTATTACAGTAGCAGCAGATGGAAGAATATTTCAAAGGAGCTTAACACAATTTTCTCTCAAACACTCACTATTATAAATGCAGTGTATGTGGAAAGGGTCTGTGGCTTGCTAGCCTAGCTAAGCACAGAGCAGAGAAACTGTCAGCCTAGCTCCACCAAAGAGTAAAACATGTTCATCTTCCTACAACTCTGAAGATGTCTTTTTAACATGTTGTATCTTTTGTTATCAACATACAGAATCTTTAGTTCTAAGTTGCAGTGTTGCGTATCAAAGAACCTCCTACCTGATAAAGCTTTTGAAAGCAGCTGATTGAGGGTTAATGCAGAGTGGCACTCGACTCCCCTTTTGCTGTTCCAAAATGAACTGATGGATGATCTCTGTGAGGTGAAGACACAGACCAGCAGAGGAAGATCAGAGGGACCAAACAAATTCTTACTCTTCTTACTTATTGTCACCAAAAGTCATCAATTATTTTTAAAAAGACATTTCTCACATTCATGTGTAGCTCATATCTTGTCTTTCTGTATTACTGTTGACTATCATAACCAAATTAATGTCATTTGATAGTTCCTTTCCTGACTTCCAGTTAATGAGCTTAATGTGGTTTAAAGGTGCTAGTGCTGTGGAGGAATCTATTTTTAAGTCCCCATATTGTTTATGTTGTGCATAGGCACGAGTACATATGATTGATGAAGATTGAGATTGTTGATGGTTTGCTGCTATCTGCTCAGCAGTTGGCAGCACTAACTTGCAAAGAAGCACAACAATGTGGGAAAGGATGGAAGAAGGGAGAAGAAGTAAAGCTAGTAAACAATCAACTTTGAAAATGTTGTATGAGGGTGACATATTTGGTAGACCTCACGGATTCAAGCAACTTGGATCACAATACATCTTCATTAGTGAGGATGTGAATCTGGACCATCGTGATAAGAAACTAGGATGAAGAGGTAAAACGCAACACACGCAGTATGCAGACTTTTTGCGCCGGAAATCTCTACTACAGAAGAATTACGAGGACAGGAGCCCAATATTTGAACACAAGTACACATTTCAGTGAACAAGTGTACTGAAACACTCAAACCAACAACCACATTTGAGACAGTGGCTGACTGACTCAGATGACAGACACCCCTGGTTCGCTAGCAAAGACCACACATCTGCTGAATGGCTTCTCTGCTCTACTGTCCTGATCTCTCACTCATTCTTCCTGGTTTTCCCAAATTGTCCTGTCATTTCAGACCCACAAACAACAAATTACCTCCATTGTGGGGGCTCTCTAAAAGAATAAAAACAAAGCTGTGGATGCCATCTGTAAACAGCTTCAGCTGCTTCAGCTGCTCTGGAAGCTAGGCTCCCTGCTAGCTTCCAGTGACCTCATGCAACAAGTCTGCTCGTACATTCACCACTCCAGAACCTAGGTTTAATCCACCGGAGCGATTCTCCGGGGCTCCAGATACCTGTTGGCCATTCCGTACTCAGTGTTCTCTGATGTTGGAGCTTCAGCCTCTCTCCTTCCCTTCTGAGCGATCCCGGGTGGTGTAACTTATCACCCAGCTCACTGGCCGGGCACGAGATCATTGATTCCAGAGCTGACTAACTTTGGAAACCTCTTCCCCAGCCCATCAATGCCAGCTCTCTCGATGGACACACGCATAATCCACATATTGCCTCTGGCACGGACTCCTTTCTCCAATTAATGCGTCACTGCCATGCTGTTAGCCTCAAGTCTGCTCTGTGTCCCGTTTATAGTGAGATTACTTCAGATGAGTTCCCTGAACTCTCAGGGATTCCATTACTTTGTCTACAAGAAAACTCCACAGGGTTCTTGGAGGTTTCAGTAGGGCTCCTAGCCGATTGCACTAGATTGACCAAATAGATAAAGACAATTGTCTTTATCTATTGGGTCAATAGATAAAGACAAAAGTCTATTATATATTATATCTATTATAAAGTCTATTTATCTAATTGTCTTTACACTACTGTATGTCAGCTTCAACACTTTGGATGTGCTCTTTTAAGTGTTTTTATTATCATCTCCAAGATCATCTTTGGATTGAATAAGGCTGTGCGGGCCAGTATCTGCTAGTACTCTGCTATTACTCTACTACTTTTCTGTTCTGTTTTCTCTTAATTTCACTCACAAAGAGTGATATTGCTTGTGGGAGAATATTTTATTCTCTGTTGCTTGCCCACTCTGGCAAATTGTGTTGTTTAGCTAATGTGAATAAAATAGATTACCAATAGTTAGAAGCCCACATTTTTCGGATTACTGAGAGAAACATGAGTCAACAACTGCTCTTTTTAAAATCCCTTTGCCAATGTAACTCTACTCAATTCAGCAGATAAACTTACCTTTGACTTGTCTCACAGAGCTCAGATTCTTCTCAAAGCCATCATCAAATTTGGGATTAGTGACAGGCTCAAAGTCACTGGTGTAAACACGGCCAGAGGATGTGGTGTAGCAGCACTTGCACATGCATGTATGGTAGCGCAGTCGACCTTCATCCAAGTAGGGGTGAGCCAGGGCATCCTTTGCTGAAATCCTCTTTGACTGGAGACCAAACACATATGAGATTATATGAGATTCATAAAAGTATTGATGACATTTTATATTCACCTTAGCCTCACAATACATGTAAAGAGAAATCAAAAAGAAACTATTTTTTCAGCTACTAAGGGACAGTGTAAAAGTAACTAAGGTGAGGAGGGAGTCTTTCACCTTTTACAAGCAAGGCCCTACAGGGTTATGAAAAATTTCTTTGAGCTCTCCTCAGTTGGCTTCAATAAAAATTCAACACCCTCTCTCTCCAACATTCCCATAACATGACACTATTGAATTGGTACAATTAATTTAACCACTAACAACTAAATAAGGCAAAGCACAAACAACTTGAGCTGATGTAATACCTTAAACCTTAATATCTTAATGGAATAATAGTTTCACTTCAGTCACCAATATGCACATTTGAGTTGAAAATGTTAATCTTTAATTTTATGGCAAACATATAAAAATGGTAAGTATTGCAGTCATACTTTTTGAATAGACAGCTGCTGATAAATAAATGGCTATCATTGGTCCTAAATGAATGAACTCGGAGCATTTATTTGGCAGCTCTGTGAACGCTAATTGGCTGGGATGTTTTCACCCCACCACGCATGCCAAATTATGACATATAGATCAAATAATGTAGCTTATGTAGGTCTAAAGTGAGTTGTGTCACAATTAAACCAACATGATGCATAAAGTGGTATGACAAGCATGTTTTGGAGCAGGTGGAGAAGAAGAGAGTTGTTTTCTCCAGGCAGCTGAATCAAAAATCTCACCTCAAATGTCAAAACCTATGTAACTGTAAGAAACTGGTTCAAGTCCACTACTCGCTGACGTGTCTCTCATGCTCTATACCAGTAAGCTCCAGTTTTACATACAGTCCATTTCATTTTCTGCACAAGGTGATGTGTAATTGATTATTATACAGTATACACTGTATATACATTAGCGGTGGGACGGTTCATAAAATTCACGGTTCGCTTCGGTTCACGGTTTGGGGCCAGGGATTTCGGTTCAGTTCGGTACATTTATGGTAAAGCATGGAGGCCAATTTCCAACTTCAATTTAAACATGCATTTGATTTATTTGGCAAAATAGGTCAACAACTGTTTGTCTTCACAACAGTAGAACAAAACACTTCTTCATTGTCACATCTTATGGCTGGACTTCTGATCTAAGTGCCACTGTGTTATTTAAAAAGAGTTAATAAATCATCAACAAAAAGTACGGCATCAGGTCAGCCAGCACTAGAGCTTTTTTAAACAACAGTAACATATACTAGGCCTGCACCATATGAGGAAAATCTGCCATGTGCTCAGTATTCCAATGATGAAATGTCTTATGATAAATAAACAAATATTGAAGTGTGCATATTAGCTCTATTTATGTCAGCCTGGTTGTTTTTAAATTCAGAACCAGATTAGAATTGAATTTTAAAATACAACTAGGACACATGTTGTTTTTAGAGCAGCAACAGTAATGTTTACAACAGCAAAGTCACCATATAAACTCATTAATATCTCACTGGAAACAATCTAACATATTCATAAAATAAATCATATTCCTGAGTGAAGTTTATAAAGACTGAAGAACACAAACATCAGTCAGTATCAGTCCTTCCTCCTGTCCTCTGTCCTCCAGTCCTCTGCTGATGTGAACCACTACAGGTACCGCTGGTAGAGAGGAGGAGCTTCTTTGTCTCAGCCAGCTAAGTTTACTACTAAGATACATGACGAACTAACTTAAACATAAAATTAAAAAACAAATGTGTATGTATGCGTATATATATCTATGTATATATATATATACACACATATATATATATACACACATATATATACATATATATATATACACATATATATATACACACACACACACACACACACACACACACAAGTGTGTAAATATAAAGGCCTATATCATAATCGTCAATGCACTGGTTTGACTGGTTATACGTTACTAAGACTTCCTGGTAATTTCTTCACACTACCGTACTATGTAATTAATGGCCTGTAAATTAAATGGTTAACAATACTTTTTATTAAACCTTCATTTTACCAGGATATTCCCATTGAGACTTAATATCTCTTTTTAAGGGAGTCCTAGTCTAGATGGCAGCATAAAAAGTTCCACAAAAAAACAACAAACAGGCTTAAAACAAAACAGCAAAACGTTTAAACAAACCACATGAGAAATTTCACATAAATGATACAAACAAACTTGGCAAATTACGCCAACTATAGAATTAGCAATGTGGTTCAATAACAGGACATGTACATTCACTAGTCAAATAGCCGTTAATCCTATTTTTAGGATCTTTCATGTTCATAAAATAATCTAGTTTAAAGTGTCATTGCTCACAGCAAGATTACCAAAGACTTCAAAAGCACTTTCACTTCAGACAGTGCAGGCTCAAGGAATGATGTACATAACTGGTCTGTGTGACCAAACACTGCAGCTACTGATAGTTTTATGAGTCAGTAGAGAATAGGGCACGTGACCACATAGCATTGTGCCCCTGGCAGGGCCAGAGAACCGTTGTGGGACACCATTTTGTATGTTTAAAAAGCTAGGAAATAAACTATCAACTTCGACAGTCAAATAGTTTTTGAACCACTGAATGTTTATTGAAGACAGCCCTACTGCATGTTAACCAGCCTCTGTAAGTGAGTGTTCAACTATGTCAAAAGCCTTCGATAAGTCTAGGAATAGTACAGCATAGTATTCTTCTGAGTCAATTGCATTTATGATGTCATTTAGGACCGAGGATTGTAGCTGTGATAATACTGTTTTTTTCTAAAAGCAGACTGAAATTCATTGAGGACACCATGTCTGATTGAAAATCAAGACTTTATTTAGAAAATGTACCAGTACCGTTATGCGTATGTCACACAGCTGTTCTGATTAAATACACCAGACCATATTAGATCAAATTCCATGGAAACAGTTGACCTAAAAAAGATTCCAGTCAGAAAGAAAGTGTCCAGGTAACCACAGCTATTGAATTGAACCTTCCAAAATGTAGAAGGGTTATTTAGCGGTCAGACATTTCTTTAACCCAAAGATCTGATTTCACTCCAAGTATGAGGGAGATACAGTTGTACCTGAAATGAAAGGCGTCAGACACATCTCCAGCGGTAGCCTGAGGAGGGTTGCACACTAAGTAGGCCAATACCCCTGCCCAGCCCCTGGCCAGTCCGAGACTAGAGAAATGGAGTTGATAAATCCCATGAACAGCTTCCAGCTGCCCATGCACTCACCAGTGCAAACCTTGCTGTGTTTATAGGCTGCAGTGTGTTGTGTCCTCTTAATAAAATAATGACACAAGCAGTTTTACCACCAGAGTATTTTATGACTGGACTGCAGTGGAACCAAAAGAAATGAAGCACTAACCAGCACACTGGAGATTGGACCACTTATTAGTTTCAGCCACATACTGTACACAGTATTTGTACACAGTAGCTGGACCTGATTCCAGCTACTCCTTTTTCTGTGCTTCTCCTTCCAGATGTGAATGTGCACAGTAGGGAAATGTAGGAGTGCCGTGTTCATGAATGTCCAGAACATGGTGCACCATGTTTTGTCACTTGGCCTCCATCACATCAGGATCTCCATTAGGAATGGAAGCTATCCAGTCCAGTAGCGGGGGTTAGTGATAAATTGCCTTTGCATCAGCCTCCAAAGCTTTCCTTAAACCTGTTTCAGAACAGAAGCAAATTGTGAAAAAGAAAAATATGAATCAACAACAGCCTACCTAAATGAAATTACCAACAGCCCTGCCGTAAAATCTACCTTTACAAAGCTCAAAATGTTCAGTGTTCAGTTGACATTTGGTCTGAGATGTTTGTGTGATTGTATGACAATCACTGAGGTCATAATTTTGGAGTCGTAGCAGACTGTTTCTATTTTCTAATATTTTGCTAACCCACCTACATCATGTAAGTGGAGTGTTCTTATCAGTTTGCTATAAAACATGACCAGCTAATGCTAGATATACAAGTAAATGCACAGGCTTTTTGATCTGGGTCTACAAATACTGCAGCTGTCCATAGATTACCTGCACTACCTCCCAAAACCTTAGAACTTTCCAACATTATGCAGGAAAACAAAATGCAAATATATTAGCTGTGTAAACAAAGCCAACAAGATGTAACCATACTTCAGGATCCTAAAGTTGTAACTGAAGTTACCAACTATACCTCATCAGACTGTAGGTTTTACAAAATAGGATGCTAATGCTAGCGAGCATTAGCCGTTATTCCTGATTAGCTGGTGAGTTTTACAAGAAAGTGAAGCTGTCTTACAACATTAATACCAACCACACTTTGTTTCTTATTAGTGAAATCATTATGCTGACTAATTTGGAAGTTAACAGTCACAAAATTAGACTTACTGTGCACAGTTCATGTTTTCATGGAGCTGAATCTCCGTAACCATTAGCTCGTCCACCAGCGGCAGCACCGGTAGCTGCTGACGGAGATGATGAGCAGCTGGGTGTACTTCAGGAGCTCCCACCGTTCTCACTGCAACATCCCATTCTGAGCTCCATCATATCGCCAGGAAAATAATCATACTGTCCAAAATGAACACTGCACACGACCGCATTTTTTGATACAGATGCAGCGTGAAGTACTGTCTCTTCACCTGCATTAACAATAATTCATGATGATCCCATCCTCGTCGAGATCTGGTTTGGGGGCGGCAGTAGCTCAGTCCGTAAGGACTTGGGTTAGGATGTGGAGAACCCGGGTTCAAATCCCCCATGGACCAAGACCAACTGGTTGCTGGAGAGGTGCCAGTTTACCTCTTGGGCACTGCCGAGGTGCCCCTGAGCAAGGCACCAAACCCCCAACTGCTCTGGGCGCTTGTCAGGAGCAGCCCCCTCACTCTGACATCTCTCTTTTGACATGTATATGTACTGTGTGAACAACAGAGTGTAAAACTGAATTTCCCCACTGTGGGACTAATAAAGGAATATCTTTCTTTCTTTTCTTTCTTTCTAACTGGTGAGATGCAATGTAAAATGAATGTTGTTGAACAGCATTCACACTAATTACCAAAAAAAAAAGCCAGACTCCCTTTTGTACAAAATGACAAGTAAGGTGCTTTGTTGAAAAAAAATGTGGTTTTGCCAAGTGCGCCTACTTCTAAGTTTTTTCTTGTTCTGTTAGTAATATTAATCCCACCTGGAGCTCATATATAGATCATCTCTCACCCCCACCCCAGTAATAATTACAGCCATAATGGCTTCCTGTATTTCTGAGAACTGGCAGGTCCTCCTGTAATTCAAATACTGTCCAGAGCAACATCCTTACATTACAACATTTGATTTTTGTGTGAAAAGTCATAAATATTCTTGCTGATAGATGGAAATATGCTATACATGATATAGGCCTACTTGGTCATGAAAATGACTACAGAAATAAATAAAGCCATCAGGAGAGCATGGCCCTATAAAAGCTCATCAAATGTGCTGTTGTAATGCTACAGGGAGGTGCTGCTAGTCTCTTTTCTGATATTTAAGATTTTGTCAAATTGGCAGAATTCAAAGTACGCTACATTAGAAACTGTACCATGGATATACAGACTACTATCGTTGGATTATTTTGAGACTCAAGAAAGCGTTAAGGATGGACATCAGAGAGAATGATCTCAGACAGGTGCAGTCACACCGCTCGTCAGCCAATCAAATTAAGAAAGAGGTGGGCTTTTCTACTGTACCACTTCCTTTCTCCTGTTTAGATGCTGGCAGATGTGGACAGAGAGCTGCTCAGAGAGAGAGAGAGAGAGAGAGAGAGAGAGAGAGAGAGAGAGAGAGAGAGAGAGAGAGAGAGAGAGAGAGAGAGAGAGAGAGAGAGAGAGAGAGAGAGAGAGAGAGCTACCAATACACCAATACTGTTTTTATTCTAAGTAATGAGTGTAAGACAACTATGTCTGTCTAAAATTAAACAAAAAAAAAAGATTTTGATTATTACAGCTCCAAGAGAACAAATCCTTCTTTCAATCATGAAGATAATCTCATTATTGTGCATTTATATTGCAGACACTGATTTTATTTTTCAATTTTGCCTGAACTTAATATGTAAAAACTGTCATAAAAAACTGTCACTAAGCAGTATCCTTTAAGTAAAAATCTTAAATAGATTCAGTATTATGGCCTATAGGCAGAGATTCAGTCACTTCCTGTTTTGCTGTTTTTCCGGTCAGCCGGTATGGGGTTTGTTTAGACACTGAGAGGAGAGGATGAAGAGCCTTGCTAACTGTAAATGAGAAGTTGTTTTAGTTGAAGTCAGTTTTGTTTGGAAAGGCTAATGTCTTCAGCAGAACTCCTGATGGACTCGTCTCAATCATCTTTCACTGTCATCTTAATGTAACATTATGGACATTAACTTTATGATAACATGGCGAAATCACAGGAATTTTGCAAAACTGCGAGCCTGACCTGAACTGCTGAAGTACAAATCTCCTTTCTTCCACTGGGTTTCTTTAACTTACCTGATTAAGACACAGATTTGTTTTTGCTTTACTGAAAGCAAATCATGTAAAGACATGGGGTAAGCTGACAGCAGGTGATGTTAACATATGATGACTGATCGCAGGATTCAAGACGGTTTATTTTGGGTTACATGTGGTGAAACATTGTTAAGTGTGACCACTCGGCCTGGAATAAGAATATGTTGTCTGATAGTGATTTGCATGAGCTTCACTTTTTGTGTAGACTGTAATCTCAACTGGCTGGCTGGATTTGACTTGAAATATTATGAAATGTTATTGAGGACGAGCGCTTCTCCTTGTTGTTAACTACTTGTTTACTTTACATGATTGCCATGGAATCAGATGCTTAGCGGTCAAATGTCAGGGTGATATTTATAACTATTATAACGTAAACATTACTAGACGTTACCTTTTAGCCAAGCTAGTGAAGCTAAAATTAAAACAATGTCTGTTCAGCTAACAGATCAATGCTACTGAGAGCTACCAATCAGCAGTATCTTTGACTCAGAGCTCAGCTTGTCCACTGCATGGTGTCTCTCATCTACTCTATACTGACTGGTGTAAAGCGATGCCAGCCTACCTGGTCTCTTTGGTCCTTCTGGTGAAGCAGTAAGGTGCTGAACAGCTGTTAAACGGTTGTTGCCCATAGGTGGCAAAAATACCCAGGTAAGATGGAGGATGCTTGTCCCATTAGTTATGACATAATGTCTCACCTACTGTTTTATATCCTTTATATTTATCTTTATAGTTGTCATTCTTGGTGACCTTACGTGTGCCTTTGCAAATCATGAAAATGTGCTTTTGAATAGATTTATCTCATTGCAAGGACTTTCATGGTTTTGGTCAGTATAAACTAAAATTCTGGTAAAACGTGGGTATAATTCTAATCAAAATATGAATCTTGAACTGAAGCACAGGTGTATACACAAGGGACAAGGAAGCCTCCTGTTTAACTTTATTGTTTGTTTCAAGCAGGCCATAACCACTGTGTATACAGCATTGTTCACTACATACCCATAATTATACATCAGTAAATCACATAATGCAAAACTATGCATAACAGAATGACTTACCGGATCAAATACCAGCATCCTACAGAGGAGATGGACAGCTTCATGGGTTGCTTGGCTAGACAGTGTGTACAGAACAGGAAGGGATGGCTGCAGACAAAACAAACATCACAACATCATCATATTTAAACGAGTGCATCAAATTATACCTTTTAGTTTATTGCAGTTCTTAAAAATGTGCCAGTGTGGGGAAGAACGCAAGCCCATTTGGATGCCTGGTTTCTAATCTTATATAAACTGCTTTGCAATTATTAAATAAGAAGCAATATACAGTATACTAATAATTGTTAAATTTGTATGACTTTTTTTTTTTTTTAAGATCATTTTTAGAAGAATTGTATGCCTTATTTTAGACAATGACAGTGGAGAGAGACAGGAAAGGGGAAAGACAGTGGTAGAATGACACGAAGCAAACAGTCCAGCCAGCTGAATCCAACCACGGACTCGATGCTCTGGTCATTTGCACCCATGTGGTATGCACCCTAACCCCTCAGCTATCAGGTCGCCTCAGATGGGAGATACTGAATGTACACATGAAGAAAACTTGACATGGCATCTTTAAGGTCAACACATGATTCACACTTTAAACAGTCCATCACACTTCAAACACTAAAACTTTAAGTTTTCGGACAGTTTTTAAAGCGTCCGCTCAGTCACATGGTTCGGTCACATGGCTCGGGCACAGGGTCAAGGCCATCACGCTGTCATCACGGCTTGCTAACTCTGCCTCCCAGCCCTTGCTCCAGCATCTGTCTGGGTTTCACTCACATGAATGGAGGAAGGAAAATAACTCTGGTAGTTATGCATTTTTATAACTTTTAGGACCTAATGATTTAAATAAGGGCTATTCAGGTGCTCATAGTGGAAAGTTTACCTCAAACAAATTATCTGTTGAATTACAGATGTCACTTTCTCAATGTAAGTCTATGGGAAAAAGTATTTTTGGGCCCAATGGCATCACGTGAAGGACATGGAAGTTGCAGTACCACCGTTGAAAATTGGGGATAAACAACCAGCGCTCCTCCTGGGGATTTGAGAGAGACCAAAACATGGAGTGAAACAGTGCTGTGCCAGGAGGCAGGGCTTCATTTTGTGGAAGAGGCGTG
Organism: Pterois miles; assembly: GCA_947000775.1. NCBI lineage: Eukaryota > Metazoa > Chordata > Actinopteri > Perciformes > Scorpaenidae > Pterois > Pterois miles. Next base: position 2,786,500 of record CAMQGK010000416.1, on the reverse strand, counting down.
GCTGCAGCAGGAGGCTGGGCCCCAACTCTCTGCTGTTGTGGTCGTGGCCAAGACTGCCAGTGGGGGTAGGGCTTGCTGCCACCGCACATGGCTGGGAACTGGGATTTTGTTTTGTTTTTCAACTTGGAAAGATGGCCACATCTAGGCAAGATGGAAAATATTATCTATATTTAAATAATATATAATTATTAATATAGAGAACTTTCCACTTTCCAAAACCACATTTTAGAGGTTATTACATGGTGTTACTCCAGAGGTGCAGGGCAGCAAAGTCTATACTGTAGTATCATCTACTGGCTGCTGTATGTCAGCGGAAATGCTATAGCAAAACAGAAAACCCCATTTTCAATAAGATAGGTGGGAAAGCTCCATGCAAAAATAGATTACTTACCTGTTTGTGAGGTCCTCTGAGAATGTGTGCACGAGCGCCTTCACACGCCGTCCTCATCGCTTCCATAGAGGGAGTCCCCAACAGATCAGTGATTAAATCCAGCTACAAGCAACAAGGCAAAAAAGACACATGACTAAAAGATAGGAAGGTTTGTTTCTGAAACTCAGGACCCTCAAGATGTTTGCCAATCAATCTAATTCTAACATCACAATATACATGAATTGATGTGTTATGCTTCACTAATGTGGTCTGTCCATCATGGAAGAGGGATCTCTCCTCTGTTGCACTTCCTGAGGTTTCTTCCATTTTTCTTTTTTCCCTGTTAAAAGGGTTTTTTTTTGGTTGGGCAGTTTCTTCATTTCCTTATGACAGGGTCGCATTGTAAATGGACAGAGAGTATAGTATCCTGCACAGACTGTAAATCCCTCTGAGGCAAAATTGTGATCTGTGATAAAGTTGACCTAACCATAAGAACAGAAGCATATACAGTATTTCAGGTATACCAGTGAGTAGTAACAGAGAGCTCACCAGTAATACAGCAGGTCATTTAAGCAAGACAATACAATGTATAACAAACTTCATGCATCCTAATTAGAATGCTCTTTTGTTTGTATGAATTGGCGGTTCTCTTTGTGGCACCCACTGACAAGCACAATTCAACTGTCTTCACTGAAGTTACAATCAGTTAAACTGAAAATCTCCTAAAGTTATTTCAAATGGAAACCTGACCAGGGATTATGTTCTCTGAGCCACTGAAAGGCTTTTAATGTCAAACATCTGAGCAGGAAGTGTTGAGTTTCACTGGCGGTACATTAAAAGTGTTGGAAAAAAAGACCGTAAAATAGTAGTGGCTGAAGTCTCTAAATAATGAATGTTGTGGAAATGTACACTATCTTGAATTTATCAAGACAACAAAAACATGGGTTGAGTTTGGATTAATGGTAAATGATAACAGGAACAGATCAGAAAACAGGGAGGCTTTTTTACTAAAATATAGTGAAATATAAAATTAGAAATTCTCTTTGCAGATGGAAAAAGGCCAATTATTTCCTGACTTCTTTATTAAAACAACAGTTTGTTTTGCTGCCCACAGTATTCTGGACCTGTAGTATTATACCACATTTATTTTCACCACCAGTCAGTGCCGAATAAAACCAGGACTGAAATCTTAGAGATTTCTACTTTAAAAGAGTACTCAGTTACCTGCTGAATGGGACTTTGGGCTTGGAAGAGGATACGTCGCCCCAGCAGCTCAGCGAAGATGCAGCCCACAGACCAGATATCGATGGAGTTGGTGTAATGGCGGCTCCCCATGAGGATCTCAGGAGCTCTGTAGTACTGGGTCACCACTTCTTGAGTCATGTGTCGTGACTCATCTGACTCCTCCACTCGGGCCAGGCCAAAATCACAGATCTGAATGACAAAGGCCATTCAGAGGTTACTACAGCTGTTGGAGTCTGATGCCCCCCGTCCCCCCAAGCTTTACTCTGACAACTAAACTATGAGCTTTTGCTTCGTAGATATGCTTGTCTCCCCTGCTCACATGGAAACAACCACTGTGTTTGTTGCTCATAGGTCACAGTGTTACATCATGTAGCACAGTTTTACAGTGTTTCCCACACATACACTATACTTGGACTGTCCACCCATGTACTTTACAGCTGTCTGCATTTTTGGTGCAATTTAAAAACAGCAAAAGCTCATAAAGGTAGTTTGACTTTATCTTTTGCCTGTTGAAGTGTGGTGGACTCTTTGACTTTGACATTTTGTTAGTGGGTTTGCTCCCAATCCCCAGATCTGTCCTGAAGATCAGCACATGTATGATGCATATAAAAACACCCTTCAATAACCTGTCTCCTGATTCATGATGCATATAAAAACACCCTTCAATAACCTGTCTCCTTGTAAATCCTGTAAAGTTTAGAATTTGTTGATTGAGTCCAAGACATATTGAAAAACTACAGTTACAGGTATTATCAATGTACTTAAAGCCCCCGATTTGAACATTTCTGACTTTGGTGACCCCTAATGGCAGTATCTAAACTATCACTTGCACAGACCCAAAAAAATGAACGTGAAGGTGCTCACAATGTGATTCTACAGATAAAAGGTCAGTAAATAGGATGGCATTGAAGCTCTGATTAGTTCTCTTTACTGTTTAGTGTTTGTCCATTGAAGAAAATGGTAGAAAAGGCAGGTAAAAATTATTTCGCATCATTGTCTACTTTGATGAAATGAAGAAGGACTTAATTATTGTACAAGGCAGTAGTTTGTAGTGCTGCTGCATTGTGTCCATGGTAGATTAAATAACAAAGAACCTTACAATAATATTCAATACAATACAAACACCATCAACTAGAGCCTGTAAAATGACCATAGAGCTGAATCAAGCTCTCAGTGAACCAGTCAGAACAAGAATCAAACATCTTAAGCCTTCAAAGATATGATCTACTGCAGGACTGTTTTGGAGATGGCAGAATTTACAGAGTTTTCTGTTATTGTGATGTCGTCCTCAGGGTGGATACATATGACTTTTCTCTGACATGTTCAGAAAAGGGTAGCCTGTTTCACACACCTTGAGCACACAGTTGCTGTTGACCAGGAGATTTCCAGGCTTGATGTCTCTGTGTAGAATGCCAGCAGAATGTAGGTATTTAAGTCCTGTTGGTGGGGATGGTGTAGGAGGAAGAGACAACGGGATAAAATATTACATCAGATATTACAATCCTTCTTGAAAACAAAACTAAAACAGTGTTTACCAGCACCATGCAGTTAGTGTGCTGACATTTACCAGCTCTTGCACAGGACATGAACTGCTGTCTGCTCATACTGTACATACTGAATGTAAAGATTCCAATGGGACAGAAGGATTTTGAAAAAGAAAAGCTATTAAATTGTGTTTTCTGGATAAGGATGGAATAGGAAACAAGGCAAAAGGATTGATCAGTAGAATTTATATTTCTTATTATAGTTATTCTATATGCTGAAGTCATTTAAGCATGGGGTCATAATGCATAACACAAAAATCTGTTACACCCTGTATTTTCAAATAAAAGTCAGAATTCAAATAACAGCTGATTGATAATGGCCAGCACAAACAAGTAAAGACTGGACACTTAAAAAAAGGTCATGTATAAGACATGTTGGGTTTGATGTACTGACTTGTATTCTAATAGCTCACATGGAAAACTACTCATGTCGTCTCTCCTTTTAACACAAAACACTAACAAAAGCAGCACAAAAGAAAGGAAGAAGAGATTAGAGTTAATAAGAGAATAAAGACGATATTTTAGCTTTCATCAGGCTACGTAAAAAACATTGAGTTTATGGTGGTCATTATTATTATTTGAGTCACAGCCATTATTTGAATTTAAGTTGTCCAGGACTTCAGAGGACATGAGCTCTTGATTGTTACAGATTTCATGGATTCATTATACAATACAGGATTGTACTGAAATGTAATGAAATGTAGTTATAGCACCCCCTCCGTGCTACACAAACAGAAAATGTATATACAAAACATATATACAATTAATAATTATATATAATTATAATAGGGACATTAATACTTAACAAATAACCATTTAACTGCTAACTGACATTAAGCATTTTAACCGATTAACACTATCGGTTAAACGGTTAAAAGAGATATTAATAATTGATTAAAAAGTTGGAGTCTAAGCTGATGCAGCTCACACAAACACACACTGTTTGTTGGACAATCATTATGATTAACCCGTGTAGACAAACAGCTGACAACCAAAATAAAAAGCTAGAGACTTGACAAAGGTGACACTACACACAGCACCGTGTCTGCTACAGTAACTCTCCTGATAGTGAATTGAGGACAGTTACTGTAGCTGCATTCACCGTCCCCAGATCACCATCATACGAGCTTCTGTGGCAGCCACAGTGCTGCATTCATTCTCCTGAACTGGGGACAGTGAATGCAGCGCCATGGCTGCTACAGTAACTCTCCTGATGATGAACTGAAGACAGTGAACGCAGCACCGTGGCTGCTACACTAACTCTCCTGATGGTGAATTGGGGACTCAGTTGTGCTCATACATTGCAGCTAGCGCATTGTTGCATGCAAGAAACAATTCTTTTTGGTTAACAGTCAATAAATGGTAAACAAGGGGCGGTTATTGGTGAAGAAAATTTGCATGAGTCTGTCATATTTTAGCGAGAGTTGTCTGGGCTAAGTTCCCTCTGGAAGCACTGAAATACAGACATTAACTTGGCTCACATCCTTCACTTCCTGTAAACACATACTGTATCTGCACATTTCATCTCTACTGCTGTTGAAGTGAGAACATCTTATTAACGAGCTGAACTTAAATAAATGCAGTAATAAGAAGATGAACTGAGAACCTACCTCGTAGAATCTGATAAAGAAAAACTTTGGCGTGGTCTGAGCTCAGAGGCTGTGGTGATACGATGATCTTATGGAGGTCACTTTGCATCAGTTCAGTCACCACATAGCTGATCAAAGGGAAATTAAGGAAAAACAAAAACACATGCAAAAGCACAAACAGTAAATCTTAGAAGAACAAGAACCATTGGAAGATAGTGCTGATATTCAAAAGTTGTATTTACTATCTTAAGCCTCAGTATCAGTCAGGCTCCTGTTTCCATCTGGCTGCCACATGAGACTAATGACTCAGGAGTGGGTTTACTCCATTTCCCTTCTGTCAAATATGGGTTCAATTTCTGTCTTCGCAATCAGGATCACATTTATTGGCCACTGTGTGTACGTACAAGGAATTTGAATTTGTAACAGCTAGGAACACGGACAACAAAGGTGAACAAATCTCACTTGCCCTGGCGTGCCCCCCTCGACGAGGGCCTTGCGGCCTCCCTGCTTCCATAATCACCTGGCTGATCAGAGAAGAGGAAGCCCCTGCACTTCATTCAAGGCATTGCCACAACCTCAGGCCGTGTGATGTCTCTAGCCACAGTCGCGTTCCATCATGTGTGGCTGGGACTCATAGCAATTCCATGGAAGGATTGAGATGATCTCCTGGGAGCCCCAGTTGCTGCAAAGGGGCTCTTAAGATTGATTTCATTGGTCACTCAGCACTTTCCTCGCCTGAACGAGAAGAAATCATAACTCAGTCATCACTTGCCTCTTGTGCAGACCTTTAAGAAGACTGAGGTAAAGAAAAACTCCCTAGACCTTATCACCACATTTGGGTGGGTGTCAGGATATAAGTTAAATTTATCTAAAAGTGTTCTATTTCACATAAATGATGAAGAATGTCAAATGTCGTTCCAGAACTTGCTTTTTTCTGAGTAAGGATAGCTTTAATTACTTGGGTGTTTGTGTCACTTACAAGGATCTGTTGGAAGAGAATTTTAAAACTGTGTTTTTATTTGTATCTCTATTTCAAGCAATCCCAGCCTTAATTGCTAAATCTTTTTTTTTCAGTAATTAAATAAGTGCTATTTTATTTAGAATAAATATTTCCCTCAAATTTGGAAAAAATATTTGGAAAGAGAATCAATCTGCATTAGACATGGGCTGTTGCAGTTGAAGGTTCTGTTTAGGTTACAACTGGGACTCCCTAAAACATTGGTATTTCACCCAGTGTCTTACAACCTGCGAGTGTTGTTGTTCTTATTGGTTTGCATTGGGTTGTCTCGTCCCTTTTTTGTTAAGCAAGCAAAACTGCAACCTAAACAATTATTAGCCTAATCTTTGCCTTAACCCCAAGACAGAACCTAGAAGCCCAATTGTAACTTCAAACAGAGATGATTTTATTTTTTGTGATCACTGATTTAGAAAGACACACTTTGATGTTTGCTCCTTGTACTGCTGGCATGGCTGCAAACATCTGTGAATATACCTCCCTGCAGATTTGCAAATGATTTTTACCTGACTGCTGATAAATTCTAACATTGACCATCCAACATTATACTGGGAAATTACGATAAAGGCACCCAGGATAGATCTATGAAACATTAACCCCAAAGAGCAAAGACCAAGTGTTCCTTGAAGCTTGTTTACAGAGAAACCCTGTTAATGTTAATGTATTTTTACATTATTTTTATTTATTATGGTCTATGGCTTGGCTGCACACATTATCTGCTATAGGGGTTAAAATAAACCCTGGCTTGTTTGTATGTCTTTGAGCCAATCACATTGGTGATTGGTTTAAAGACATACCGGCGCCGTTGGAAGGGCAGTATCAGGGCATGCTCACACTATGTGGGCTTTGTTTCTATGACAACAATATCACCAATGTGTTAGGGCTGCTATCTGTTAGGTGTGTGTGCTGCTGTCACTGTCATTACAATTGCATAACTTCTATCATTGTTAGGTAGCTTCTCCATACTTTTTCAAAAGCACTGTGGACATCAGCTTCATACCAAACATGAAAACGCCCAAAAATGTAAACTTTGCTTCAGCTCAAAGACTCTCAATGTTAATAAAGTATAAAAGTATAAAACAAGGCTGAATTCACAAGACACGTCTATAGTCATATCTCAAGTTGATTTCCTATTCAAATGCCCATCTCGGATTGTCAGTACACTGAATCTTTCACCTGCTCATACATGAATTAGCTATAATCCCTGCATAACTGAAATCTTTCCACTGTGGCATTCTCTGTCTGAATAATGATGCAAGCCCAATAAAACTAATTGGAAGACAATATTTCAAAGGGCCAGGAGTCCGAGTCAGCAGAATGCCTCGGCTGTCAGGGAAAACCACCTAGCAAAGGCTGCCTAAACATGAGGAAGTAAGAAATATATCCTGATCATCATAGTCTGTGACTTACTATACATAGTCTGTACATTAGGCTATAAATAAAAAACAGTGAACTACTACTAGTGTTGTGAATTATACCCAGACCCTGATATACCTTCCCCTTAGCTTTAGGTCTAATGCCCTACTTTACCTTGTGCCAGGGGTGCCAGTCAGTCTCAACAATTCACTAGCGGTCTGGTTATAATATTTATTTCTTACACGACACTTTGCTCAAACTAGTTCATAGGGTTGAGCCAAATACTTGGATGAAACAAGTATCTGGTACAGATAACATATTTTTTACCTGGACTAGTATCACTATACAGTGAGAGACACTGTATGTGGGGCTGCAGTGCTCAGCTATTTTAGTAATCAATTATTTTAATGAATTTCATCAAATTGTGTTTTTGTGTACAGCAGATGCTTCTCTCTCAGTAGCCTTGTTATGTTTATACATTACGTAATTGTCCCTCACCTTCCTGGTCACTAAATTAATTTCTTCTTCACTGCGGACAGCCAGATGTTCCCGCACCTTGGTGTCTTCCCACATATCCATATTTAAATCTTTGTCATTCACCTCTAATGCAGCTGAAAACATTCCTGCTGCTGTTGTACCATTTCTCTGAGCTACGCCAACCTGTGACAGCTGCATCATGCAGCTACATGCAACCAAACAGGTTTGTCCCACCCCAGATTTTAACGAAACCGATGCGTGTTTTTCACACTGAAATCGACCCTGGGCCGACCCACCTCTCAACTGGATTGTGAAGCCGAGTCAGTCTACGCAGGTTAACCCCTTCGGACACATAATGAGTGCTGGTTCAACCCTGGTTGAGCCCTTGGTGTGAAAGAGTGTCTCTCTCAGGTGCGTGCCGTCCAAAGAATTTGCATCGATGAGTTTTAGCAATCTGATTTTTAGAAGAGTCGCCATACACAGCCCGGACATAGAACAGCTTTGTGCATCAATGAGACCCCACTAGCTACACTGCAGGTAAAGCTGCTGTGGGCATAGCAGAGCGCGCACATGAGCACCTGCAACATAAACCCGGAGCACTGACTTTCTTCTTAAGCAATGATCACTGTAAGCCAATAACCAGGCTTTGAACAATATGTTTGACGCAACATCAGGAAAAACAACATCTTAGATAAATCCTATGGCAACATTAAGAGTGCGTATTCTGCAAAGTCGATGCCCCCCGTTTCCAACACAGGCTGTAATACAATACATCCTCAATTAAAACAGTTTTTAACCTGAACAAAGTGTGAACAGACGATTCAATCGAAACACTGAGGGGGAGTTTTATGCTTACAGATTGGTCCACGTTCCATGCACTTGAACTTGATGAGGCTACTATTACCATAACCGACTATATGAAATTCTATATTGACGGTGTAGTAGCCAAGAAGGATGAAATACTTTATCCTAAAAATAAACCCTATATTATAAAATCAATGAAAGACAAGCAAGCCTTTAGAAATAAAGACAGGCCAGGGTCATCAGTTCAAAAAGGACAACTCCTTACAAAAGCAAGGAAACAACATAGGCAAACAATGGAACACAGTTTTCAAACTTCAAACACTGAAAAACTTTAGGACACAATAAAATCAGTTACTAATATGAGCCCTGCAAACAAACAAATCATCACCTTGAAGGAACAACAAAATTCAAACATTTTCTCGAGGTTTGATTCACAAAACTTCTCATGACTGTGACAGTCTGTGCCAGACGCCAATGCCACCTGCTGGCTGGAAGTGGGCCCATCTAGTCATCAGCAGCTTTTCAGTAGCATGTGCACTAACAAGTCCACAGACAGTGTCAACTTTTTTTTCCTCAAAAGCTGTGTAGGGGAATTGACTTCAGCATGGTGTCCCATATTCCAACAGTCCCTAGTCCCATCTTTGTGGAAAAGTCAATCATCAAATTAAACAATCAAAACCCTGTGCCACAGTGAGTAATGATTTTTGTCCTGTAGCTTTGACCTTGATTATCATGAAACAGAAATTTGTAGTGTCTCTGCTCAAGATTAAAGTCGAGGCAATGTTAAATACACATCAATTTGCTATTAAGCATGAGCGCAGTGCTGAAGATGCTATCCTCTGGATTTCACACTTTATCGTAAGGCACCTTGAGAACACAAAATGCTTGAATTATATTTACCGATTTAGTACAGTGTTTAATACTGCGCAACCCTATCTGGTTTTAGAGAAGCTAAAGGATATGAGTGTTAACAGATTCTGCAGCAGCGAATAGCATTCATTAATATCTCCTGCTCGTGTTTCACAGATTGCAGGGCTTACAGGCATGCAGGCCACATTGCAGAGCAGCTCTCCGCACACAGCAGAGGAGAGACAGGTAAAGTAAAAATAATGTTGTAGGTACCGGTTACAAACAGGCTTGGTAGTGAATAATATACTATTTATAGAATTAGATTCCAATGGTAGCTGCGTAGGATTGTTTCCCACTCGTGTGATCCAAACATTTGCAATAACTCAAGATAGATGAAAACACTTCAAAAATTTTATGTTTTTATCTAACAAAACAATCTGCTTTAATATGTATTTGTTTGTGTTTAGCCTTTTAAAAGACATTTTCACTGGTCAAAAAACAGTTTGTTCTCCCACTTGCCATACAGATTTAGACACACAGTGACAACTTATATTCTTTAAAGAAAGTTGATTTAATTAAAAAAAAAAAAAAAGACTAACTTATTTAATCTGACGAATCACTTAATTCAAATTGAGCATAGGAGATATTCGCTGAATTGACAAAAAGTGTATTGGATTAGAACCGCAGACTCCACTTTTAACATGGGGGACTTTCATGAAATAACCACACAAACATCCGTACGTGTGTCTTGTCCTCCATGACCCTTTCCACCCCTCAGAGTCCGCATGCGTGCATTTGAATTGTGTGAGAGAGTCAGGTTGGACTAACCCCAGAAGCTCAAACCCTTAAAGAGGGAAGGATTTCACACAAATGACTCCTTCTCTTTTACCTACATCAACAACGACCCATCCACCCATTCTCACTCTCTCGCTTATCCAGGGCCATCTCACAGGTGCAACAGGCTAAGCAGGGTATTCCAGATGTCCCTTCACCAGTAATGTTTTCCATCTCTTCCTGGGGTACCTCAAAGCATTCCGAGGCCAGACAAGATAAATAATCTCGAGCATGTTCTGGGTCTACACTGGGGCCTCTTACCAGCTGAGTGTGCCCAGAAAACCTCAAAACTGCACCGAACCACCTGTCCCACTCCATTTTAGCCTCACTCATGAACCAGACCCTGAGATCCCTGAACTCCCAGACTTGGGGCAGTGAATCACTCTCAACCCGGAGGGTGCAATCCGCCACTTTCTGGAAGAGAACGATGGCCTCACACTTAGAGGTACGGACTCTCATCCCAACTTCAACCACCCCAGCACCTAATTATCCTGCAGTACGTCAAGAGAATCTCATCCATCCATGCCCGGCACCTCTCACCCTGGGCAACTCCAGAAAAGGTGACAGTCCAGCCCCTCTCCAGGATTTTGCTTCCACAACCAAAGACATCAGGACAGAGACGCCTAGGTGCCCACCGTTGCCTGCCACCTGGCTCACAATTCAGCCGACTCCAATGCCTATCCCTGCAAGTGATGGGCCCATATGGGGAGTAGCTCCATGTAGATTTTTTAGGCTGTGCCTGGCCGAGCCCCATGTGTCAAGCTCTGGCCAGCAAACACTCACCGGCAAGCTCCCCTCCCATGTCTGGCTCCAGCAGGGGGCCTTGGTTGCATCAACATTATCAATACATTATTAAATTAATACAGAAAGAGGGACAATGAGACTAAACCTCTCTACGGTGAGAAACTGTCTATGTGGAGGTAGTGTGTAACTATGGGGCCTGGGGTGTCTCATACTTACTTATCCTACTTTTCTGCTATAGTTCATGATATCTGATAGATTTTACACATTGTTCTATTTTTTATAGTATTAAACTTTTTCTGTTGTTAATGCCTGCTTAATGCATCTTGGCCGCTTATACCACATACTCCAGGTTAAATAGAGACTATGTTATACCAAACATGACCATCTGTCGTCATATATCACAACTTGGTATATGGACCCTGAGTTAAGATTCTTTTCATCAAGAATGAACTGACACATTTAACTGGAAATTGCTTTTGAAATTTTGTGTGTTGTTATTATTTGCTGTAGTACTCACACAAGTAAGAGAAGCTGTACCTGAATAAAGGTAACCAATAAAGATTCAGCTGAAAGAACTATTTTTAAACATTGACAAGGCACTATAAAGCTGTTCCATTACCTGAAAATAATCCATGCAGTCTGGCCAAAGATTTAAAATGATTGTACAACATATCAATACAGGAATCCCTGAATTCACCTTTGATTCAGTCAGTGGTAAAGGATACATCTCTTCAAAGTAGTCGATGTGTGGAGGTTGTAGTATGTCCAGAGCAGAGAGAACCTGAGGAGAGAGATACAGCCAAGGTATTTTTTTCCAGGTTGACACCAGGTGACAGACAGTGAAAGCCAAAGACATTTGTAGTCTTAACTAAGCTAATGTTACTAACTACTAAATGTAAGAATGTAATCAGTGTCAGTGGAAAAGCTTGCTACTCTATGAATCATTTTTCCTTTGCAGAGGAAGGGCTTGTCTTGGCTTATCTGGAGATAATAAATCTTCACATTGCCGTGTACTTACGTTTTCATGTTTGAAGAAGCATAGCATCTTCAGCTCCCGAAATACCCTCTTGCAAGAAACAAGGTTTTGGAAGACATTGGGCATTTTTTTGAGGGCAACTCGCTTTCCATCTCTGGGGTCTGTCACTGACCTGGGTGAAGATAACAAACACAATATTACTAAGATTCAGTGGTTCTTATTTAGGATTTAGCACTTTCATATTGTTGATATTAAGCTGATACAGTAACTTTAATCATATGTTACATCTCTCTCTATCTCATGGGCTAGATTGCCATGATATTTGGTGCAGATACGCTGGGGTCCCAGAGGCTGATTCGTATTGATTTGTGTGACTCCCTGAACTTTTTTTTTGACATTACGAAGCAGATTCCAATAAACACTTTGGTTTACAACAAGGTATCTTGGAAACAAACGGCTGAAATTTCATAAAATACGCTGTGGATATTCACTGTCTTCAGAGGATAATTGCTAATATTTTAGTGACCCTTCCGTCCCTTTAATGGTAATCAAATAATTAAAAAGATGAGATGATACCTTGTATGAAAACTTGATACTTTAGTCAGAAATTGGATGAAGAGAGAGTGTGACAAGTGACTGATGGAGGATCAAGAGAGAGAACACTATTATTCCTCTCCATGTTTGTTAGTTGAGCTCCTTTTAGGGATGCTAACTTAGATTTTTTTTTTTTTCTAATCAAAAACTGACTCTTGTTAATTCACTGTTTCATTATTGTGTTTCATGCAGTGGTGCTGTGGTTATAGTGCCTGTCTGTGACTAAATGCTACAACTCCTCAGACCTAAGCCAAGCTCCTGAATCTGTAACACCGGCTCAGGCTCATTTAAGGTGGGCTGTTAAGGTGGACCAGCTATTCTCCTGTAAGTGACAAGTCTCCTGAGTTTTGCTTGTTTTTTTTATTTAATTTTTAATATTTCTTTTAACTATTTAACTGATTCTTGAAAAATTCTGAATGCCGGTTAACGGTTAAACAGTTAATTACTAACATCCCTGGCTTCTTCCCTGATTAGTGAGAGAATGTTTGCCTCGTGAGGAATGCAGCAGGTGTAAGTAAGAGCATTCCAGTCTTTCCAGCACAACCTTCAGTGAACCTTTTCAAATAGGATCAGTCAAGGCGAACAGATGGCAGTGGACTAAGATCCAAGACTGTGCTACAAACACCTTCTCAGACCAGAGGAACTTTCAATGAGTACAGCCACAGTGCTATGGCAGTGTGTATAACTTGAGGGGTTCATGTTGCTTGAAATTACCGTAAATGCTCATTATACTATTATCATTTTATTACACAAGACGGATCCTTTGAAGGGCAATCAACCGGTTCAAATCCGACTTGGGGCTCCTCTGTGTGGAGTTTGCATGTTCTCCTCAAGAGTGGGTTTCTCCGGGTTCTCCGGCTTGACATGCAGTTTAGGTCAATTGATGACTCTAAATTGCCCGTAGGTGTGAATGTGACCATGAATGGTTGTCTGTCTCTATGTGTCAGCCCTGAGATGGACTGGCGACCTGTCCAGGGTGTACCCCGCATTCACCCAATGCCAGCTACCCCTAACAGGCTCCTGCAACCCCGAATGGGATAAGCGGTTGGTTTCTAGCCATAACCCTGATATGTTGACGCTTGAGCACAGTGCCGTTACGTACGGACATTCACCTTTGTTAAATTGCCTAAAAATGACACCAGGCTGCTACAGTACAGCCACACAGACCTCTATACATACACCACACTGAGTCAGAATAATCGATTTCTGCTGTTGTATGAAGGAGATGTCTGTCCCATCATAGCCTCTTTTCCTACTTCCTATAACTATAATAACTAGTACAACTATAAAAGAAGCATCTCATGTTTTATCCTTAAAACCCCTTAAAGATATATAACTATATAAAAAAGCAACTACTGAAGAGATTGCAACAATAGTGTCTGAGGTAGGCAGAAAAGGACCAAGTTTTTCCACAGGAGTGACAATGACTAAAACAGTGTCAGGGCGGTGAATGTTGTGCTGCCTTATATAGGATAAGGACTGTGGGTCAGGTGAAAAAGAACAGCCAGAAGAGGGATATGTCCAAGAAATTAGTCTGAGAGTGACAACATCCAGCAAGGACTTTCACCCATAGGTCATTTAGTTATCTTAGGGTGATGGCATCATAAATTCATTCATTCAAAAACTTCAATAGAAACTTTGAAATATCTAATATATTCCAACTATCACAATAGTTGATGAGGATGAAAGGACATCACTTTCAAAGTTATCCAATAGATCTGGCCAATGCATTAATAAATTAACACTTTCAAACTTTGTCATCTAAAAGCCGTTCTTAATGAATGTAGTTCAAACTTCTGAGACCCACAATAGAGCTGTTTTTGTCTTTTTAGGGGGGTCAAGGGGGTCTTTAGGCAAAAATAGAAGGTCAACAGTAGATGTCAAATAGAAGTGGTGTACAAAAAGCTGGGAACCTGAAAATTAGAAAAAACTAGATTCATATGTTATAGCTGTAGCTTCAGCGGAAGGATTGAAAAGCAGTGATGAGGGTAGGAACTACAGTATATAGTGTGAACAGAGAGAAGACTGAGGCCCCATCAGAAGACCAGAAACAGCACCGTTTCCTCTTTCAAATGAACTGACAATGTGAACACAAAAATTTGGTTACTTGATTGGTTACTTTCATGTTGTTATAGCCATTATAGTGTGTATTTGCATAAGTTATAGGAAATAAAAGATTTTAGAAAACAACTCACCAAAAAGTACATTTTACAAGATTACATTCGAGCACAGCATGATAGCTTTAGAATTTATCTTCAGTCAGTGCATTTTTACTGAGCAGAGCCTGAACACATAATGTAAATCAATGGAACCTCGGTACGTTAGCTGCTTCAGTGCTGCTAAAGTTAACTGGTTCTCCTGCCGATGTCAACATGGATTTGTTGTTCACAATCTAACGTTATCAGTACAGGTGAAAGAAAATATCAATACGCATGAGTGAGTGAAGATGAAGATACTGGCATCATATGAAACTAAAAAAACTTAAGGAATCCATTGGTACCAACCAGGTCAGACTAGCTTGTTGCTGAGGAGGTTAAGTAATGCTCCAAGTTAATGGTAAATTTTAGTGAGGAAATACTAGCATGGTCATTTTCAAAGGGGTCCCTTGACCTCTGACCTCCAGATATGTGAATGAAATTGGGTTCTCTGGATACCCACAAGTGGGCGGCAGTAGCTCAGTCCGTAGGGACTTGGTTTAGGAATCGGAGGGTCACAGGTTCAAGTCCCAACATGGACCAAGACCAACTGGTTGCTGGAGAGGTGCCAGTTTACCTCTTGGGCACTGCCCAGGTGCCCCTGAGCAAGGCACCAAACCCCCAACTGCTCGGGGCATTTGTCAGGAGCAACCCCCTCAATCTGACATCTCTCCATTAATGCATGTATGTGTATTGTGTGAAATTAACAACAGAGGTTAAAAACTGAATTTCCCTTTGGGGATTAATAAAGGTTAATCTTATCTTATCTTAAGTCTCCCCTTTACAGACACCCACCGGCCTGGGTTTATCACTTGCAGTTTGGGCTGAAAAACTTTCCTGAAATTACGAAAAATAAATACAAAAATGCAATATATTACCTTTTTACAGTATCACAATATATCGCAATACATTAAATCGTTACCCCAGTATCATGATACATATCGTGTCACTAGATTCTTGCCAATTCACAGCCCTAGTTATCAGGGATCGGCGACTAGAAAGCATGAATGCTGACCTCCCGACATTTGTACTGCATATCATCTAATAACGATCGGATTTGTAAGCTTTATTTCACACATTGTGATGGTTAAACTGTGTAATTAATCTGTAGGTCACATGCACCGAACCATGAGGGGGGATCCAAACGGATCACGAATCAACTACAGTCTGTTACACCACTAGGAGACAGCTTTAGATAAAAACTTGAGTTCATATTATATCTTACAGTCCTGAGGAAGACTCTACTAACACTAGTCAGTGGTGTCGTACTGCCCCTACAAAGCAGTCTAGAACCGGGACTGCCTAACACATTGAGTATATGTGATATATTTAGAACCAGAAAGGAGATTTTACATTGTTGAGGCAGTAGTGGGATTGTAGAACCAAATCTAGGAAAGGATTAGAGATTGAAATAGAGGAACTGCAGTTTTGCAGAGTTCCGAGGAAATCAAGGCTGTTTTGAAGAAATCGCTTTCAAAGTATTGCTTGGATGGACTCATCATGGGATCAGTAGACTCCCACTGGAGCTTTACATGGCTTTCTGGTCTGAACTGAGCGACAATGTTTTCAAAGTTTTTACCAAAAGCTTTAATTACATGTCTTTGTCAGTGGTGCACAGGTGCACAGTGTGTGATGCTAGGACTGCACAATCACTGTATTTTCCAGACTATAAGGCGCACTTAAAATCCTTTAATTTTCTCAAAAATCGACAGTGCGCCTTATAATACGGTGCGGCTTATATATGAATTCTGGTTGTGCTTACTGACCTCGTCAAACCAATTTTATGTGGTACAAGGCGCTCAAAAATCTGTTAAAATGTTTTATGAGTTTGGTAAGCTTCCAAGCTGCACCGCTGGGTGGATTGTCGGAGCTTTACAGTACCAGTAGTCAGGCGCCTGGCAGAGTAATACCTACCGACAGTAGTCAGGCGCCTCGCAGAGTAATACCTACGGTTACTGTGCTTCGACAGATAGGCACCGTAACATTATCGTGTATAAGGAGCCCAAAATGGCATGCGGATTTCAAGCTTAAGGCTCAGTCAGGATCAGTCACGCAGTAGAACATGGAAATAAGCAGCAGCGAGAGAATTTAATATTAATGAATCAATGGTATGGAAGTGGAGGACGCAAGAAGATGACCTGCACCACGTAAAGAAGACCAAACAGAGTTTCCGAGGGAACAAAGAACAGTGGGTTATTCAACAGAGAGCAGCAGGTAGAAGCGTCTCTACAGTTTCTATTTGACTCAAGGCAGCAGCGGCAGCGCTTGACATGAAAGTCAGCGACTTTCAAGGAGGAGAAATTAAGAGACACTGTCAAAATGAAAGTGAAGAAAACTAATTCGGAGCTTGCCGTCATTCCGGGTGGATTAACTAAAGAACTCCAACCACTAGATATTGGTGTCAACAGGTCATTCAAAGTTAAACTGCGAGCTGCGTGGGAGTGTTGGATGACAGAAGGCAATCACACATTCACCAAGACAGGGAGGCAACGCCAGGCGAGTTACTCCACTATCTTCCAATGCATCACGAAGGCAGGAATCATCACTGAACAGCTAAATAACAGTCGGATAATGACAAGACGGATTCGGGCATGCTTAATGCCGACGTCGCCCAACTGTTTAACTCAGACACTGATGATGAAGGATTTGATGGATTTGTGAAGGAGGAATGAACTGAAAAAAAACTGAAAATGAGTGTATTGTTTTGTATTTCGTGTGTTCCAACTGAAAAATGTTGAGAGTTATTGAAGTTATTGAGTTGTTAAATTAATACAATCAAGTTTGACTTATCTGACCGTTTTGTTTCACTTATAATCTGGTGCGCCTTATATATGAAAAAAGACATTGAGGCAATATTTATTGATAGTGTGCCTTATAGTCTGGAAAATACGGTAACCAAATATTCATCACAATCATTGCAATCATGATTTTGGCTTCCCACAATTAAATGGAACATGATCAACTGCGAGAATGATATTAAAAATGTGTGATCCACTCTAGGAAAACTGCATAAATAAATAAATAAATCAAGCACTTCCTAAACTAACAGCTAGAGATGAACTGTAAATCAGCAGCAAATCGAAGCCGGACGGTTTTCAGCAGTCTCACATACAGTAACCTATTCAATTTTTTGCCGGTCACACACTAATAGACATAAAGCTTGCGATTTTGTCACAGCTGCAAGTCCAAAATGTGGATGACAATAACAAAGTAAAAGGATAACATTGAGAACTTTTGATGGTTTAAACTGACTTTGGGGCAGTTTAAATTATTTTCTGGGACATTTCCAGGACGGTGGCAAAAAAAGGAGTCAGGAGTCCACATCATACTCTGATGGAGTGAACAAAATATTAATTTAAGTTTCTACATGTTCTTTTTTTATTTGAATTGATTTAGTTGTTTTAATCCCCAAATTCATTCAGATAAAGACGATAAAGATTACAATTCTTAAATAAAAGTGGTTCCCTACTGAGGAGAATGGCTATGTGCTAAACCTTTGGGATTACTACTTCCATTTCAAGATGTTGAAAAGAAATGCAAGAAACTACCACATAAGCATCATCTTTTCACAGCATTCAAGTTTGCCAGTTGTCTCCCAGGCTTCATTTGCTGACAAAGTTTGAGTATGTTCAGCATTCAACAGAAATCTATTTACAGTGAATACCATTTCTTACCATTTTTTTTCCATTGTGCTCCTACAAATTAACAGAATGAGACATACAAGATGGCGGTTTCGTGCTGTAAATACATAACAATTCTAATAATCCATCTCTATTAATAGATACATGATGTAAACAATGCAGGTTTCAAAATGTCTATTAAAAACAGCTTCAGCATGTTTTAGCATGTATGAAATGTGTTAACACATCTATTAGGCCTCAAGGATGCATTTATTGTTTTAATGAGAAACATTGAATGTTCACCGAAATGTGCCCATTGACCAGAAAAATGACTCCACAGCCTCTTCAAACTTCAGTTTCTTTCTAATCTCCTTTTTACCTTTGGATTTGTTTCCTAATCTTTCTGTCAAATGGCTCAATGCACTGCAAAGAAAACACACGTAATAGACACGTAATAGAAAGTCTACACACCCTTGTAGAAATGCCATTTTTTGTAATGTAAAAACAATGAGACCATGATAAATCATTTCAGAACTTTTTCCATCTTTAATGTGACCTATAACCTGTACAATTCAATTGAAAAACAAACTGAAATCGTTTAGCGGAGAATATGAAAACTAAAAACTAAAATAATGTGGTTGCATAAGTGTGCTCACCCTCTTATAATAGGGGATGTGGCTGTGTTCAGAATAAACCAATCACATTCAAACTCGTGTTAAATAGTAGTCAGTACACACCTGCTATCACTTAAAGTGGCTCTGATAAACCCCAAATAAAGTTCAGCTGTTCTAGTAGGATTTGCCTGACATTTACTTTAGTTGCATCTTACAGCAAAAGCCGTGCAAAGCAAAGACCTGACAAAGCATCAAATTGATCTCATTGTTTAAAGATATCAGTCAGAAGAAGGGTACAAAAGACTTTCCAAGGCATTAGATCTACCACTGAACACAGTGAAGACAGTCATCAACAAGGGGAGAAAATATGGAACAACAGTGACATTACCAAGAACTAGACGTCCCTCCAAAACCGACCAGACAAGAAGAAAACAAGGTCAGGGAGAATGCCAAAAGGCCTACAGCTACATTAAAAGGAGCTGCAGGAATTTGTGGCAAGTACTGGTTGTGTACTGTGTACATGTGACAACAATCTCCCGTATTCTTCATATGTCTAGGCTATGGGATAGGGTGGCGAGACGGAAAACTTTTCTTACCAAGAAAAACATCCAAGCCTGGCTAAATTTTGTAAAAGCATACATTAAGTCTCTCGAAAGCATGTGAGAGAAAGTGTTCTGGTCTGATGAGACCACAGTTGAACTTTCTGGCCGTAATTCCAAAATGTGTGTTTGGTGCTAAAACAACACAGCTCATCACCAAAAGAACAGGATACCCACAGTGCAGCATGGTGGGCAGTATCATGCTTTGGGGCTGTTTCAGTCAAGGTGGAGGGAATTATGAACACTTCTAAATACCAATCAATTAAGGTGCAAAACCTTCAGTCGTCTGCTAGAAAGCTGAAGATGAATTTTACCTTTCAGCACGATAACGACCCAAAGCATACATCCAACCAGCTTATTGACAAAAACCTGGTATTTTAACTGGGGTGTAGAGACTTTTTATAGCCACTGTACATTGATACTAATTTGACAACATATGCACAGCTTTTAGAAAACAAACACTGAAAATACAGAAAACACAACCAAATACACTGAAAAGTGCTGCAAACAGCCCACACAATAGAAACAGTTTCCAAAGGAAACACACGATGCACGATCACAGGTTGTTGATACAAAGCCACCTTGTTACTGTGCTACAGCGATGTGCTGAAACTGCTCACATATCTGATGTCTCAACTGTCAACAAGTGATTTCTACAGAAAGCTGACTTTTTTAATGTTAAAACAGACTGTTCATGTGAGACACCTGAACACAAACTGCTCACATTTTGGATATGATAGATTACAGGATACATTAGGACAGTCCTGCTGTCAGTTTGCCATGTGGAAGTTTAATACTCTGGGGCCAATGTAGCGCAACTTTCTGAAGTTGGACCTCAAATCAAAAGTTGCAACTTTTACTGAAAGAAGAAGAAGAAGAAGAAGATCTACCTTTATTAGTCCCACAGTGGGGAAATTCAATTTACACTCTGTTTAACTTATACATGGCACATGCACACAAACACACACACATGCAGTAATGGAGAGATGTCAGAGTGAGGGGGCTGCTCCAGACAAGCGCCCCGCGCAGTTGGGGGTTTGGTGCCTTGCTCAGGGGCACCTCGGCAGTGCCCAAGAGGTAAACTGGCACCTCTCCAGCTACCAGTTCACACTCAGTTTTTTGGTCCATGTCGGGACTTGAACCGGTGACCCTCCGGTTCCCAAGCCAACTCCCTACAGACTGAGCTACTGCCGCCTGAATCAGGTGCTGCAAGTCTGCTGGTAAATGGACTTAGATTTACAGCATAGCTCCTTTCTAGTTTTCTGACCGCTCAACGCACTTCACACTCCATGTCAGCATTCACATACAAGGTGCCAACCTGCCCATCATTCATTCACACACCAAAGGCTCAGCCTCCAGGAGCAGTTTGGGGTTAAGTGTCTTGCTCAAGGACACTTCACCACGTGACTGGAGGAGCCAGGGATGGAACTGCTGACCTTCTGATTGCTGAACTACCCACTGACCGCCCTCTGAGCCACAGCTGCCCAATTCTGAACTATGCATGAGATTCATTGCTTAGAAATACCAGTTTGTGTGTGCCCCAGGCATACTTTTTTTACGGCTGTCTTTCTACCATTATTTTGTTGTTGCTATTTTGTCAAGCCAAAATAAGATTACTTGGTTGGTGATGACACCAACTGGCATTCACCTACTACTACTGTTGCACTGCTACAGGCAGTACAAATTTACTTTTGCATGTTTTAGGCCTCTTATTGCACGATTTATACATTACAGCTGACCACTGTCACCAGCAGGCTGTAGGATAGTGTTTGAACAGGTCTGGATTGTCACTTTTTGTCCATCTTTCAGACAGTCATTAGTTTCCACTCATTTCACCAGCAAAGACAGATCCACTTAAGATATTCCTTTATTAGTCCCACTTGCAGCAAAAGAGTTAGGTACTTCATTGCAGTAAACATCAGGACTGCTTCACCGTTTGTTGTCAACTTACTACAATTTCTGTGCTAATCTAGTGTGCACAGTTCAAATATCTGCACATAGAACTAAAAGATGAGTTGCTAGTAATGCCAGCTAAATATAGTAATATTCACTTATATTAATAACTGAGAAACAACCATTCAATATAAAAAAAATCTCAGATTTACAGACTCTAGCCTTCTTGAGTTGCATATTATACTGAAATTAAAGGAACCCAGAGGCTGCCTGGATGGTAGGCACTTGGGCTAAAACACTATCACGTGCATGAGTACTGGTACGGTCTGCTCCTTACCAGACAACCCCAAACGCTCCGTAACCGATGGGCCGGTCGGGCTCGATATCCAGCTGCTGCTGCAGGGGCTGGCTGTGCTGCTGCTGCCGGTGCGGCTGCTGTTGCTGCTGGTGGTGGTGGTGGTGGTGGTGATGCTGAGCTTTGACAGAAGCGGCGGCTTGAACCTGGGCGGGAGCCACGGCGGCCGCCGGCCCGGGGGCTTGTCCGGGGGCGGGAGAGGGGAAATAGGGCTGTTGTTGGCCGGGATTGAGCATCACCGCCGCAGCCGCAGCCGTGGAGGTGTGCTGCTGGACCGTGTGCACGGCAGCGGCTGAGCCCGGGTGCTGCAAGTGATGCTGGCCCGCGTGGTGATGATGGTGCATGTGGGGAGGCGGAAGGTGCTGGAGTTGGTGGTGGTGATGCGGGTGATGGGCAGCCACTGCTGAGGAGCCACCGTTGTAAGCAGCCATCATTTTTGCAACATTTGTAGCCGTTGTGCCGCACAGAGCCATTCACCGCTGCCGGGATGCCTCCGGTAAGACCCGCTCTCTGACAGAGATGATAATGGCGTCTGACGAAACTTAAAGAAAACTGTGTGTGTGTGTGTGTGTGTGTGTGTGTGTGTGTGTGTGTGTGTGTGTGTGTGTGGGGGGGGGGGGGTGTAAATGATCCAACACCTGCTACTTCCAATCCGTGGGTAGAGATACCACCCCGGTGTGCCTCCTTACCATAATGCCAACAAGGATGTGACCCACTTCCTCTAAATTAATTGTCTTGCTTGCCCACCATGAGGCTGCTGTAGCCTACAGTTAATAATGGAGAGCATATCAGGGGCTTGTACAGCCTACAGCTAGCAGCCAAGTCTACAGACGTGTGCAGCCCCCAGTGCCCCTCCCAGCAATAACAAATCAAACAATGTTAAATAGAAAATAACCCGCACCCCCCACAGTAAATGAAAAGTCGGTGGCCCTAAATGTCCCTCATGTTAGAGGTGGCGCCCCCTCCCTCCTGGTGAGATTCAGCCCCCCGTCTCGGTAGAACAGTGCGGTCTAAAGCGTGTCACATGGGAAGCAACGCATTCATCTTTTAAACATGCCCAAGTTTGCCACACGTTGCTTCGGTCTGGCACCACTGCTCGTCCCACCACAGCGGCTCCACGCGGCGTGGAAATCGCATCTATTGTGCCGAACCGAATCCTCCTTGTGGTGTGTGTGCGCAGGCCAGACACGGCTAATCTCCGAGCCGTAAATACCGCTGCTGATCCGGTGCACCGGAGCTGAATCAGAGCCAGGCCACAATAAAAGAGCGCTGTCAGGCAGCAGGCCCAGGCCTCGGTCATCCGCTCCTCTCACATAGTATTACACCGACCCAACGAGCCCCCATCAGCCGGACGCAGAGACGAAGCTTTGACCATGACTTAAATAACGAGAACAGAAATCCTCGCAGACGGCTGGCAGGAGACTGGTCTCCCCCATCGACAGCCGTGTGCTCAGCAGGTTCCGGTTCACGGTGTCGCCGCGCTGCTCATCAGCACACAAACATCCAGAGAGAAAAAGTTGAGTCGTTCTAACGCAGAGACGTGAAGCAGCTGCCAGAGCCACGGAGAGGAGACGGTGTTCAACCTGACAGCTCCGAGCTAGCTAATCGGTGTCCGTGTCCCCAAATCACACAAGTAGTCCTTCCATTCGCGTCGGTGTCGGTGAGCCCCGGTGTCCACCTGAAGCTCTACACGTCGGGCCCGCGCCGCTCCGCCGCCTCTGATGTGTTCCGCCTAGTGTTACTGGTCACAAGGCGACTCTGATGAGCAGTTGATCCAACATGGTGAACAAAACCTGAGCTGTTCGGCGGTGAGATTATGCAGGACAGCCAACCAATCGCCTGCCGCACCGCAATGACGTAATGTAATCTCGTTGATTGACACTGAGCGCAGCCATTGGCGCGTGCGGGCTGGATTGACCACGGGGCGACTGCTGCTCCGCAGGTCCAATGATACCCACGGATGGATTAGAAGATGCACACCATGATCTACACTGACAGTGAACAACAAACCAGCCGTCACCTAAGATAGGTGGAGGTCCAGCAGAGGGAACAGACCGGGAACCGGGTTAACGACTTCACGTGATACAGTATCAGTATTGTTTTTGCACTCGGGCTTACAGCCTACCAACTGTATGTTAATGGGGCCACTGGGCTTCTGTATATTTATACGTGTGACTGGGAAAATAATAGGCTACAGGCCGGGGACGTAATATCAGCTCAGGCCAACCACCTCACAGTTACAGCAGACGTACACAGCCGATTCTAACCTGGGTTGATTCCTCTTGTTCTGTTTACCAGTAACGTATAGTGACATAGTTGTATTACAATACAATACAACTTTATTTATGAAACGGTTTAAAACAACATTGTAGACCAAAGTGCTGTACACATTTAAAATAAAACTAAAACGCATAAAAGAATTAAGCCATAAAAAACAAATAAAATAGTTAAAGACAGTTAAAAACCAGCCTCTCAAACTGAGTTAAAGGGGTAAAAGCAATAAAACAGTGCAAAATAAAATAAAGGTTTCACCATGTTACTTGATATTAAAAGCCACCCTAAATAAATAGGGTTTTAGCCTAGATTTGAAGAGGCCCAGGTCAGAAATGAGATGCATTTCGGTGGGGACCTTATCCCAGAGCCTGGGAACAGCAACAGAAAAGGCTTGGTCACCCCAGTGTTTGTGCTTTGACCTGGCCACTTACAGTTGATTAGTTGACCTCAGAGCGCTACCAGGATCACAGACAGTTAAACGCTCAGATAAATAGGATGGGGCGAGGCCGTGAAAAGTTTTAAAAACAAGCATTAAAAGTTTAAAAATCAATTCTATAAAGGACAGGAAGCCAATGAAGGGAGTTAAGAACAGGAGTGATGTGCTCTCATCTATTAGTGTTGGTTAAAAGATGGGCATCAGTGTATTGCACGAGTTGAAGGCGACTAAGAGAAGACTGGGCAACGCTAACATAAAGTGCATTGCAGTAGTCTAATCTCGAATTGATTAGAGCATGACTGGCTTTCTCAAGGTCGTGACAGCTTAATAACATTTTAACTTTGGCCAGGAGATGTAACTGGAAAAAAAAAATAGTCCTGACAAAACTGTTGATTTGGTTGTCAAACCTCAGATGACTGTCAAAGATTACCCCCAGGTTTCTGATGATTGGACTGAGCTTTGAAGACAAGGTGCCATAGCAAGCCATCACAGCATCCCCAAACACGTTACACTCAGTTTTATCATCATTGAAATGAAGAAAATTTTAGGCCAACCACTGCTTTTACTATTAGGCTTCACTGGCAGATAGATTTGTAAATCGTCTGCATAAAAATGAAAAAAAGGTTGCGCCTAGCTATAATTGACCCAAGTGGCAACATATATAAAGAAAAGAGGATAGGGCCAAGAATATAACCTTGTGGGACTCCACAGGAGAGAGGAGCAATTACTGTACCAAAGAGTAAACGTCAGCCTAAAGCTTCACTAGGCAGAATGTTTTGGCATCACTGGGCAGATATTCTATAATAACATTTCAGCATATTGTAATTCAAGTGTTCTGAGAGAAAACGACTTCTGCACCTCCTCATCGCTTTCAGGATTTAGAGAATCTAGCCTGGTTTTGGCCAATAACAGGTCACTTCAGAGAGAGCATTCCAATATATTTCTGAAAACATCTGAGGAGAGAAATGGGTACTCCAGTATCAGAATATTGATTCATATTTGATCAGCGCTGCCTAGTTTGACCACTTGGTTGGAGTTTACAAGAGACTGACATCTGCTCAGAGATATCAGACTCCAGATCAGCTCTGTTGACCATATTTTTTGCACTATAAGGTGCACCGGATTATAAGGCGCACTATCACTGCACTATTCAACGTCTATTTTCATACATAAGGTGCTCTCATCTCATGATAGTGGAGTAACTCGCCCGGCGTTGCCTCCCTGTCTTGGTGAATGTGTGTTCGCCTTCTGTCATCCAACACTCCCACACAGCTTGCAATTTAACTTTGAATGACCTGTTGACACTAATATCTAGCGGTTTTAGTTAATCCAAGCTCCGAATTAGTTTCCTTCACTTTCGTTTTGACAGTGTTGGTGAGTGCCGTAATGCCCCGACAATCCATCCAGCGATGCGGCTTCGTAGCTACCAAAGTCGTAATAAAACATTTTGACAGATTTTTGAGCGCCCTGTACCACATAAAATTGGTTCAAGGTCAGTAAGCACAACCAGAATTGATACATAAGGTGCACCGGATTATAAGGCACGCTGTCAATTTTTGAGAAAATTAAAGGATTTTAAGTGCGCCTTATAGTGCGAAAAATGTTTTCCTCCAGTCTGCGAAAACTTGTAGTCGCTATCAGGAGCACCGGAGGACCCCGAAGGACACAGAGGCACATGATTTTTTTTTTTTCTGATTACCTGTCTCATGCACTAGTGTCAGAATATAGTGATTGTTTTATTAATTTAACTTTTAAAATAATATCTGCTCTATGTCTACCCATTGCTTAACACAACCAGTTGTCTTCTGTTAAATATGATCGCTTTGTATGAAGAGACTTGTACCTCAATGCACACCCTACACGCTGTTATTGGCTGAGGGTTACACTCCTATGTGGGGCCCAAAGGCTGTTGAGGACTCCAGGGTCTCTGCAGAGACAGACGCCACCACACACTTTGAGAGGGATTATTAGTATCAGTATAGACAGTTTTTTTAGATTATTCTTGAATATTATAGGCCTACCTTTAATTTGTTTTGTTTGTATATTTGTATTGTTTATTTACTTGATTGTTTATTTATATTGTATACTAAATACTGTATATTTAATTGTTTGCTGTTTGTTTTGCCCTTGCAGAGTAGACTGCACGTACTAATGGCAACGCCTGCATTTATCGTTTTACTTTGGTGGGTACGGCCGGAAGTGTTGTTGTTTTCATGCTAGCAGCCTTGACGGCGGTATTCCTCCAGCCTTTCCACCGACTGCCACGTCGAGCTCCGTAAGGAACAGCAGTTTTCTAACTTACTGTACTTTGTGCTGTTACAAAGCTGCCGTCTTGGACTGGAGGAGAAACACTGGAACAGCGGGCAAGAAAAAACTATCAGCGAGGAACTCGTCCTGTAAGATAACGTTAACTCTCAATGCCAGAGTTACTGAATCGTCCGCAGTATTTTCTGTGTTGTAACTTAAGTACCTCACATTTCCTAAAGTTAGTACATGCTAACTAGCACGATGAGCTACCGGATACAGAACCGTAACTGTTGCTGTTCTTAAACACCATATTGTAACACATGAGAGAAAATATGCAGCCTTGTGATTAATTTATGAAAGTAAACGTCAGTCGCTGCGTTTAGCTAGCTATGTGAAGTCTTGTGCTTGACGTTGTCGGCTGGCAAAGTCAGTAACGTGAACGTTGCCGTATTTGTGTTTGTACCAGTGCGTGTAATGTTGCTTAACTGCTGCTGATTTTACGTTTTTCTAACAAGCACCTGGCCGTAAGTGTGTCGTTGTTTTTTGGTTTACTGTTTACTAGACGAAGTTCTTGTAAAGGTTGTTTGACTTGTCAACAGTAGGCTGTGTAATTCAGGTGTCACCAGTCAGACGCTACAGGTGATCAGGATTCAAAATGTTAACTGATTCACAATGAAACGTCCCCAGTTCATTACTAATATTTACCAATATAAATCAGAAAATACTGCCAACCGGATTTTTTAAAAAGAAATAAAATGTTCTATAAATTGGGTTCTGCATGATATATGAACAAACCCCTCTTTTAAAAAAAACTTCAGAATATGAATAGGAATGAAACTGAAAGTTTGGTGGATATAAGTGCAACTGAAGTGGAGATTTCTGGCTCAGAGTCTGAAAAAAATCTAATGTTTGAATATGCAAATGAGGAATTATCTAATGCTAATTTTTGGTTAATTTAGGAGAAAGCTCCAGATGCAAAAATAAAAAGTGGAGTAAAATAAATGTGTATTTTGGATTTTTCCTTTCCACTAGTCTGAAAGAAGACATGTTATGGAAGCAAAATAGCCCAAAATATCAAAATTGACCAGGGCATGAAAAAACAATGTTATTGTCTGTAGTTTGCTGCCTTGTACATGTTGTAACTACACATCTAACATTGCTGCATATTGTTAATGTTAAAGATCATAGTGCAGTGCTTTAGCTTGTTAGTGGGTTTTTATTCCTGGCCTTTAAGCAGCTAACTTTATTGGTTTTCATTCAAACTAGAGTTCTGCACTTCCTCAATGGCTCTGTTTTCAGGCTTTTCAAAATCTAGCCTGTGATGGGAGATTTTGGCCAATCACAGGTCATTTGAGACAGAGCATTCCTATTGGCTGTGCTCCAACTGGTGGGCGGTGCTTGGTGTTTCTTCAACAGATCTCATCATTCATATTTGATAGCGCTGCTTACTTTAGCTGTTTGATAGGAGTTCAGGAGTGACTGACAGCTGCTCAGAGATGGCAGACTTCAGATCAGCTCTGACTGGTTGTTTTCCTCTGGTCTGTGAAATCTTGTAGTTGCCATTAGGAACACCAGAGGACACAGAGGAACATGATTTTTTCAACTTACCTGTCTCGTATTACTATCAGGAAATAGTGAAAGTTTTATAAAAATAACTGTTTTTAATTATTTTAGCTCCATTTCTACCCACTGCTGCTTTAAGCAGATCTGCACATGCTGTATTTGGTCAAAGGTATGTGTTCAGTATTTAGTACTTGTGCTATACAGTTGTGTTATTATAATGTAGTAAACAGTAGTTACCAGGATGTAGCCTTATTCCAGTTCTGAGTGTGTGCGTAGCCTTCTAAAGACACCCACATATGATCATTGTGTTTCAGACTGAGGACGGACTCAGAAAAGTTAATTAGTAGTTCTGGTTCAGACTTGGTAGCGTTAGTTAGTAGTCCTGGTTGAGACTGAGAGGACAGACTTAATAATGTTAGTCAGTAGTCCTGGTTCAGACTGAGAGGACGAACTCAGAAAAGCTAATTAGTAGTCCTGGTTCAGACTTGGTAGCATTAGTTAGTAGTCCTGGTTGAGACTGAGAGGACAGACTCAGTAATGTTAGTTAGTAGTCCTGGTTGAGACTGAGAGGACCGACTCAGTAATGTTAGTTAGTAGTCCTGGTTGAGACTGAGAGGACTGACTCAGTAATGTTAGTTAGTAGTCCTGGTTGAGACTGAGAGGACTGACTCAGTAACGTTAGTTAGAAGTCCTGGTTGAGACTGAGAGGACCGACTCAGTAATGTTAGTTAGTAGTCCTGGTTGAGACTGAGAGGACCGACTCAGTAATGTTAGTTAGTAGTCCTGGTTGAGACTGAGAGGACTGACTCAGTAACGTTAGTTAGTAGTCCTGGTTGAGCTGAGAGGACTGACTCAGTAACGTTAGTTAGTAGCCGGTTGAGACTGAGAGGACCGACTCAGTAATGTTAGTTAGTAGTCCTGGTTCAGACTGAGAGGACAGACTCAGTAATGTTTGTTAGTAGTCCTGGTTGAGACTGAGAGGACTGACTCAGTAACGTTAGTTAGTAGTCCTGGTTGAGACTGAGAGGACCGACTCAGTAATGTTAGTTAGTAGTCCTGGTTGAGACTGAGAGGACCGACTCAGTAATGTTAGTTAGTAGTCCTGGTTGAGACTGAGAGGACTGACTCAGTAACGTTAGTTAGTAGTCCTGGTTGAGACTGAGAGGACCGACTCAGTAATGTTAGTTAGTAGTCCTGGTTCAGACTGAGAGGACAGACTCAGTAATGTTAGGTAGTAGTCCTGGTTGAGACTGAGAGGACTGACTCAGTAACGTTAGTTAGTAGTCCTGGTTCAGACTGAGAGGACAGACTCAGTAATGTTAGTTAGTAGTCCTGGTTCAGACTGAGAGGACTGACTCAGTAATGTTAGTTAGTAGTCCTGGTTGAGACTGAGAGACTGACTCAGTAACGTAGTTAGTATCCTGGTTCAACTGAGGGACAGACTCAGAATGTTAGTTAGATCCTGGTTCAGACTGAAGGACTGACTCAGTAACGTTAGTAGTAGCCTGGTGAGACTAGAGGACCGACTCAGTAATGTTAGTTAGTAGTCCTGGTCAGACTGAGAGGACAACTCAGAATGTTAGTTAGTAGTCCTGGTTGAGACTGAGAGGACTGACTCAGTAACGTTAGTTAGTAGCCTGGTGAGACTGAGAGGACCGACTCAGTAATGTTAGTTAGTAGTCCTGGTGAGACTGAGAGACCGACTCAGAATGTTAGTTAGTAGTCCTGGTGAGACGAGACGACTCAGTAATGTTAGTTAGTAGTCCTGGTTGAACTGAGAGGACTGACTCAGTAACGTTAGTTAGTAGTCCTGGTTGAGACTGAGAGGACCGACCAGTAATGTTAGTTAGTAGTCCTGGTTCAGACTGAGAGGACAGACTCAGTAATGTTTGTTAGTAGTCCTGGTTGAGACTGAGAGGACTGACCAGTAACGTTAGTTAGTAGTCCTGGTTGAGACTGAGAGGACCGACTCAGTAATGTTAGTTAGTAGTCCTGGTTGAGACTGAGAGGACCGACTCAGTAATGTTAGTTAGTAGTCCTGGTTGAGACTGAGAGGACTGACTCAGTAACGTTAGTTAGTAGTCCTGGTGAGACTGAAGGACGACTCAGAATGTTAGTTAGTAGTCCTGTTCAGACTGAAGACAGACTCAGAATGTTAGTAGTAGTCCTGTGAACTGAAGACTGACTCAAACGTTAGTTATAGTTCTGTTCAGACTAAGGACAGACTCAGTAATGTTAGTTAGTAGTCCTGGTTGAGACTGAGAGGACTGACTCAGTAACGTAGTTAGTAGTCCTGGTTGAGACTGAGAGGACTGACTCAGCATGTTATTAGTAGCCTGTTCAGACTGGGGACAGACCAGAATTATTAACCTGTTGAGACTGAGGACGACTCAGAACGTATTATAGCCTTAACTGAGACCACCAGAATTATAGAGCCGTCACCCCAGAATGTTAGTTAGTAGTCCTGTTAGACTGAGAGGACGACCAGAATTTAGTTATAGCCTGTAACTAGAGACGACCAGAACTTAGTTAGTAGCCTGGTTGAGACTGAGAGGACCGACTCAGTAATGTTAGTTAGTAGTCCTGGTTCAGACTGAGAGGACAGACTCAGTAATGTTTGTTAGTAGTCCTGGTTGAGACTGAGAGGACTGACTCAGTAACGTTAGTTAGTAGTCCTGGTTGAGACTGAGAGGACCGACTCAGTAATGTTAGTTAGTAGTCCTGGTTGAGACTGAGAGGACCGACTCAGTAATGTTAGTTAGTAGTCCTGGTTGAGACTGAGAGGACTGACTCAGTAACGTTAGTTAGTAGTCCTGGTTGAGACTGAGAGGACCGACTCAGTAATGTTAGTTAGTAGTCCTGGTTCAGACTGAGAGGACAGACTCAGTAACGTTAGGTAGTAGTCCTGGTTGAGACTGAGAGGACTGACTCAGTAACGTTAGTTAGTAGTTCTGTTCGACTGAGGACGCCAGTAATGTAGTTAGTAGTCCTGTCAGACTGAGGGACTGACTCAGTAATGTTAGTTAGTAGTCCTGGTTGAGACTGAGAGGACTGACTCAGAACGTTAGTTAGTAGTCCTGTCAGCTGAGGACAGACCAGTAATGTTAGTTAGTAGTCCTGGTGAGACTGAGAGGACTGACTCAGTAACGTTAGTTAGTAGTCCTGGTTGAGACTGAGAGGACTGACTCAGTAACGTTAGTTAGTAGTCCTGGTTGAGACTGAGAGGACCGACTCAGTAATGTTAGTTAGTAGTCCTGGTTGAGACTGAGAGGACTGACTCAGTAACGTTAGTTAGAGGGGCGGCAGTAGCTCAGTCTGTAGGGAGTTGGCTTGGGAACCGGAGGGTCACTGGTTCAAGTCCCGACATGGACCAAAAACTGAGTGTGAACTGGTAGCTGGAGAGGTGCCAGTTTACCTCTTGGGCACTGCCGAGGTGCCCCTGAGCAAGGCACCAAACCCCCAACTGCTCGGGGCGCTTGTCAGGAGCAGCCCCCTCACTCTGACACCTCTCCATTACTGCATGTGTGTGTGTGTTTGTGTGCATGTACCATGTATAAGTTAAACAGAGTGTAAATTGAATTTCCCCACTGTGGGACTAATAAAGGCTGATCTTCTTCTTCTTCTAGTAGTCCTGGTTGAGATTGAGAGGACCAACTCGGTAATGTTAGTTAGTAGTAATTTTACTGAACATGTGTGTATCATTAACGTTTGTTTTTCACAGAGTTTATTTTCTGCAATAATCCAAAACCCAATGGAACAACTCCATTGGCTTTTTGCCAAAGGAACCAGGGTGATGCTAATTTCCTGGTTGGCCTACAAAAATATGTCATCACTGCACCACTCTACGGTCCAATCCCAATGTCCACACTCACAGACTTTGAGGCGCATTCCCATAAAGTCTGTAAGGATTTAGGGCTGTCTCACTGTCAAATCGTCAAGTCCTTGAGGGCTCCCTCACAGACATTTTGAGTTCTTTATGAAAACTTTCTGTAAGTCCGCATTTCTACAGAGTTTGCCTGAAGCAATTACCCACAATGCATAGCGTTGTGACGTTAAACAGAGTGTTACCAGGGGATGCCCCATTGCGTAAAAAAAGGTAAGCAAAGAGGACGGCACATGCGTGTTCAGCCAGGCATATTTAAATGTGCACATAAACATTAACCTTGAGGATTTATGATGGTCGATTGAAAAAACACATGAAATCAGAGTATTGTTTAGTCATCAACCAGTTCTTTTCATTTTGCTTAATGAAGTTTGACAAAAACAAGTATACTGATAATTACCCCTAGTCTTGAAAGGTAAGAGCCTGGAAGACGTTCAAATAGGCAGTAAAAAATGTCAAATAAAATCCCACAATTGGAATTAATGTTTATACCATTTTGAGCCCTTGCAGCCTCTCACACTCAACCATTTACCAGGTCCCTTAAGGTTCAGTTCGTATGGCCTTAGAGGGGACATTGAGACTGGGTCTATGATAGTCTCTCTTATAGAGTCCAAGGAGTGTTTCTTGCTCCTCTCTGTCTAGTGTACATGTCACTTTACTCATCCTAAAAACTCCTTAACTTCTCATGCAAAGTTTGTTTGAGCTTTAAACATCTCAGCGTTAACACCACAGCTGACCTGAATGCTTCCAAGCTTCGACAATTGCCATGGTAATCAAAAATCAGCTCCAGGACTCCAGAGACATACTGACTTAATATTTTCATTGGTCGCACAGGTGTGCCTGACAGATCTGTGTGTTTGTGTTCAACCACAGCCTGCCTTCTCCTCCTCTTGCAACATCACACCCATAAAACATTCCAATAGTTCAAAATGAAGAGACCTATTGATTGTTTTTCATCAAGAGAAATGCTGCGGTGCCTGTTACACCTGTCCCTGGCTCTGAGCAGCCTAGCCCAGACCAGCGTCATCGGCGGAGGTAACCTCTCCACTACCTGTCTTGCTGGTCCGTGGTGCGATGCCTGATCCTGAACATGGTGCCGGATTCATTTCACAATCGGGGAGGGCAGACAGTGTGTGTGTGTGAGACACAACTGTACATTTCATAACACTAGGTAACTTTACCGCTAATTTCTTCTCTGCTCCGATGACCACCTGCAGCTGATCTGCTCGTAGCGCATCTCTCCACCACTCAGTCACTACACACACATCACATTACACTGCTCTGATACCAACGTAATATATAAACGTGGATACCTGACGGTGCCGTAGGTAGACTGGTAAACTCACTATCTATACGTCCAGGTGACCCAGCCATTATGAACAACAAATCAGTATTGAAATCAATAGGGTAAAAGCTTATCAGGAGGTGCCATTGATTTACATTATGATGCATTCAGGCATTTTTTCCTATTCAGCAAACAGGAGTATTAGTCAAAAGTAAATTCTAACTTTATCATGATGTGTTCATATGTAATTTCATAAAATGTAGTTGTCGCAGGTGCTGCCAAAATTTTTCTCTGTGCCTTTTGGTGCTGCAATAAAGCATTTTAAGCATGTTGTCAGGTCCCATAGGTGATGTAGGGATGTCACCGTAGCAGACATTTAGTAGTGAATACCAGCACCAGTGAAATTCCACGATTCTCAATACCAATTCAATATCATGGTAAAAAACAAAAGTAAAATAATAAATCCCATGTGCCTTATTTTATATTGCTGTGAAAACATCTCCTTCAAACAATTGGATTTATTCAAGTTTCTCACCAAAAACTATATTTTACAAGATTACATTTGAACACATACCTTTGCCCAGTACTTATCTTTAGGGAAAATAGCTTTTAATGTAAGATAATGTAAATCAATAATTTTAAAACTGTCCAAAAATCCCCCTGGAGATCCTGTATGGGTCGGCTTATATGCTACAGTTTAGTTAGGAAACTTCTCTCGCTCCCTCTGGATGTGAAATTCTTCCTATTACTCTTAGGTGTATTATTATTATTATTATTATGAAGGAATTTGGGTGTGTTGATTACACTAACAATCATATATTACAAATGTGAACCCCCTCATGAACACGTGACATCCATCAGGCTGAAACAAACGATTTACAACAAGGTTTGATGAATCTGACTTAGAGCACTTGAAAAAAAAAAAACTGACAAAACAGAAATACAAGAGGTTTAGTAGAAGAATACAAAAATGTTCTGATGTGAAGTTAAATTCATCAAAAAACTGATGCTCAGCTGTCTACAACTGGAAACTTGAAAGCTGACTCATTACATTATGTTTGTGTCTGTCAGGTTTCTCTGAGCTCAAAGACATAGAGTGAGCCGTCGTGGAGACATCATGAGGCAGCTCAAAGGCAAACCCAAAAAAGAAACGTCGAAGGACAAGAAGGAGCGTAAGCAGGCCATGCAGGAAGCCCGTCAGCAGGTAGCCACTATAGTACTGCCTACACTGGCTGTAGTGGTGCTGCTCATCGTTGTTTTTGTCTATGTGGCCACCAGGCCTGGTGCTATAGAGTAGACTAAAGGTCTAGTAAGAAGACATGAAGTCCCAAACTGACTGGACTTTGACAAACTGACAGTGGCTATATCCAAAGGATTACCCCATCACGTGACAACCATCCCTCTGTAGGCCAGAGACTGGCCTATCATTTGACCTAATGAAAGCCTCCCCCAAAGTGCATTTTTTTGCTGGAAGCAGGATTCATGCTGCAGAAAGAAGAAATGAAACTGAGTGGAGAAACAGTTTCTCCTGGGTGCCTTCAGATGAATGATGATGACTTCCATTTAATCCTGTTCATTTCGGAGCAGCACATGGAATCATGTTGATGTCTTACAAAATGATGCAATATCATGCATACCAAAGGACTCGTGCAGAGCTTGTCAAGTTTGACCCAAGGTGTTTAAAAATGTCTAAACTTTTGACTCTGTGCTGTTCTAATTTTTTCAAGTCAATGCATGAACCTGGTCTCTTCTATGATGTACAGTACCATTCTTTGGACAGCACTCGCCTATCTGTATACATAGTATGTATGAACAGTGTTTTAGTGACAAAGAAGGATTCTGTTTGCTCCTGCCTTGTTTGAACATCTGAATGCAACTCTGGAGTATCTTATTGAATGTAATTGCAGATTGCAATCCAATTAGTTTAAACACACCCAAATTTCTTTTATATGAATGTTACCCAATTAGTTTCCATTAAGTTATTGACAACTATACCTTTGAGTCACTCATGACATCTGTGCAGCTGTAACAAGGTGCCTTAACAGATTTGCAACTGTATTATTTCAGTTGAATAAATGATTTTTTCAAATAATTTTGAGTTTGGGTAATGTTAATGCACATTTATCTGTATTTCTTTATTTCAGGTAGTGTAATACTTGTTCTGATGGCCTACATTTGTATTTGTAAGACCATCCTGGTGAAAATTAGTGCCTATGTGTTCATTCATCTCATTCAGTCACAGTTATGTGGGATTCGGTGGGTGCTGGGGAGGTGGGATTAACTGGTGTCAGTCAGAACTGTTCAAGTCTTACACATGGACTTTAATAATGTGTCTATTAACTCTTAAACAGGGTGGGGTGAATAAAACAATAAATAAAAAAACATTGTGTACTTTTATCATACATCTGTTGAGTACAGCTACAAGCCTATTGGATTTATATTGAAGATATACATCTTCTAAAACCATTCACAAATATCTAGTTTAATTTTTTAAAACACTGTAGACACTAGTTGTTTTGTTTTTTTGTTTTTTTTTTTTTACAAAGGGATCGGCTCCAGCCCCACCATGACCCTAAACAGGATAAGTGGTTATAGGTGATGGTTGATGATGATGAAGAGGCAAAAGAGAAGAATATGAAGAAGATGGAAGAACAAAGATCCCAGGGCAAGTCTGCATGTGTGGGTGGACAACCCAGCATGGTTGGAGTAGGAGGAGAAACATCTAGCCATCATAATGATGAAGAAAAAGTCCCTCTAAGACAAGATCATTTTCAGAAAGAAGAGAATGATTGGAGAGGCTAACAAACTGGCTGCCAAGAGCAAGGCCCATGATGATAGTGAAAAATCAAACAAAAAAGCCGAGTGACTCATCTGATGATGTATTAGACTGACTTAATGTATTTAAACCCTCGAGGTAGAGTGTATTACAGGTTGACATCTCTCGCTCTGAGTGAGCTACATGCATGCATGACGTGGGTGCATTGATCTCTGTATAATTTCAAGCCGAAATGCAGGATGTGGTGTATAATTATGTAATTATTAGTGTAGTATTAATGAAGTATTCTATATTAAAATTTGGGGTGACTGTGGCCCACAGGGTGGAGTGGGTTGTCCGTTAATCGGAAGGTCGGTGGTTCAATCCCCAGTTGCTCCGGTCACATGTCAGTGTGTCCTTGAGCAACCCCAAATTGCTCGCAAAGGGTTAGCCGTTGGTGTGTATTTAAATTAGATCCTGATGGGCATGCTGGCTCCTTGCACGGCAACCTCTGACCCTATTCTACCCAGATCTGGTCTTATTCTACCAGGATCTGGTCTGATTCTACCCAGATCTGTTACTATTATAACCAGATCTGGTGATATTTTTGCAAAAATCTGGATGTATTCTACTTCAGATCTGATCTTGTTCTACCCAAATCTGGTTTTATTCTCTCAGATCTTCTCTTTCTACACAAATCTGGTTTTATTCTTTCCAGATCTGGTGATACTCTACAAAAATCTGGTCTTATTCTTCTCAGATCTGATTTTGTTTTACTCAGATCTTCTCCTATTCTACCCAGATACTTTTCTATTCAGGTCTGGTCTTATTCTAGCCCATATCTGGTCCTATTCTACCCTGTATCTGGTCTTATACTCCTCAGATCTTCTCCTATTATTTACAGATCTGGTTTTATTCTTTTCAGATCTGGTCCTATTCTACTGGTCTTATTCTACCTTGATCTACTCTTTTTCTATGTAGCTGTAAACCTAGTCTGTCCCATATCTGGTCTTATTCCACTCAGATTGTCTATTCTACCCAGATCTGGTCCTTGCAACCCAGATCTGGTTTTATTTGACTCAGATCTAGTCCTATTCTACCCAGATCTGGTCTTATTCTACCACAGATCTGGTCTTATTTTACTCATATTGGGTCCTATTATGCAGATTTGAACTTATTCTACACAGATCTGTTTTTATTCTACACAGACCTGGTCATTTTCTACTCAGATCTGGTCCTAATTCTACCCAACTGGTCTTATTCTACTTAGATCTGGTACTATTCCACCCAAATCCAGTCTTATTTTATTCAGATCTGGTGTTATTCTACCCCACATCTGGTCTTATTTTATTTTAGATTTGCTCCTATTCTACTGAGATCGGTCCTGTTATACCCAAATCTGGAACTATTATAACCAGATCTGGTCATATTCTACTCAGATCTGGTCCTGTTCTACACAGATCTTGTGTTCTTCTACCCAGATCTCATCTTATTTTCTCAGATAATGACACTATTCTGCTTAAATTTAGTCTCATTATACCCAGACCTGGTCCTATTCTACCCTGATCTGGTCCTATTATAACTCGATGTGGTGCTATTCTACCCAGATCGAGTCATTTTCTACTATTTGTCCCATTCTACCCAGATCTGTCCTAATCTACCGACATCTAGTCTTATTCTACTCAAATATGTCCTGTTCTACCCAATCTTGTCCCATTCAACTTAATCTGTCTTATTTTACAACAATCTGTCTTAGTTTACTAACATATCTCCTTTCTACTCAGATCTGTCCTTTCTACACAATATACTATTCTACCCAATCTGGTTATTCTACCCACATCTGTCTTATTTTATTTTAGATTTGCTCCTATTCTACTAGATCGGTCCTGTTATACCCAAATCTGGAACTATTATAACCAGATCTGGTCATATTCTACTCAGATCTGGTCCTGTTCTACACAGATCTTGTGTTCTTCTACCCAGATCTCATCTTATTTTCTCAGATAATGACACTATTCTGCTTAAATTTAGTCTCATTATACCCAGACCTGGTCCTATTCTACCCTGATCTGGTCCTATTATAACTCGATGTGGTGCTATTCTACCCAGATCGAGTCATTTTCTACTGAGATTTGGTCCCATTCTACCCAGATCTGGTCCTAATCTACCGACATCTAGTCTTATTCTACTCAAATATGGTCCTGTCCTACCCAGATCTTGTCCCATTCAACTTAGATCTGGTCTTATTCTACAACAGATCTGGTCTTAGTTTACTAACATATGCTCCTGTTCTACTCAGATCTGGTCCTGTTCTACACAGATATGATCTTATTCTACCCAGATCTGGTGTTATTCTACCCACATCTTGTCCTCTTATTTACTCAGATAATTACTCTATTCTGCTTAGATCTGGTCGTATTCTAACCCGATCTGGTCTTATTCTACTCAGAGCTGGACTTTTTCTACCACAGATCTGTTTTTATTCTTTCCATATGGGGTCTTATTCTACCCAGATCTGATCTTGTTCTACTCAGATCTGGTCTTATTCTTATCAAATTGTGTCCTATTCTGCTCAGATCTGGTCCTATTCTACTCAGATCTGGTCTATTTCCACCCAGATCTGGCCCTATTCTTTGCAGATCTGGTCTTTTCCTACCCAGATCTTGTCCTGTTCTACTCAGATCTGGTCTTATTCTACCCATATCTTATCCTATTCTTTTCGGATCTGGTCTTTTTCTACCCAGATCTGGTCCTTTGCTTCCTAGATCCGATCCTATCTACTCAGATCTGGCTTTATTCTTTCCAGATCTTGTACTATTCTACCCAGATCTGGTCTCATTCTACGCAGATCTGGTCTCATTCCACACAGATCTGGTCTTATTCTACCCAGATCTGGTCCTATTCTACTCAGAGGTTTTTCCCCATCTTTCTCATCTGGTCCTATTCTTCTCTGATTCTTTTCTACCCAGATCTGGTCTTATTCTACTCAGTATTGATCCTTTTCTACCCAACCAGATGGCTGGTCTTCTTCTAACTGGTTCAGATAAAAGTTGTACCTGGATGGATAGCACACTGCCCTGGTTGAGGCTGGCAACATGTGATGGCTTCCATGGGGGGTGGGGCATGTGTCTGTGGAGATTATTCATTAACACAGTTTATATGTCAAAGAGGATACCCAGATCTGGTCTTGGTCTTTTTCTACCCCAGATGTGGTTTTATTTGCTCAGATAATGACCCTTTAAGGTTGCAATTCAAGTAAAATTGCTTTTGTGGCATTTTGTGTGAGGTCCAGTTACATTATTACTGGATTACGTATGTCAAAAAGGTTTTTGCTAAAAGTCACAGGGTGTCCAACACCCTCTATGCCTTCTAATTCACAGCCCACAAACAAGATAAACTCGGCACTGTGTCATCTGCCAGCAAGATTGGTGGTGCATTACTGTTCTTAGTTGGTGGAGCAATTTGTCAGTTTAATTACAATAACGAACAAGACTCCGGCGTGCTAACTATTTATACTCCCCCTTGCGTTTGGCGTCTCATTCTTAGAGGGACAAGTGATGTTCAGCCACACAACATTGAGTAATAATCGGTCTGTGATACCCTTAGCTGTCCAGGGCTGTGCATGCGCCACACTGAGAGGATCAAGGAGATTTGCCAGAGGAGCTACAGTATAAACGTGGATACACAGGTGTATCCTATGTGGAAGTATTTTTGATGTATAAAAGAGGTGTGACACACAGCTGGTATAATGTCAAACCCTGGCGGGACTCCACAAACTGTTCCTTTTGTATTCATATGTTCATATAGTGTGTGTATGTATATAGTAGATAGTCTATATATATCTACTATATACATACACACACACACACTATATATATATATATATATATTCAGCCAGCTGAATGGCAGACTGCAGATCAGCTCTGATTGGTTATTTTCCTCTGGTCTGTGAAATCTTGCAGATGCCATTAGGAGCACCGGAGGACATTGGAGGCATGCTTTTTTTTCAGATTACCTTTCTCATGCACTACCATGAGGATATAGTTTCCGGTTCATAAAAATAACTTTTTAAATCATAGTTGCTCCATTTCTACCCACCGCTGCTTTAACTGACATTCCCCTGAGTAAATGTGGCACTAATACCATCAAGTCATGCAAAAACATGTACATGTTTGCATCTGATGACTAGTTTGATTAAAAAAAAAAAAAAAAAAAAAAAGCTTAAAAGTTCTTTCAGAGACAGAAGATCAGGAAGACGTACACACCCAGGTGGCGTGTGAAAGCCTATGCTGGCCAGCAGGCCCCATCTTCACACAGATCTTCACCAGATCAATGGAGCTGTGAGGTCCCCTCCAGCTTCAAATGCTCCACAATCATCCCCAACAGACCCTCTATCAGCTACGTCAGTGGATGATGCTGTCAGCTACATCCTGCAACACCTCGATTCCCCAGGGACTTACGCATTGGTCAGTTTCCACATCCAGAACGGTGATGAATCTGCCGTCTAGTGCAGATAACAACTATCTATCTATCTATCTATCTATCTATTATGGACTACTTAATGATATAACATAGTTCATTAGTTGATATCTAATTTGTATTAATATAGCAACTACTGAACTATGTTATATTATTAAGTAGTATATAATTATTAAGGATAAAATAGTTAAAATGAGCTCCACCTTTACCAGCTGCAACATAAAATCAATAAACACATTAATAATTATAATCCAATAAAATGTAAATATATATGTATATATGTATATAAATGTGTATATATGTATGTATATAAATGTGTGTGTGTGTGTGTGTATATATATATATATATATATATATATATATATATATATATATATACTGTACATTAAATAGCTTTACCCCATTTTTTCACCTTCTTGTATGTATATAGTTCTGTTTATTTTTATCTGTCTTTGTTCAGCGTCATTGTCCTTGATTTTAGCTGTAGAGCAACAAACCCAATCAAAAGTCATATTCTTAGAAATGTATACACATACTTGGCCAATAAAGCAGATTCTGAAAATGTGAAGTCCTGGGTGACAACTTGTCTCCAAATAACTTTAAATTCTTATAGGCTACATTCTATATCATTCTAAGAGGGTCATTTAATTGCCAGTGTTAAGTCTCCTAACTGTTTTTGACCAAACATTTAAAAGGCCTCAGAATTGTTAATGAAAGCAATAAAATCCTGCTGAAAACATTCTGATCGGCCTGATCTTATTTGACGCATGCGCTCCAAACGATCTGTTAAAGTCACATAATTTTCTACATTAGTAGCGGAAGTAAGGAAGATCTTACTTCAAAATAAAACAAAAACAATCTAATATTAAAAACGTATAGTTGGTTGAGCGCACCTTATCACAGTAGGCTACTATATGTGGTCTTATTGCAGTAAATCCGGAGGTTGTAACAGTTCATTTTCACAGTTCCAGTAGCCTTAAAAGCAAGCTGTCCATCACTAACACAAGAACTAAAGTTTAAAGTTGACTTTCCAGGCGTTGTTTACTTCATCTGTGCGTTTGTATTTACTAAGACGAAAAAAAATCGTCAACAATCGATACTTTGACGTTACTTTGAAGCTTGTGCCTGGAAGTGTTTTTTCTCATTGCAGCTAGCTTGACCCTATTCTCCAACGCCTCCCATCAATTTCTCTGAAGAAGACTTCCGGTGGTGTGTCATGGCGCTGGCATGGTGAAGCCTACAGAAAGGGAAAAATACTCGCCCCTTTCGTCCTATCCCATCGATTCAGGACAGATTTTCATTCATAAATAAGCGTGTCAGTTCCGGCCTCGTACCTTGGATTTAGCAGCACCGCGCTGCGGTGTCCTCCGCCCGGCCATGGCGGCTCACAAACCAGTGGAGTGGGTTCAGGCCGTGATTACTAGATTTGATGAGCAGGTAAGATGGGTTGATTCAGTGGATGGGTGTAGCAAGCTTCGGTAGTGGAAAGGGCCCACCACTCGGGCAAACGTTACATTTACACAGGCGAGCTGCTATTTACAAAAATAATGGAAGGAGCGTTTTCCTGTCAGGAATAGTTTTTCGACTGGAATGTGTTCTGTGTTGCTTGTCCCAGCTGCAAAACTGAAGATGAGGTCTTTGTAGCTAGCGCCGTCTCCACGATCAATTAGCAGATGCATCCCGCATATCTCTTGGGATTTATATGGGCCGAAAGTTAGCTAGTCAGTTGTAAAATAATACACAACAGAGCAATATGTCAGGGACATTTGAACCTGCTCATAAGCGTGTGTGTGAGTTATCAATTCAAGTTCCTTAGCTAACGTTTTTTTCGTGCCAGCTAGGTAGCTAACATTAGCAGGCCTGGCTATCTAATGTAAACAAATAAGATGTGACTGGGCTAACACGCTGGACTCATACGAGCAAGTGAAGTTAGTGGCATGTGAGAAGACGTCAGCAGTGGGGATGAAGTCTACTCTCCGTGCTAGCTCATTTCCCCACAACTACTGTCAGGTGGTCTGCTTGGCATGGCAGCTCAAACAACCCTTATAAAGCTTCATTTTTCCTCAGGGAATCTAGCTGTAGCTACAATTTACATTACTTTATTACTCATGTTGA
This sequence comes from Pterois miles, assembly GCA_947000775.1. Classification (NCBI taxonomy): domain Eukaryota; kingdom Metazoa; phylum Chordata; class Actinopteri; order Perciformes; family Scorpaenidae; genus Pterois; species Pterois miles. The sequence goes on along the minus strand of CAMQGK010000416.1, from coordinate 2,743,790 downwards.
AACTGTTCACATTTACTAGATATTAGCAAGGTTTGTATAACTCACAAAATCTATTGTAACATTAAACCTACAGCCCTAAACTGAAGAGCTTTTTGTAGTGGTCAAGTTATGTCAGTGTTAAATAAAAAAAATCCTTGTCATAAAATGGTAAATTTTGGTAATCCTCAACTGTCTGTCAGTCATAAGTTTGCCTTTAATTTTTGTTGTTTAAAGGGAAATCTGACAGCCAGTTTGTGTTGGGGCAGCAGTTTTTGCCACTTAAAAGTCATTTGGCTTTGTGTAGTCTCCAGAAGGCTTTGCGTCTGGTGTTACTTGCCACAGATCATGGATTGTAGTCGGGGTTCAGCAGCTCAGCTTGGATTACTGCTGTTGGTTTAAGGTGTTATCCACTTCTTGGTTATTGTTACCATAAGCCCCAACTAAAGCCTTTCAGTCAGTCTGTTTTGTTTTTTTTTCTCAGTAAATGTGGTGTTTATTGTTGATAATAAAATATTTTTTATCAGATTAATTTGCTAATCAAAATTTAGTGTGCTTGGCGAATTGAAATAACTACAATAATAATATTTTAGTTAGTTGAAATAGGCTGATCATACCCTACTGTCTATGGTGTATTATATTTTTCTACACAATACAGCTTTGCAGTGATCAATTAAGGAGGAGTTCTGAGGAGTAGGAGTTCTCCATTCAGAAAATATAGTTTGCATCATAGCTGCCCATTAATGAGTTATTAGGGTAGTGCCCTACATTGTGTAATGTACTATCAGAATCTGAATCTGCTTTGTTGACCAAACTTTGCTCTCAATGTACTTCCACAGAAATAGCTAAAAACAAGAATAAAGCTGAGGCCTGTACAGAGTAAGTTCAGCATATAGAGGGTCTATGTTCATTATCTGTCTTAAAGGGGAACATCACCGAAATTAAGAATACACATATATTATTTCCATGGCCTAGAAAAGTTCAATTAATATTTGTGAAGGCAAGCCGCTCTCTGTGAGTCTCAAGTCTCAATCTTGTGATGTCGTAGGGTATAAAGTGTGGAGCTGTCCATTGACAATGAGTGGGAGGTGTTTTTTTTGTTTGTTTTTTGTTTTTTCTATCAAATGAGCTTTATTCTATTATAGTGCTCTCATTTGTGAGACAGAAAATGGCGCCCTCACTGTTATCTATGACATCTCTCTTAGTTCATTGTCTACGGAGCAGCTCCACTCCTTATACCCTATAAGATAAGATAAGATAAGATATTCCTTTATTAGTCCCACAGTGGGGAAATTTACAATTATGTCATACTGTCATAAAAATTTATGACATCACAAGTTTGAGTTTTAACACTGTAGTTGTTGGATTTGGGAGAGAGTTGTTCATGGTTACTAATAAATTTTCAAAGAATAAGATGTATGAATTTTGAAAATGGGGCATAGTTACCCTTTAACTAATCCTAACAACCGCAATCAAGCTAAGCTTTCCGATGATGGTGGTTATCAACTTGGTAAGTCAACCTAGTTTTCTCTATCTGGCTGAGTGTGGTCACATAAAAGGGGCGGGGTTTGCAGCATATGACCAATTGCAAACATAGGCAAGTCGACTGTCAGCAGAGCAGCGCATTTTACAAATGAAGAGCACATTATAATATTAGATAAATACAAGGAAGTTAAATACATAATCCGGACACAAGTAACACAGTTGCAACTGCTAAATGCAGGAAGGACAGCTGGTAGAAAATCATGTAAATGCTTAAATTAACAGACTTATAATAGCACTACCCTATTTAGGCACAAGTTGATTTGACTATAATTTGTGTATTCCAATAAATTAATGTGTTGCTTAGATGTATTCTCATACAATTGAAGATATTTTATTCATCCCCTTGGGGAAATGATGGCGTGCATGACAATTCATTTCAACTTAAGCAGTAAGCTGTTACTTTCTTATCTTATAATCACCCACATAAAAATACCAGTAGCAAAGTAATTGAAGGCAATGCATACAGTCGGCGGGACTGTAATTGCACAACTCTGATGGGTCTCATGGCAACATAAGGTTCAAGAAGCTGATTCATGTAAGTGAATATATGATATGAGAATATGTACTGTTCTTTTTTTCTTATTGTGGTTATATGAATGTAATTTATGGTGCTGCTAGACCACCCTGTTACTATAAAAGTATAATGTCTTGGCATGCTGGAGACCACCTTTTTTACTTCAGAGAAGTTGTAGATTTTGAAAGGCTAAACACCAGCAAATATGCATTGAAACACAATATTTCATTAATAAAAGCATGTTGTGAAATGATTTTATTTATCTCTTCAAAAATTTGGACTTTTGGACTTTACAATGCTCTGCAATAATAATAATAGTAATAATAATAATAACAATAATAATAATAATAATAATTTAAAGTTGAAAGTGGTTATGATCTGGCCCTTGCACTTTTGTGCACGTTGGGGGTACTGACGGGACGCCGGTTTCGCAACCATGCATTTCTGTGACATCTAACACTGCACACAAGATAGATAGTTAGATATTTTTCAAATTTTGTACCACTTCCTGTGTCCACTATGCGGCGCTAGCGAATGTATGCTAGTTGTGCATACTGTTGCTCTATATCAGATCACACAGACCACACAATGTAATTTTTATGTAAAACTAATGATGCTTGTCTCATAACACTGACTTCCTGTTGCCAGTAGGTGATTCTACGACTATTAGTCAATATTGCCATGTAGATGTTCTCAGGCCTGAATCTCTATGAAGAAGGCCAAGGTGGGGGCCGATTTGACCAAGTACAGTCAAGTTCCAACAGTTTGTCATTTAATGGTGACTCGTGTAAATTCTCTGCCATGCCACTACAACGCTGTCTCATCCAAGTGCAAACTTTTAATGACTTTTCATTGCAAAGATCATTAGATTATTATGACTAGTTTAAAGTTGATCGAGTTAAATCTGTTGGAGGAGTTGTTGTTGGTATACAAAAAAAAATTGCACATAAATTAAAAATGGCTGATTTCCTCTTGAGTTTAGAGCATGGCCCCATATTAGTCTATGTATTAATGTGCTTACCAAATTTTGTACATTTAGATGAAGTGTATGCGAGGGCTGCTTAGTCAAAATTTGTAGGGGGCACAATGAAGCCTCCTTGCTGTACCCAAACACAAGAACCCTATTAGATACATATTTTAGTACGTTTGATGCTTGTGCCAAGTTTCGTTGGTTTTTGAGCAACCCCTGCCTCTCAAAAAACAGCCTCCTGTGTCATGGTGAATAATATGTTGCCACGGGAACAGCATGTCACAAAAATGCAAAAGCTTTGTCATCTGGCATCATGAAGGTCTTACTATTTTTGAGGATGATCTGGTTAACCTGCTAAAAGTACTATGCCAAATAGTGACGGTAACCTCCTGTTACCAGTAAGTGCCACTATGACTGTGATTCAAAATTAGTCTGTAGATGTCTTAATGCTGGGACACTCATAAAACGTGAAATTTGGAAAAGATCTGACCATGTTGAGTCGAGTTACAGCAGTTTATTTCAGCATCCACCATGTCTTAAGGCTCTCCTGACCTAAATTGCAGTATCTCTGATTAGTATGTGAGTTGAGCTGTTTTACATCAATGTACATAACATGTCTCTTCCTGTTGCCAGTAGGTGATGCTATGACTGTCTGCCAAAATTTGCATGTTGATGCCCTCAGCCTGGGACTCTTGTCACACGTGAGAAATTTGGAGCAGATTAGAAACGTATGCCGAAGTTGTTTTTTGTGCTTTTTTGCCGTCCCGATGGCAATATAGTTCCATAAAAAGTAAAGCTTTTAATAGCTGTTCATCACAAAGGTCTAGATTTTATTGACCTTATTTAGAGTCAGTTTAGGATGAGTTTGTTAAGTACAGGGTCTTGAAATGACCCAAAACGCCATCAAATTCAAAATGGCTGACTTCCAATCGGGTTTTCGGTATACCTTCAAGAGGCTTTTTTTATGTCCAACCCCACAAATGTCATACATCGAGGTGAAAGGCAATGTGGGGGCTACTCAGTAGGGGGCGCTATCGAGCCCTTTTGCCACACCCATATGCGAGACACTAAAATATATAAATTTTCACCACCTCCACCACCACCATTCATGTGCAAAATATCATAACTTTATGAGCATGTTTAGCCCCTCAAAAATTTCTGAAATAATAAGAATCCTATCAATTTCAATAAGGCCTCGCCGACCACTGGTTGGTGCTCGGGGCCCTAAATAATAACTTTATTTATTTGTAGGATTTATCTAAACAAGGTTACTGAACAAGTGCTTCACAACATACATGAGATTAAAACGACAAAGATAAGTAACATACAATATAGTTACAATGATAAAAAAAACTATAAGAACTAAAATAATAGTGTGCAGAAAGGCAAAAACAGAAGAAAAGAAAATAATGCAAATAAAAGTTACAAATTAGACATCGAGAAAGGTCAAGGGGCCCTGATGGCAAAAGCCCGGCCACCCTTAGTCACCTGCCTTGACCCCTAGACAGCTAGCAAGGGTCGGCCTGAGGATCTCAGGTTATGGCTTGGAGCATAGGGAGTCAAAGGCTCCATGATAGAACTGGAGGCCAGACCATGTTGGGTCTAAAAAGTTATTTGAAAAATCTTAAAGATTACTTAAACCCCCCAACCACTTTTTTCAGTTGAAAAATATGGGTATTTAGTAGCATTGTTGATGGATTCAGGTCTATACCTTGACATTTTAGTGCAAAGTATTTGAATTCTAAGTATTGTGCTATAAATATGACTGCCCTCTACTGGTCGAAACCCAGCTATTGCAATTTAATTATTCTGTTTGCTGTTCTTGAGGCAGGTGATGTACTGTATGTGGAGGCAGCGTTCGTCACCAATAATACATGCAATACAGTAGCTAGCACTAATGCTAATTGCTATATGCATACACATATCCTTGCATGCAAACTCAAATTCATAAATGTTTCTGAGTTATAGATATGGGTGGGTTTGTCTTGTCTCCCAACCCAGCTCATGTTCATACTTTTTTTTATTCACATCCTTGAAGAATTTTTAAACTTAGAAATAGAGGCACTTCAGCCAAACTGTTGTTACTCTTTAAAATCAATCCTGAATTTAACTGGTGCCATCAGTGGAAGGAAGGCAAGAACAGGGGTGATATGCGACCTAAAAGTGAAAGTGCTCACACTTTACTGTCCAATCATCACGACCTGAGTTTTCAAACTGGATGTGTAAAATAGAAAAAAAGTATGTCCGTCTGTCCCTGCAGACTGTTCTGGCTTTTGACAGTTGTCGATCTGGATTATTTGAAAGTGCTGAGGCAGGTAAAGTCTGTTTGTTAGCAGAGGTCTGTACGGGTCACAATGCTAACAAGGCTGCTTTGATCATTTGTGCCCAAAAATAGGCGTATGTGGACTCACGGATGGCTTGGAAGACATGGACAGTATGCTTTGTCCATTTTGCAGAGAGAATTGGGGATAGCTAGCTACGTTTAACTTTATGTATTGTACAGTTTTATCTTGAACTACGCTCTGATTACTGCAAGAAAAAGTAAATGTCAAGAACTGATGTTGGAGAACCGGCTCTTGGCTCTGCTTCAACTGTATGAGATCCTGTGGATGGCCATGATGTCTGACATGTCAGAAATTCACCCTGACTGACTGCTGGGTGGAGTTAATCAGTTCTTGGCCCCACGTACAACGTCTTATGAGGCTGAAATTTGGCCTGAGTCAAAAAGGTGTCATGCAGCTCAAATTTCAGGCCAGGAACTGCTAAAATCGTACCGTGTATGCCCAGCTTAAGACATGTAATCAGTGCATTGCAATGGTCCTGGTGTGAAAAGTTAAAGTTATGATTAAGCCTAAGTTAGGAAAGTCAAAGCTGATTTAATTTTAGTGATATTTCTTAGGTGGAAGTTGGCAGATTTAATGAGACTGTCGAAATAACAACAGGCGACAGGACTGAGCTTATATTTCTTATTTTGTAGCTACACAACAAGATGTTTTTGAAAACATTTGACGAGAGAAATAGGCACTACAGTAACAGAATATTGATTCATATTTGTTGACAGTAGTTTGACGATGTAATTGGAGTTTGCGAGTTTTGCAAGCAGTGACAGCTGCATTAGAGATTATCTGACCATTCACTACTGTCAGGATTATAATGACAGTTTTATATTAAAAATTAATAATAATCCTAGTTAAATTGTGGCAGTCATGTTCTCAGATGTATTGTAACCTAATGTATTTTAATATAACTGTCATGTTTTACAGACATCTTTCGTTTTTGATTAAGTGTGAAAAGAGTGAATTAATTATAAAAAAAAATAGATGGAAAAAATACATTTTTCTTTGCATTTCCGTGCTTTTCACTGGTGTAAACAGACACACACTGGCGTCGTAGTCACAGTACGGGCACAGAACTCAGAAGACGGTGTCCATCAACAGCTGCCGATATAAAAACATCAATTCAATTACATTTTTATTGCAGTGGCAAATATGAAACATTTGTGTCACCTATTAATTTTGAAAGTGCAGTGGCCAATGGTGTAATTTTATCAGTCAGTGAATGACTAGAAAATAATGTTTTCTGTGAAGACACCCTTCAGTGTTTTGTCGAGACCTGGAGGCGGCTGCCTCATACTGCGTACTTGGTGTTTCCAAGGCATTCAGCCACATCTTGTAGACTTGTTTCTTGACAGATTACTATTTTAAGGTCAAGTATGCACCCTGCACCTGGGCTGTGGAAGTACTGCCAATCTAAGTGTGCTCAAGAATTAACAAATGCAAAAGTTTGTAATTCAAAGAAAACATTATTTCAGTGACCAGTTGCGTTTGAATTGAACTACGCCAATCACGACACATCACCACGTAGAGACAAACATGTTTTGCCACTGTTTGCCAGCTAGTGTTCTCTAGGATGCAGTTACACAAAATGGATTTTTGAAATGAAAAAGTAATGTTGGAGACAATCCTGCACCAGAAAAAGCTTCAATTCGCATGGTGACGAAATATGTCTCTGAAAACATTAAATTTGGAGTCATACTGGCAGGCAGTGATTGGTGAGAGTAAGAGGAATATGTATTTTGGTCTTTACAACTGACAGATGTATAACACATTGCATTGCTGGACTGAAATACATAAATGAGCATGATTGGTCAAAAAACATTAACAAATCAAAATGTCTTCGCAAGGGTGATGCTTAGCAGGATATAAGCCCAAACTCAAGTTGTCTTTGAGCAATCCAGATTAATCTCGATGGAGACAATTTGTTCCAAAACCTAAATACATACCAGGTTTTGTTAAAATCCAATGAAAGGAGGGCAAACTGGCTTTGAGTGTGCAATTATTGAAATGAAATCCATTGTAATGATGAAACAAGTGTGTGATTGGTCTCACTCCTTTAACCAGGATTTAACAAGCTAAAGTGACATTGCTCAGATTTGTCTAACCAGAAATTCACTCAATGCTGCAGCTTTGATTTTGGAAATTGAGCTGCTTCCATCTGTTGTCTGAGAATCAGAGGGTTGCTCAAGAAAACATGACCTCCATCAATCAAAAAATTCTGCATAGGGTGAGTAATTGGCCATAACTCAAGTTATCTTTGAGTAATCATGATTAAACTCAGTGGAGACGTCCTGCACACAAAGTTTCATTCGTGCCCAATGAAGAGGGGTCAAATTGCAGAACAAATTGAGTGTGCAGTTACTGAAATGCTGTATCCACTGTAATGATAAAAGTGCGTGACCCGAGTTTAACAAGCTGCAGTAACCTTATTCAGCTTTTAGAAGTCGAAAACTGTTCGCTGCAGCTCGCGCTTTTTGATTTTGACAGTTGAGCTGCTTCCTTCTGTTGACCGAGAAAGGGTTTGAACCTGGGATTGCTGCTTGTGGCTTATATTTAGTTCTTGAACTCTTTCTTTGTTCCATACACGTTCTTTGTGTTTTTATTTGCTTCACCTGGAAACTGGTTGAAGTAAATAAATTCTAGAATGGCACTTTGAGATCTAGATCAAAATCCAATGGATTGTTCATTGTGCCACACCCCACCCCCCAAAGATTTTCACTCAAATCAATTTTAAAGTAAAGTAAAGTAATTTTTGAAGTAATCCTGCAAGCAAACAAACAACAAACCAATGCCGGTGAAAACATAACGGAGCAAAGAATATATTTTGTCTCTACCTGAACTGCCTTTGGCAAGATTGCAGTAAGATTATATTAAATGAGACGTAACTAAAACCAAAACCAACAAATATGGTATTTAAGTATCATAAACCTATGATTAACTGCTAAATATTTCATACATGAATATAAAACGAGACAAGACATTTATTTCATTTTTAAATGAATTCTACACACAATGTGAGCCAGACCAGTTCAGCTAAAATAGCAGGTGGACAAAATAAAAACACCTGTCAGTATAACACAGTTCTACGGCATTACAAGTACGTCCTCCAAAATGGTCATAAAGTTGAACCAGCACCTTTGTAAAATCGTTGTGAAAGTAGGATTTATTGCAGGACTCTTCTAATACACTGCCTTAGTTTTAGCTAGGTGTACCTAATAAACTGGTGTGTGTGTGTGTGTGTGTGTGTGTGTGTGTGTGTGTGTGTGTGTGTGTGTGTGTGTGTGTGTGTGTGTGTGTGTGTGTGTGTGTGTGTGTGTGTGTGTGTGTGGTGAGACCTTTGGAGGAATAGTGAGGCCTACTGTAGCTGTGTGATACAAAGAGCTCACTGACCGCACTGCGCTGCACTGAGGCAAACAGAGGCATGGCCTGTTTTACATTGTATATTATGTGCATGTGATGGTCTGACTTCATGATGGAACCATGAGGCTGTATTGAGTTCCTATCCCATGACTTTCAATTGGGAGTCCAATTTTTTAGGCCTGATACAACTGATGATTGGACAGAACTTTGACAGAATATGAGCGAAATATTCAGAAACTGTAAGTTAGGATAAGCAAATTACTGAAATTACTTTTGCACAAAAAGCTTTACTGTTTGTCATCACAATATAATTCCTGATTTGTTTTATTTTTTACATCAGCCACACCTTTACCATATTTAAACCATATTTTCGGACCGCTGGTCAAACAAAACAAAAAATTTGTAGCCCAAATGATGAATTGAGAAAGTAATCTTCGGATTAATCAATAATGAAAATAATTTTAAGTTGCAGCCCTAATTTAGTTGACTGTGCCTGATGATGCTCAGCAGGCCATAACATCTTAGCTGTGATTGTTTTTGTGAGGCTTGCTGATTTGATGATGAAGTTTATGGGGCCATTATTGTAGCAAAGCTATTTACAAATGTGTATGGAGAGATATGTAACTTTATCTCACTCCATGTGTGCGGAATTTAATATGTAAATGTATAAAAAAAATGTCTAAATGCGTACTGAGATTTATGAATGTGTATAGGAATCTGCAGATGTGTATTCAGAATCTGTGTAATCAGATTTGTCTGAAATCTCCAAATAGTATTCAGATTTGCAAGTGTATTGAGATTTGTAAATGTATACAGTAATGGCCCATAAAAGTTTTACTATCTTACTGTCTTTCAAAATTGTGGCATTCAATGCAAATAAAAAATAACATTTTTAATGTTTTTTTTATTCTTTTAACATTTTTGTGAGACCTATCTCCATATATATATATATATATATATATATATATATATATATATATATATATATATATATATATATATATATATATATATATATATATATATATATATATATATATATATATATATATATATATATATATATATGTATATATATATATATATATATATGTATATATATGTATATATATATATATATATATATATATATATATATATATATATATATATATATATATATATATATATATATGTGTGTGTGTGTGTGTGTTAACACCACAATTTCCCAACTTGGGATCAATAAAGTATCTATCTATCTATCTATCTACCTATCTATCTATTTCGATAATAATTCAGCTGTGTAATGCACTTTTTACTCTGGCATGACTACTGCATTTGTTTATACCATGCATTTAAACTAATATTCTTTTTTATACTACTTTTGCATTTCAAAACCCCTAATGATAGATCCAATTTTCAAGCAGTTGTTAAACGTATATACACACAGTATACATGTATATACAGTATACGTGTGTGTATACACAGTATATATACAATATGATTTGAACATTTTTAGTATGATCTGAATGTGAATGCTACAGTATGTGATGATTGCAGTATAAAGCTGACAATTTTTTTTCAAACCCAGTACAGTAATTCTGTAATGGAAAATTGACTTTACTGTAATGTAATTGAACAGTGTGTTTGCATCATCATCTTTTCTTGTCTTCTCCTACAGCTTCCCATTAAAGTTGGGCACCAGAACACTCACACCAAAGTCAGCACAGAGCACAACAAGGAATGTCTGATCAACATCTCCAAGTACAAGTTCTCCCTCGTCATCAGTGGCCTCACCACCATCCTCAAAAATGTCAACAACATGGTGAGTGGGATTATTCCTTTTTCTGTTTGAAGACATCATTGGACAGATTCTGTAGTTTTGTCATTGCTGAACGAGTTGTTGGTTGGTCATTCCTTCTCTTTATACTGGTAGTGAAGCAAATCTTTCCTAGTTCTAGTTGTCACATGTAGACTGCTGGCACACACTTTTTGGACCATCTTTCTTTGAAGCCATTCATGGCATTGCTCTCTGTGGTTTAAACACTAAGTGACAGAAGTAGTTGTGTGAAGATTGAAAAAGAAAAATATAAGCTCAAATCCTGCCCTCTTTCACACTTCTGCACACCTGAGGACTTACTATGAAGTAAGGTCAACATACCAGATATCTTTTTGGGATCTGGCTTCACTAACCCTAACAACTGCAACCGCAATCACGCTAAGCAGTCACACAGCAGTGCATATGACCAATCACTCATGGACGACAACTCACAAAACGGCATGACTGTTAAGGGACTCTGGGGATTTCCTTCCTGGGCAATGAAGGATCACATTGTATTTGCTGTTTTTGGTAGCTGTTAAATTTGACTTGTTTACCATTAAATAAAGTTGTGTGAAGCTATTGTGGTTATATAATGTAATTTTAGGTGCTGCTAGATTCCTGCTTCAACACCCCGTTAGGTGCATTCTCCCTTTGTGTGCAGCAAGCAAACTGTTTTTTGACCCTGAATGTTGTTTTTAAAAGACTAAACACCAATAAATATGGAGAGAAGCAGAATATTTCCATCCATCCATTTTCTTCCACTTATCCGGGGCCAGGTCACAGGGGCAGCAGGCTTAGCAGGGAATTCCAGACGTTCCTTTCTCTGGTAAAGTTTTCCAGCTCTTCTTGGAGAACCCCAAGGCGTTTCCAGGCCAGATGAAATGTATAATCTCTCCAGCTTGTTCAGTGTCTACCCCAGGACCTCTTACCAGTTGGCTGTGCCCGGAAAACCTCCAGAGGGAGGTGTCCAGGAGGCATCCTGATCAGTTGCTCAAACCACCTCAGCTGGTTCCTTTTGACATGAATGAGCAGCGGCGGTGAGGGAGCAGCTCCCATTGGGTGTCTGAGCTCCTCACCCTATCTCAAAGGCTGAGTCCAGCCACCCTGTGAAGGAATCCCATTTCAGCCACTTGTATCCACGATCTCAGACAGTCTCAGTCACTACTCAACCCTCAAGACCATAAGTGAGGTTTGAAATGTAGATTGACTGGTAAATCTTTTCACCACAATGGTCCAGAATAGCACTCGCATAACTGCCAACAATGCATGAACCACCTCTCCGATCTGCCGCTCCATTTTTCCATCACTTGTGAACAAGAACCAGAGATACTTAAACTCTCTGGGGGCAAAGACTCACTCCCCACTTGGAGGGTGCCATCCACTGGTTTCCAGCAGAGCACTCTGGCCTCAGATTTGGAGGTACTGACTCATCCTGACTGCTTCACGCTTGGCTGCAAACCACCCCAGTGCGTGCTGCAGGTCATGGCTCGATGAAGCCAACAGAACCACATCATCAAGAGCAGAGACACAATGTGGGTGATTATTGAACCTCAGATTCAGGAGGGGCAATGGCAACTCTTTCCTGGCTGTGGAACAGTGGACCAGCTCTTTACCCTTGCAGAGCTGTTGGAGGGGTCATGGGAATATGCCCATCCTGTCTACATGCGTTTTGTGGGCTTTGAGAAAGCTTACGACCATGTCCTGTGCGGGGTACTGCAGGAATATAGGGTACTGGTGTCACTGTTATGAGCCACCTGGTCCTTGTATGACCAAAGTGAGAGCTGCAACTGTATACTCTGCACAAAGTCAAACACGTTTCTGGTGGGTGTTGGCCTCTGCCAAAAGAACTAGATCGTGGGTACAAGCGGCTGAAATGGGTTTTCTCAGGTGGGTGGCTGGCATCTCCCTTAGAGATAGGGTAAGAAGCTCAGCCATCAATGAGGGACGTGTAGTAGAGCCGCTGCTCCTTTGCGTTGAAAGGAGTCAATTGAGGTGGTTCAGGCATCTGGTAAGGATGCCCCATGGGTGCCTCCCTAGGGAGGTGTTCCAGGCAAGACTAGCTGGGAGGAGGCCCCGGGGAAGACCCAGAACTAGGTGGAGAGATTATATCTTCTTGCCTGGGCAGCTTGGGATCCCCCAGTCAGAGCTGGTTAATGTATGCCAGGAAAGGGAATTTTGGGGTCCTCTGCTGGAGCTGTTACCCCGCAACCTGACCCCAGATAAGTGTTTGATGATGACTGCTTGAGTGAGTAGTTTGAGAGAGTTGAGAGTTAAAGTTTGATTTTAATTTTGAAACAACAGAAAAACAGCATAACCTTAAAGCAAACCCCTCCAATCTTTCCTCTCTGATTAAAAAAAAAAAAAAAAAAAGACAAACATAAATGCCTTTTTTAAGCTTTAAATGTAGGGTTCGTAATGCTGTTCAAATACATTTTTTGTTTAATTTGTTGAAGTTGTCTTTACATTCCAACAACAATCAATAAATCAAACGCTCTGGCAAAGAAAAAAAAAATCCTGTGTCTCCACTGGGTCTGTGGCTGCCGCAGGACTGTAATAAACCATCCAATCTTTTCATTCTGTCCAAATGAAATGATTATCTACTTACCTACCTGTCTACCTGCTCAATCTGCCCATGCACTCATTATGCATCTGCAGTCTTCCTGCAGCTGTTAGCTTCACAGCTGTAAGTACTAACAGTAAGCCTGTTGGTTGTTTACAATCATAATAATAATTTTGGTGTCTTTGGAGGGAGGCCTGAATGGACGGATTGTCAGTGTTGTTGTCTTTGCAACTTTCTCTCTAGATTTAGGGACTTTTGGAGCTAATACTGCATTTTCAGTTGAATCATTTTTTAATGTACTCTTGCTAGTTTCTCAGCATTACCAATCTCACCTTTAAGTTAAGTTTGTTGATTATTTGTTGTATTCTCTAATGAGAAAAGAGGAGTGCCTATCTTGAAACTACTTTGAGAGTGTAATGAGGTCAGTGTCACTCATGAAGTGGTCCTGATCTATAATGTGGTAATGATTACGATGTGTGTCCAATAATCATATCACAGGATGTGCAATGTCTGCAAATTAACTCACACTATTTTTTTGCTGCTTGATACAAAAGGAAAACTCCCACGGTTCTCATTTTCCATGACTAATCCAGGGCTTCCCATTAATTACCTACAGTCTAGGTAGGCCCATCACACTTTCATAATGAACTGAAAATATTTTAACACTTCTCAAGGGTGGAGTCTGTGTCTGCATGAGGGACTAAACGTTCGGTGTGGGAGGATCCTCTTCCTGGTGCTGGTTGAACCTTGCAGGGTGCATTTCCTCCATGGAGTTGTGCCACAACTGGCTTCAATAGGTTGGCTTGGAAAGGCCCGGGATATACCAGGGTATTTAGAAATTCAGTATCATTTTAAGTAATATTGCCACTTGACAGACGCGGATGAATCTAGTGTGCTGTCAAGAGAATCGAGAGTGAGTGTGAATATGAAGTTAGAAGTAACGTAAAGTGACAAGCTGCCACTCAGTGCTACTCGCTACTGAAGGTTTGAGAAAATAGATTCTGCCCAAGCTGTGGAGGTTGCAGCACCCTTTGCTGAGACCTCACCTCTTCGTGGGGTGTGGACCTCTTGGTTATGTTGTAAATATAAAAATATTTATTACTTTTATGCTCGTCTGGTCTCGCTAATTTGTGGCAGCTTTTGAGCTGGGCTGTCTCTTCCTGCGGGAAGAGATGGGCTCCTGGCTTGACTGCAAACCAGGGCAGACTGCCATCAGTGTGAGGGGTCTGCAATGATGTTTTGCAACCCACCTGACCCATTCTTCATGTCTGTTTTTGTTTGTTTGTTTTCTTTTTTTGCCGTATCACCATTCATATCTATACACCAATTTTTTTTACAAAGTCTGTATTTTTCCCATATCGTGCAGCTCTAATACTGTTGCAGCCACAGCAAACCTTGGGGTCTCCTAATGCGCTGTCCTGAAGTCTTAATGCTGAGTGAATGATTTTTTTGACTGTGATTGTGTTCACAGCGGATATTTGGAGAAGCTTCTGAGAAGAACCTCTACCTCTCCCAGCTCATCATCCTGGACACCCTGGATAAGTGCCTGGCTGGGGTGAGTCTTCCCTCTGATCACCCTGTCTTGACCTGTATAAAACAAAACAATTAATAACAACAGAATAGATTTTAGAAATTATCAGATCTGGTTTCTTTAAAGACCAGTGATCCATGCTTTCATTCTATAATTCTATAATTTCATTTAACCTACCCATTTGTCCAAAGCAATGTACATCTGAGAATTCGTACAACACAAACAAGGATCTAGATAAGAGGGAACAACATGAGTAATAACAGCTTTAAGTTTGATCGGACACAGGTGCCGACAGGCATATCAACATCACTGATGACAAGGTCAATGTCATCGTCATCATGAATATACTTATCAGCATCAACAACATCCTCAATATCCTCATCAATATCATTGTCATCAACATCATCATTAGCATCAGTGGTCCATACCTTCATGACAAGCCTTTGTGTTGGGAGTAGGTTGTTACCTCCTATCCTTGTGAATTACTTTGAAATCCAACTCAGAAAAGGTTCAGTATCTCTGCTGCTGTGCTTGTGCTCACCGAGACACAAACCTCTGTTAACGTACTTATCCTCTGTCATTCATGCTCTCCTCATCTCTGGGAGGCTCCTTGGTGAACCAGCAGGCCTGGATTACATTTGCAGGCGTTTAGTGGGAGCCTATCATCTGATAGGAGCTGCTCTCAGCTTCCTGTACGTTTTTGTCATAAGTGTTGACAGTCAGATGGAAGCCAAGTAATGGTCTGTAGTTTTGACTCGTTCAAAAAAAATTGAAAGATAGAAATTTCAAGAACAAAAACATAAGTTCATGTTACAATAAGATTCTGTTAAAGACTTAGGCACCAACCCGTCTATATTGTGTTTCCACTAGGACAGAGTTTTTATTTATTTGTTTATTTATTTACTACACTTTGATTTAAAAATGTTAAAATTAGTAAAGCAGTTAAAATATTTTTAGCAGCTGAAAGGATTGGCAATCAACTGTAGTTGCTGTAGCAGATGCTGATTGTGCTCCGTATATGTGCTGTCTATACTGAGATAAATGCCTTCCTAACATCAAGACTCTGACGACAGTAGTCCCCTTATCCACAGGTTTATTGATGTTGCAAGGAAAGGTGTAGCTAAAATAAAACATGTAAAAATCATAGTCAACACTATGCTTTCTTTTAACGCATACAGAATACAGATATACACTGTAAATATGCCAAGTCAACCTTTAATATTATTTAAATCCCCTTGTTTTTAATGTTACATTTTTATGCATGTGTTGTATATTTAACTTCAAATGTAATATATGACGTCGTATTTTAACATGTATTCAATTAGTTGTTCATTAATTCATTGTAAATCTTATATGAACTTCCAATGGCCTGGGAACAGTGTAGACATTAGCAATAGTAACTCAGTAGATTTCTAGCATCAAAGTTCACAGAATATAACATTTTCCCAAAGTAATAGTCTGCAATTGTAGATAACAATTAAACAATCAATATATACCAACGGTGCTACTAAAAAGCTTAAGATGTATACAGATATTTCTGGATTAAGGCAGACACAATAAAACAGCAGCTTTCAGAGTCATGCTCCCTTACTTTCTGATTACTGGTCAAATTACATATCTTCCTGTTACTAACACCTTGTGATTCTTAAAGTGACCACAATGAAATACAGAAAAATCTATTGCTACTCAGATTGTTGGTGCTCTCAGAGATACTTGGCTCTGGTATGGACAGTAATTTGGGTCCACTTGGGCAAGTTTGTGACTAAGTGGCCCTGTGCTTTGCAGGTTTTGGTCTGTTGACACATAGCACCAATGGTCTGGATGGGAGGAAGTTCAGATGCATATTATCCAGTTACTGATATACAGTTGCCAGAAAAAGTATGCAAACCCTTTGTGATTACTTGGATTTCTGCATAAATTGGTCATAAAATGTGTTCCGATCTTCATCTAAGCCACAACCATAGAAAAACAGTCTGCTTAAACTAATACCGCCCAAAAAAATTATATGTTTTCATGTTTTTATTGAACACAACATGTAAACAGGATGGTGCAGGGTGGAAAAAGTATGTGAACCTTTGGATTTAATAACTGGTTAACCCTCCTTTGGTAGCGATAACCTCAACCAAGCATTTCATGTAGTTGCAGATCAGACCTGCACAATGATCAAGAGGAATTCTGGACCATTCCTCTTTACAAAACTGTTTCAGTTCAGCAATATTCTTGGGATGTCTGGTGTGAATCGCTCTCTTGAGGTCATGCCACAGCATCTCAATCGGGATGAGGTCAAGACTCTGACTGGGCCACTGCAGAAGGCCTATTTTCTTCTGTTGAAGCCGTTCTCTTGATTTACTTCTATGCTTTGGGTCGTTGTCCTGTTGCATCACCCATCCTCTGTTGAGCTTCAGGTGGCGGACAGATGGTCTTAAGTTTTCCTGCAAAATGTCTCGATAAAATTGGGAATTCTTTTTTCCGTCGATGACAGCAATCCGTCCATGCCCTGAGGCAGCAAAGCAGCCCCAAACCATGATGCCCCCCACCCACCATATTTCACAGTGGTGATGAGGTTTTGATGTTGGTGTGCTGTACCTTTTTTTCTACACACATAGAGTTGTGTGTTCCTTCCAAACAACTCAATTTTGGTTTCATCTGTCCACAGTATACTTTGCCAGTAGTATTATGGAACATCCAGGTGCTCTTTTGCAAATTTCAAACATGCAAGCAATGGGTTTTTTTTGGACAGCAGTGGCTTCCTCTGTGGTGTCCTCCCATGAACTCCCATGAACTCTCTTTACTTATTGTAGATTTGTCAACAAAAGTGTTAGCATGTGCCAGAGATCTCTGTAAGTCTTTAGCTGACACTCTAGGATTCTTCTTCACCTCATTGAGCATTCAGCGCTATGCTCTAGCGGTCATCTTTACAGGACGACCATGCCTAGGGAGAGTAGCAGCAGTGCTGATCTTTCTCCATTTGTACACAATCTGTCTTACCATGGACACATGGACATCAAGGCTTTTAGAGAGACTTTTGTAACCATTTCCAGCTTCATATAAGTCAACAATTTTTGATAATAGGTCTTCTGAGAGCTCTTTTGTGCGAGGCATGGTTCAACATCAGGCAATGCTTCTTGAGAACAGCTAACTCAAAACTGATGTGTGTATTTTTATAGGGCAGGGCAGCTTTAACCAACACCTCCAATCCCATCACACTGACTGGACTCCAGGTTGTCTGACTCTTGGCTCTTGGAGAAGTCATTAGCCAAGGGGTTCACATATTTTTTCCACCCTGCACTATGTTGTGTTCAATAAAATCATGAAAACATAATTTTATTGCAACTGTATGTAGACGATAAAGTGTCTGGTTTCATTAAAAATGCAACCCAGAACCACCTTGCGGTCTGAGTTTTGGTTACAGCATCGAGCTGAAGGTTTAGTTTGGCTAAGATTGGGCCTGCCAACTCGACAGCAAGCACTGCTGTTCAAAATTCTAGTCTTGGTATTGCGCGCTCAGGGTGGGGGGCCAGCTTGGCTTTCCCCATTAGAAACCCCAAATAATTGTTCCCAGCAGTTCTGTGACTTTTATATATGTCACTGCAGCGATGGCTTGAAGCATCAGAAAAGACACAATTTTCTTCTGATAGCTGCTGAACACCTCTTACTAACATTCAGGGAGTGAGTGAACTATGGGGACTGGAGCATAAAAAATTGTCTGGATATATCACGAGCAACGTCACTCACTATTACATAAAGAATGATATTGATTAAGTCTCAGTTAGTCGGAGGAAGTAGAAGGTGATGTTTCAGTATAGGTAGGGCTCAATGAAATCTGTTTTATTTTTTCAAGATTTTGCGTTTTCCTTTTTAATTTTTCTGAATTCTGTGTTTTAGTATTTAAGCATGTTTTGTAATCAGAAAAGGCTCAGGCTGCTGAGTGCTCTCCTCAAGCGCACACAGACTCTGCCCTCATTGACAGACAGCGATTAGACAAAAGAGAGAGGGGGGAAAAAGAGGAGAGAAACGAGCGTGACAATGACAACAAAACTGTATTTTTGTAGATTACAGCCCACTTGTAATGCACTACAGAAGGATTCAAGTTTTGTTTTTGTAATGCTTATGTACTGAGGTGGGCAACAGATACAGATACTGAAAACATACAACTTCTTGGAGTTCGGTTCTTAAAGAAGAATTTGAAAGTGTAATGCAGTTCTCAGGGCATAAAAACCAATGATCTGTTGATCTTTACAAATCAAGACCCTATAGTCTAAGGTGGAAAACTATTCACATTTTGGTGACAAAGTGACAGGGCACTCACAGGACAAGCAGGGCATCTCTGTATTAATGGGTTGGGAGGTTGTACCGGTGTCTGGTTCAAAAGTAGTTTAGCTGGCGCTATCTTCACTGACATTAAGCATCAAAGCTGAGAGCATCGGAGTTGCCAACAGAAAAGTAGTGCTGCTTTGCTTCATGCTTCCTTCCAGTGGTCTGCCCTCTGTTTCCATCATCCTTCTGTCATTTCCATCACATTTAGCCAGTAGTTAGGTCATTTTGAGACAGATAAAAAAAAAAAAAAATAGAAAAGGGCAACAAAATTAAATTTGACTTCTATTGTTTAGTATTGTAGGTGTTGTGATGTAGGATTTAGATGAACACCTGGCAGGCAGTAGTTTACTTTTCACTGACATAGTGTGTGTCACATGGCTTCAGTGGGCCTCTCAGTAAAAAAAGTAACATTTTCCTTTTGGTGCTGACCCATAGCCTCCTCAGTTTCAACATGGGGGACCACATCAGTGAAACAGACTGACCGTTTTCTTGACTTTCTTCCTCTTCTCTGTCCTCCCTCCTCAGCAATCCAAGGACTGCTTGCGTCTGGATGAGGCCATGCTGGTCAAACAGCTGCTGCCAGAGATCTGCCATTTCATCCATACATACCGTGAGGGCCACCAGCATGCCGCTGAGCTCCGGGCCTCAGCTTCAGCCGTCCTCTTTTCTCTAAGCTGCAACAACTTCAACGCTGTCTTCAGCCGCATCTCCACCAGGTAGTTTACTTACCAGTTTGTCACCAGACTAAGGTGTTGGAACAGTATGTGGTCTTCTCAAGAATGGCTAGAACAAAAAAAAATCTTTGAAATCTGTGACAATATTTGCCTGACCAATCTTGTCCACCTCTGATATGATTACATATGTGCTGTAAAATTATGTTAAACTGGGATTAGTTTGTTTTGGGCGGGGTGTGTAGTTTTGGTACAGGGGTTCGGGGGATCCTCCCGGGGGAATTTTTTTTAATAGTCAAGCTCTCTTTTGATGCTTTATCTACTCTGAACCTTATTAACATTCAATGCTGTTGTATTATTAAAGATTAATCTACCCAGCAGTATATAAAGTCATTAAAATGTGCTCCACCTTTATCAGCTGCAACATAAATTGAAGAACACAGTAATGCTTCGATGATTTTATCCAATAATATGATATGTGTTATTCTCAAATGGCCCATTCTGCATCATGAGTACTTTTACTATAGCCCACTTTAAGCATATATTGATGGAACTTTTACTTGTACCAGAGTATTTTACACTGTAGTATCACTACTTTTACTGAAGTAGAGATCTGAATACTTCGTCCACCACTGTATGTTAATGAGGGCTTCCTTTCACTCACATACACAGTTTTGAGATACAGTTGTTGCTGCTGTCTCTCTCTTCTCTTTCTCCATCATGGTAAATATATATATATATATATATATATATATATATATATATATATATATATATATATATATATATATATATATATATATATATATATATATATCTTCTGTCAGCGGATGCACCCACCTATACCGGGGCCCATATGGGGCTGATACTGATTGAAATTGTGGGATCAGGTATCGGTGACAATGGGGCCCATCTATTTAATTCAGTTCTTTGTTTATATACTAAATACATTATATACTTGAATTTTGACCATTTGTTTGCTGCATTAAGACGTTTACACTAGAATTGTATTTAGCATTAATATGTATATCTATGTATTTATTTGTGACATTTAATGTAATGTTAATGTTGAGCCTGATGTAAAAAAGAATGATCCCAGTCACTTCCACACAGTGAGACATACAGCTTATTTTTTTAGACACTGGTATTGGATAATAATGCCCATGCATTGGTATTGGGACAGAAAAATTTGGATATTTTCATCCCTCCTTTTAGCCACTCAAAGCGCTTTATGTACATGTCAGCATTCGCCCATTCACACACTTTGATACACTGATAGTAGAGGCTGCCATACAAGGATCCAACCTGCCCATCAGGATCTAATCTAAATACTCATTCACACACTGATGGCACAGCCTTCAGGAGACATTTGGTGAACAGTATCTTGCCCAAGGACACTTCAACACGCTGACTGGAGGATCTGGGGATTGAACAGCTGATCTTCCAATCTCTCCCGTTATAATTTGTCTGGGAGTGATGGCATAACATAAAGATTATTATTATATACTGCGTATAAACAGTGTGTGTGTATGTATATATATAGGTATATATATATATATATATATATATATATATATATATATATATATATATATATATATATATATATATATATATATATATAGGTATATATATATATATATATATATATATATATATATATATATATATATATATATATATATATATATATATATATATATATATAT